>JAWNMV010000227.1:0-213508 GCA_035043635.1 Drosophila rellima
TAAATTAACAGGGGCTCTGCTCTGTTTCTGAATATCGAAAGTACCATATTCTCAAATTGTGGTTCTTTTTCTAATGTAATTCTTATAAAGTCATACGTATTCATTCTTATTTTTATTTATTTTTATTTCATTCTCAAAAAAATTTCTCTTAGATAATCATGTCATCAGTGTTCATATATATTTTTGTTTTATTTATTTTAAATATATTTTTATGACTATTGTTTGTGCGTTTATTAAATTAGATCCTATCCAGATCGTTAGTCTCGCTTAAGGCCCTTTTTGTTATACACTTATTGTATAAGAGATATGCTTTGTAAAGAATATACGCGCACAAAATTATTACAATTATCAATAACAATATATTTGTCAAATTTGAATTAATATTTGTTGATTCGATTTTATTAATAACATTAGCAGTGGAGTTCACTGTTTTAGTATCGATTATTCCCATTGTGGTTGTATTATATATATCATCGATTGTGTCAAATTTACTTAAACTATTATTGTTCATATATTTTCAAATTTATATTTAAAAAAGGAAAATTGAGTGAGTTAATTGAGTCTATTCCTTATGATTTTTTTTTTTAATGTTTTACAGCTATCGGGCAGATAAGGTTCCGCTCAATTTCACAATATTTTTCCTTATATATATATATATTTAAATGAAAGTTATATTTTCGTTTTATGTTTCTTTTTTGGGTGTCGTCCTTCTTGGCTGCATCAGCTGGTCTTCGTCAGTTGGCTCGCTGATGCTCCTTCGTAGGCGTAAGAGGCGGCCTGCCCCTCACGCTTGTTGGCTCAGCTGCTGTTGTTCTGGGCCTATGGGCTCAGGCGGTACCGGTGGCGGTCATCGCACAGGTTTCTTTGCGCAAGTCGCTTCGCAAAAAGGACTTTCCAGTGTTGTTGTATTTATTTCGGTTTTAATTGTCTTAATCACTGAGTGAGCTGGAGTTAGTGGCTTTTTTTTGTATAAGGCTTGACTTAAGAAAGTCAAGTTCTTGTAGTTTTAGGGCAGTTGCCCAGGGGGGTGGTGTTTGGTTTTTAAATAGTAGCCACTTAATGTGCGCTATTCTTTTTTTATTTTGTTTTTCATTTCCCTACGGTTAGCCATAACTCCATCTCTACTCACTTAGTTTTTCCAGTTGCTGTTCCTCAAATTCTTGCTGTTGTTGTTGCCATGCAGAATGTCGATAATGTATTGATAATGTAGCCATGCAATGTCCATGTGTCACTTTGAATCCTTGTGACACTATGTCACGGTCGCCATGTATTGCCTAACCTCCACTGTTAGTTTTCCCATTGATAAAGCAACACAACTTCTTAGTTCGATCTTTCTTTATTAAATGCATCTTCGTTCTTTTACAATCGTTAATATAGCCAGAGACCGCGTAGCTACGCCGCCAGTGACGCCGGCAGAGGAGCGGTCAGCGCTTATGTATAAATGTATATATAAATTAACCAGACTCTGTTATCAATTAGTATTTATTCATTTATTTCCAGATAATTATATAACGTTAAGCTATTTGATTTATTTATTTGCAACACCCGTTAGGGCCGTTGGTGGCTTAATTCTTGAGTTTATTGACAACACCCGTGAGGGCCGTTGCAGATCCAAATTAAAACTAAATTAATTCTAAGCTAAGGCTAACCCACGAAGCTTCGACGTATCGGCCGCACTCACGGCAGATTGCAGTGTCAGCGCCTCATGCCGCTCATCGCTGATCACTTGCAATGAGCATGCAAGGGTATCGGATTTCAGCTCCAGAGACCGTCGACTTCAAGACTCCGCTGCATCGCCTTCGTCCACGGCCCAATGCAGCGTCAGCACATAGTGATCGTTGTTTGTTGGTCATTCAGTGCGCGCGTGCGACGTCAATGGATATCGCTTGCCGTTCAACTCCAGGAATCTGCTGACTGTCACATACTCTGCGTCCGGTCTAGCGCTGTTGTCAGCTACAACTTGTCGTTAAGGATAGCTGTTCTGATTAGGTAAATTTTTGCTAATGTAAGGGTCAAGAGTAAATTCTCCGAGTCTGTGATTATTATCCTATTCTCTGCCAGGGTTGTTTCGTACAAATGTTTGTTATCTGTTTCGTCCGACTTATAAATTTTATTTTGCGAGTCCGTCACTGTATTTAATTGTTCCTGGATTTTTAAGTTTATTCCTATCTGTCTATTTTCTGCTTCTATCAGTTGTTTTATATTTTCCCAATCATCGAAGTCCGGTGTACCTGCAACTGCCTTCAAGGCAGTACCTAATATGTTTATACTGCGAGCCTGTCTATGGTGAACCCTCAGCGTAGATATAAGAGTGTTGATTCGGCCGAGGTCAGCGTTAAGTACCTTAGTCATGTGATTCATGGCGAAGGCGTCTAGTGCGGGTCGAGTCCTGTCTGCGTAGTCCTCGTAAGAGGAAATGTTAGTAGTATGTCCCAGGTATCCAAATTTGTCCCAGAGCGTCACGTCCCCGTCCTCTATAGGTATGTGGCGTGCGTGTGAGTAGTCATTTAATTTGGTCACGGCAGTTACGAGGGTCGTGGCTGTCATCAGTAGTACTGTCCGAAGTCCTAAACTATATGTAAAATAAAAAGTATGAAAAAAGGTATGAACTAGTTCGTAAAGCGTAAAACTAAAAAAAGGTAAAAACATGTCCTTGCCGGTATTTAACGAATGTTGTCCTTATGGACCACCCTACCCCTAATGAGGAACGTCGTCCCGAGGTCCGCTTCTATCGTTTCCTCCGAGCATAAGGGCGTGAGCTTGTTGCCTAGGCGTTTGTTTTGTTTTACCCAGACCTGATCGCCTATCTGATAAGACTTATATTCCCTGTCTTTATTTACTTGCTCTAGAGTTTTTTCTTGGGCCCTAAGTATTTTATCGGTTATATTCCTTTCGAATTCGATGGGAGCGGAGTGAATTACCTCAATAGGGCTTTTATTCGTTACTGAATGGATTGTCCGATTATATTTTATGGTAGCCATAAGTAAAAGCTCTACCGTGTCCCCGAGTTGCTTATCAATTTTGATGCAACGAGCTATTTCCGTTAGGGTGCTGTGGAATCTTTCGACCTGACCGTTAGATGTACTGTGGAGCGGAGGTGCATTTGCGATGTGGATATCGAAGTTGTTGAATAGAATAGATCTTATTGTTTCCGAGTTCAGAGATATTTCGTTGTCGCAATAGATTGTTTTTATTTTTGGAAACATGTTAGCCAACTGTAGTATTGGGGCTTTTATGTCCACTATTGCCCAGACCCTACCTGTCTCAGGTGAGAAAGAATTTTCTGTCCGTTGAAAATACGTCAATATGAAGTATTTCCCCAGCATATAGTGAAATAGGAGTCTGTCCTAGTGCTTGCTTTGTTGGATGGCGATTGTACTTGGCCATCGAACAAGTTTTGCAATTAAGTGCTACTTCTGTAGCTAGTCGATTCATTTTTATGTTTTCTTGGGCTGCTCGATGAGCCCGATTATGTTCTGCTGTCATAATTTCTCTTTGCTCTGAAGGGTCTACAATGTCGATAGCGAGGAATTTGCAATGCTTGGATGTTGTTGAGGGAAATGCCTCGACCAACCTATGTTGGATGAACGCTAGGATTGGTAGCTAGCAGTGGATTGCGTTTACTACATCAGCTTTTATCACGTCAAGTAGGGATTGCAATAATGTTTCGCGGTAGGAAAATTGTATGATGTGTCTGGGTTTTTCTTTAAATAAAATGAAGTGCTTTACGCATGGGGTCTATGTTTCTTCCAGAATGATTTGGTTTCGGAAACAGTTTGTCTATTGTCTTTATTGTATTTGAAAGTGATTCCTCGCTGTGACAAGTGGCCATGTCTGCATCGGGAGTTTCATCCAATGTGTTTATGTGTTGACGCGATAGGGCGTCAGCAACGAAATTTTCTTTCCCAGGCTTGTAAATTATTTTAGCGCCGTGTTCATCGATAAAGGCTTTCCAGCGCTTTATCTTAGGGTTGGGATTTTTGTCAGACACTGCAAAGGTAAGTGGCTGGTGGTCAGTGAAGATATTTAGATTTCTGACTCCATAAAGGTAATTTCGGAGTTTTTTCAAAGACCACACGATGGCCAAGAGTTCTTTTTCGTTCGTTGCAAAATTAATTTCGCTGTCGTGTAAAGTGCGAGAAATCATTGTAATGGGGCGGCCATTTTGAGATAGTACAGCCCCTAAGCCATAACCAGAAGCGTCAGTTGTTAAGTCAAATGGTTTTTTAAAGTCCGGGTATGTCAGCAAAACTTCTTCTGAAGCCAAAATATTTTTCAGCTTGGAAAAGGTTTGCAGTTGTTTTTCGCTGAGTTTAATTTCCACTTTTCTCGAGTGGTTTTTGCTAATTTTACCGTTTTCGCCTTTTAGTGCGTCCGTAAGGGTCTTTGCGATTTTTGCATAATCTTTTATAAAACAACGGTAATAACTCGAGAGGCCTAAGAATAACCTAAGGTCGAAAAGAGTTTGCGGAATTGGAAAGTTTGAAATTGCTTGCACTTTTTCCGGTGAAGTCTTTATCCCGTCCCTTGACACACTAAATCCCAGTTATTTCACGCTTTTTTTGAAAAACTTGGATTTCTCCTGTGATACGCTCATGCCAGCTTCCTGGAGACTCTTGAGAACCCAATCGATGTCCTTAATGTGATCTTCCTTTGTTTCCGAGAAGATTATCACATCGTCTACGTATTTTTTCTCTAAGGACGTCGTCGATGGCTCTTTGGAAAATACTTGGGGTATTTTTCAGCCTAAAGGGTAGTCTACAGAACTCGTATTTTCCGTTGTTAACAGAAAATGCTGTTTTTTCCCTGTCGCTTTCGGCAAGTTCAATCTGATGAAAGCCCGACTTCAGGTCCAGCGTTGTGAAATACTGAGCCTTACCCATATTGGACAAAATCGTCGAGATTGTGGGAATCGGGTATTTATCATCGACTGTATTTTGATTTAGTTTCCTGAAATCAATTACCAATCTTTTCTTTCGAAAACCTTGTTCGTCAGTTCCTTTTTTATCAACTACCCAAGCTGGGTTGTTGTAAGGTGACTTTGAGGGTCGGATAATGCCGTCTGCTAGTAGTTGCTTAACTTCTGCGTTGACAAAATCTGCGACTCCCATGAGGTGAGGGTATAATTTTTAATATACCGGTTCTCCATCAGTTCTTATTGTTGCGATAGTGTTGATATTATACGGCAGAGCCTCGTTGGAGTCTGCGAATGCTTTTATTCTCTGCTGAATCATTTTATCGAAAGATTCTTTGACGGCGATTGGGACATCGATGTCGTCAATTTGGATGAAGTTAACGTCTGGTGAACGTGTGAATAAAATGGGTTCTGAACTGTAGTCTGTTTTAATTGTATTAAGGGTGAAGTCAATCTTTGCATTGACATTTTTAAAAAGTTAGAGGCCTATTATTCCGTCGAAATCCTTAAGAGTGTTTATGATAAAAAAATATGTTTTTATTTCGAAAAGGTGAATGAGGCATTTCTGTTTGACCTCAGTGCTGCCATGAATGGATTTTACTTGGAAGGGGGTTTCTACGGGCACTATGTGTTTTAACTCTGGAAGTGGCTCGATGTAGTTTTTCGAAGCCCCTGTATCCACGAGCAATTTGATCGTGCGCCCTGCTACTGTTCTCGTGATGAAAGGTAACAGGGGACTTACTCCTAAAAAATTGCAGCAGTCTGTATCCGAGAGGTTGGTTCTGAGCTTTCGTGAATTGAAAATTCTTTTGTTGGGTTTGAAAACTGTTTTGCTGAGGACCGCTACGCCAGGACGAATTTCTCTGACTAGGGGGCTTTTGTACTCTTTCTTCAAAGTGTTTAGCAAAAGTTGCCGCAAATATGCCCCGTTCATTACAAGCCTCTGCGTCCGGTCTAGCGCTGTTGTCAGCTACAACTTGTCGTTAAGGATAGCTGTTCTGATTAGGTAAATTTTTGCTAATGTAAGGGTCAAGAGTAAATTCTCCGAGTCTGTGATTATTATCCTATTCTCTGCCAGGGTTGTTTCGTACAAATGTTTGTTATCTGTTTCGTCCGACTTATAAATTTTATTTTGCGAGTCCGTCACTGTATTTAATTGTTCCTGAATTTTTAAGTTTATTCCTATCTGTCTATTTTCTGCTTCTATCAGTTGTTTAATATTTTCCCAATCATCGAGAAGTCCGGTGTACCTGCAACTGCCTTCAAGGCAGTACCTAATATGTTTATACTTCGAGCCTGTCTACGGTGGAACCCTCAGCGTAGATATAAGAGTGTTGATTCGGCCGAGGTCAGCGTTAAGTACCTTAGTCATGTGATTCATGGTGAAGGCGTCTAGTGCGGGTCGAGTCCTGTCTGCGTAGTCCTCGTAAGAGGAAATGTTAGTAGTATGTCCCAGGTATCCAAATTTGTCCCAGAGCGTCACGTCCCCGTCCTCTATAGGTATGTGGCGTGCGTGTGAGTAGTCATTTAATTTGGTCACGGCAGTTACGAGGGTCGTGGCTGTCATCAGTAGTACTGTCCGAAGTCCTAAACTATATGTAAAATAAAAAGTATGAAAAAAGGTATGAACTAGTTCGTAAAGTGTAAAACTAAAAAAAGGTAAAAACATGTCCTTGCCGGTATTTAACGAATGTTGTCCTTATGGACCACCCTACCCCTAATGAGGAACGTCGTCCCGAGAGGTCCGCTTCTATCGTTTCCTCCGAGCATAAGGGCGTGAGCTTGTTGCCTAGGCGTTTGTTTTGTTTTACCCAGACCTGATCGCCTATCTGATAAGACTTATATTCCCTGTCTTTATTTACTTGCTCTACAGAGTTTTTCTTGGGCCCCAAGTATTTTATCGGTTATATTCCTTTCGAATTCGATGGAAGCGGAGTGAATTACCTCAATAGGGTCTTTTAATTCGTTACTGAATGGATTGTCCGATTATATTTTATGGTAGCCATAAGTAAAAGCTCTACCGTGTCCCCGAGTTGCTTATCAATTTTGATGCAACGAGCTATTTCCGTTAGGGTGCTGTGGAATCTTTCGACCTGACCGTTAGATGTACTGTGGAGCGGAGGTGCATTTGCGATGTGGATATCGAAGTTGTTGAATAGAATAGATCTTATTGTTTCCGAGTTCAGAGATATTTCGTTGTCGCAATAGATTGTTTTTATTTTTGGAAACATGTTAGCCAACTGTAGTATTGGGGCTTTTATGTCCACTATTTCCCAAGACCCTATTGGTTGTACTATGGCGAATTTTGAAAACTTGTCAATACAGGTGAGAAAGAATTTTCTGTCCGTTGAAAATACGTCAATATGAAGTATTTCCCCAGCATATAGTGAAATAGGAGTCTGTCCTAGTGCTTGCTTTGTTGGATGGCGATTGTACTTGGCCATCGAACAAGTTTTGCAATTAAGTGCTACTTCTGTAGCTAGTCGATTCATTTTTATGTTTTCTTGGGCTGCTCGATGAGCCCGATTATGTTCTGCTGTCATAATTTCTCTTTGCTCTGAAGGGTCTACAATGTCGATAGCGAGGAATTTGCAATGCTTGGATGTTGTTGAGGGAAATGCCTCGACCAACCTATGTTGGATGAACGCTAGGATTGGTAGCTAGCAGTGGATTGCGTTTACTACATCAGCTTTTATCACGTCAAGTAAGGATTGCAATAATGTTTCGCGGTAGGAAAATTGTATGATGTGTCTGGGTTTTTCTTTAAATAAAATGAAGTGCTTTACGCATGGGGTCTATGTTTCTTCCAGAATGATTTGGTTTCGGAAACAGTTTGTCTATTGTCTTTATTGTATTTGAAAGTGATTCCTCGCTGTGACAAGTGGCCATGTCTGCATCGGGAGTTTCATCCAATGTGTTTATGTGTTGACGCGATAGGGCGTCAGCAACGAAATTTTCTTTCCCAGGCTTGTAAATTATTTTAGCGCCGTGTTCATCGATAAAGGCTTTCCAGCGCTTTATCTTAGGGTTGGGATTTTTGTCAGACACTGCAAAGGTAAGTGGCTGGTGGTCAGTGAAGATATTTAGATTTCTGACTCCATAAAGGTAATTTCGGAGTTTTTTCAAAGACCACACGATGGCCAAGAGTTCTTTTTCGTTCGTTGCAAAATTAATTTCGCTGTCGTGTAAAGTGCGAGAAATCATTGTAATGGGGCGGCCATTTTGAGATAGTACAGCCCCTAAGCCATAACCAGAAGCGTCAGTTGTTAAGTCAAATGGTTTTTTAAAGTCCGGGTATGTCAGCAAAACTTCTTCTGAAGCCAAAATATTTTTCAGCTTGGAAAAGGTTTGCAGTTGTTTTTCGCTGAGTTTAATTTCCACTTTTCTCGAGTGGTTTTTGCTAATTTTACCGTTTTCGCCTTTTAGTGCGTCCGTAAGGGTCTTTGCGATTTTTGCATAATCTTTTATAAAACAACGGTAATAACTCGAGAGGCCTAAGAATAACCTAAGGTCGAAAAGAGTTTGCGGAATTGGAAAGTTTGAAATTGCTTGCACTTTTTCCGGTGAAGTCTTTATCCCGTCCCTTGACACACTAAATCCCAGTTATTTCACGCTTTTTTTGAAAAACTTGGATTTCTCCTGTGATACGCTCATGCCAGCTTCCTGGAGACTCTTGAGAACCCAATCGATGTCCTTAATGTGATCTTCCTTTGTTTCCGAGAAGATTATCACATCGTCTACGTATTTTTTCTCTAAGGACGTCGTCGATGGCTCTTTGGAAAATACTTGGGGTATTTTTCAGCCTAAAGGGTAGTCTACAGAACTCGTATTTTCCGTTGTTAACAGAAAATGCTGTTTTTTCCCTGTCGCTTTCGGCAAGTTCAATCTGATGAAAGCCCGACTTCAGGTCCAGCGTTGTGAAATACTGAGCCTTACCCATATTGGACAAAATTGTCGAGATTGTGGGAATCGGATATTTGTCATCGACAGTATTTTGATTCAGTTTCCTGAAATCAATTACCAATCTTTTCTTTCGAAAACCTTGTTCGTCAGTTCCTTTTTTATCGACTACCCAGGTTGGGTTGTTGTAAGGTGACTTTGAGGGTCGGATAATGCCGTCTGCTAGTAGCTGTTTAACTTCTGCGTTGACAAAATCAGCGACTCCCATGGGGTGAGGGTATAATTTTGAATATACCGGTTCTCCATCAGTTCTTATTGTTGCGATAGTGTTGATATTATACGGCAGAGCCTCGTTGGGGTCTGCGAATGCTTTTATTCTCTGCTGAATCATTTTATCGAAAGATTCTTTGACAGCGATTGGGACATCGATGTCGTCAATCTGGATGAAGTTAACGTCTGGTGAACGTGTGAATAAAATGGGTTCTGAACTGTAGTCTGTTTTAATTGTGTTAAGGGTGAAGTCAATCTTTGCATTGACTTTTTTTAAAAGGTCGAGGCATATTATACCGTCGAAATCCTTAAGAGTGTTTATGATAAAAAAATATGTTTTTATTTTGAAAAGGTGGATGAGGCATTTCTGTTTGACCTCAGTGCTGCCATGAATGGATTTTACTTGGAAAGGGGTTTCTACGGGCGCTATGTGTTTTAACTCTGGAAGTGGCTTGATGTTGTTTTTTGAAGCCCCTGTATCCACGAGCAATTTGATCGTGCGCCCTGCTACTGTTCTCGTGATGAACGGTAACAGGGACTGACTCCTAAAAAATCGCAGCTACTACTACTTCCAACGTATGGCTCAAACAGCTCATACGCTGCCTGTCGCCAAGAGACGTAATTTGCTTGGTTGCCGTCAAATTCCGGCACTGTTTTTACTGCGTCTAGGGGCTCGTCACATTTGACGTTCCTATCAATGAACGCTCTCTGGTAGTCTGGCTCCGCGCAAGCTACCGTTTTCTCTGCCTTTTCGTTTCTTAGGGCATCTATTTATGCTCGAAATTCTGCCTTTTGTTGCGCTAGGGCCGTATTGATAGCGGCCTCCATGTTGGAAATCATTTCAGGAGTGACTGCCATACTGATACTTTTTGGTGGTAGTGATAAACGAGAACTTAGCGAAGCTATTCTTTCCCTGTAGCTGTCCGACCTTTTCGTATTCGTATTGTTTTTATCCGTTAAAGTTTCCCTCTAACTTTCAATAAGGTCATGGAAAGTGTTAATTATTGGTCACAAAAACCTAGCAGAGGCTTGGAAAAGAACACAGCTGAACAATATTTCGCTATTTGGAAATTATTTTTGTTTGTCCCGTTCGAACCAACTGAAACCCAAACAACACGACTTAGAGTTTTAGAGGGATTGTATTTTTATTAAATCTTTTATTAAACAATTAAGCTCTTAGTGAACATCTCACTTACATGATTGTGTCGAATTTCTGACTTGCTAATTCTTGATAGCACGGTCGCTGTTGCTCTAGTTCCGGTGCGGCGATGTGGTTTCTTCTTTTATTTTTATGTTTTAATCTTGTTGCAGGCAGTTTTTATTATTTTTTTTTTAATTTAAAAAAATGTATACGTATTAGTCGGCACAATTTTATTTGCAGACTCAGGTCAAGTTTTCACATTTTTTGTAGATAATGCGAACAGTTTATTTGTCTTTTTTTTCACACAAAAAAAAATTTATTTAGTTATTTTATAAAAAAAAATCTTTTGATATTTTTTTCACAATATTGCCGTTTTTTGAATATAATTATTTGTTTAACTCCGTTAATTTTGAGTTTTTTGAATTACGTTGCACGCACTACTATTAGTTTGTAGTTTGTCACAAGTAAGATTTTCTTTGTTTTTTTTTTCACAAAAAATATGTATTTCTGCAGCGCGTTACGGTTTGCGTTTGTTTTTTTTGCTAGAAAATCTTTTGATTTTCTTTCTCGGATACTTTTGTGTCGCGATAGATTGTCACAAATAAAATCTTTTTCTTTTTTTTTTTCACAAAAAATATGTATTTCTGCAGCGCGTTACGGTTTGCGTTTGATTTTTTCTAGAAAATCTTTTGATTTTCTTTCGCGGGTACTTTTTCTTGTTGGGCGCCAATTAACCAATCTCTGTTGTCATTAAATATTTATTCATTTATTTCCAGATAATTATATAACGTTAAGTTATTTGATTTATTTATTTGCAACACCCGTTAGGTCCGATGGGGGCTTAATTCTTGAGTTTATTGGCAACACCCGTGAGGGCCGTTGCAGATCCAAATTAAAACTAAATTAATTCTAAGCTAAAGCTATCCCACGAAGCTTCGACGTATCGGCCGCACTCCCGGCAGATCGCAGTGTGAGCGCCTCGTGCCGTTCATAGCTGATCACTTGCAATGAGCATGCAAGGGTATCGGATTTCGGCTCCAAAAACCGTTGACTTCAAGACTCCGCTGCATCGACTTCGTCCACGGCCCAATGCAGCGTCAGCACATAGTGACCGTTGTTTGTTGGTCACTCGGTGCGCGCGTGCGACGTCAATGGATATTGCTGGCCGTTCAACTCCAGGAATCTGCTGACTGTCGCATACTCTGCGTCCGGTCTAGCGCTGTTGTCAGCTACAATTTTGTAGCCGCCGACTGAAGCTCTTTTGCTCGTGTTAACATAAAACAATATCACTGCCGATTGTTGCAGACTGTAATATATACATAAATAAAGTAAATTAAACTTACCTTTTCTAAATATGATGTTCACACAACACGTGCTGACACAAAACTGCAGCGCAAAAGAAAAGCGGCATGAAATACACATAAGAAAATTGAAACCCATTCAAAATATAGCAGATCGAGTTCTTTTGTGCACTGAAATAACTTCTGTAAAATCCTATGACAACCCTACAAGAGTTAACACAAAACTAGGGGGCTCCGCCCCCAACTCGCTTCGCTCGTGGTGCTACAGACGAGCATACTCGACTGCCGGAGACCCCGTACTTACTATAGAAAAGTAAACACGTCTTAAAATAAATTAAATCGCTACAAATATTTAATATAATTGTGTGCTAAATATACTTTTCGCATAAATACATTGATGATTCAATAAAACATCACAAACATTGCTACTTGTTGGCGGCCATTTACATTTCAAAAAGATTTCGACTCGTCGAAACACTGATTGAATCGATGTTTTGAAAGGTCAAAAAAAGTCTACCAGTTGCTTACCAAACTGTGTTGTAAAACACCCGAAAATTTTCTGAGCAGCCCACATTAAGGTACTGAATACAAGGGCTTAGAAATAGCCTTATAAAATAATTTCGAGCCAGTTTGTAACCCTTTTTTTTAAATGGAGTTGATACCTTTCAAACATGATTTTCAGCTACTAAGTACTTTGCTTAAGGATGCACGGTTGCAATGGAGAGAGGAACGAGTGTCACTTTTGCAAGCGACACCGTTTGATACCGACGTCTGAGAAATAAAGGAAAACTAAAGAGATCGCCGTGTGTTTTAAAATAAAGTGACGCAGACTGTAGTATAACATTAATAAATAATATTTTAAAACAAATTTTGATTTAATTTATAGTTTAGATTTATTTGATTTTAAGGCGTTAAAGAAGCGTGGCCAAAATCTTAAACAAACTTGATCTGCTTGCAATATAGGCGAACCTACATACCAAGTTTGGAGTCTCTAGCTCTTATAGTCCTCTGAGATCTAGACACTCTGAAAGACGGACGGACAGACGGACATGGCTATATCGACTCGGCTAAAAAAAAGTACAGAGGTCAATTAACTTTGTCACACAAAAAATGTGCGTAACAGCCAGAAAGAGGCGTGGCAGACCCAATAAAATACAGCGTGGGCCCTAATAATGGTTGCACCTTATTTATCAAATAAAACCAAATCTAGTGGAAAATCTAGATTGAAAACTATTTAGATATATTTGTTAGAATATTTTCATATGTTTCTACATATTTAGCTCGAAGCTTTTCCCCTTAGTTTTTTTTACTAGTTGTAAACGCTTTTAAAATCTATTGCAAGCAGCACGGCCGACTTCATCGGGTATAACGCCGCAATTTTTTTGGAGTAGACCCTTGACCCTGCGCCAACTTGATGTTTTTTAATTTCTTCAATTTGGCCAACATGTATCCCCATATGCAGAAGTCCAATGGATTCATATCTGTAGAAGATAGAGCCCATGGCACGTTGGCCTTGCACCACTCAATTTGGCCAACATGTATCCCCATATGCAGAAGTCCAATGGATTCATATCTGGAGAAGATAGAGCCCATGGCACGTTGGCCTTGCACCACTTCTGAACAATTTAAGCAATCAGATGTAGCGTGCCCGATGCAGATATGGCTCCCCAAACCATAACCGATGTCGCATTTTGATATCTTTCTTATTTGCTGGAATGTCTGCCATGCTGGTCGCATAGACAAGATCATTCTGTGGATTGTGGTTTTTCTGTAGCAGGAACAATTTCTCGTCACACAAACAATATTACAGCATGCATGTCGCTTTGTAAGCTTCTATCTTCAGCTAATTTTTAAAAATATTTCGAATGGTCTTACGGCTTAAAATAAGCTTCTTGGCCATTTCTCGTCTCGAAATTGCACAATTTCTTCTTGTTATTTCACGTACACTCTTAACCAAACCAGGAGTAGTAACGGTACTTTTACGCCCTCCGTTGTTTGCTATTCTTACACTTCAAGTTGCCTTGAAGCGAGCAACAGTGCGTTACACAAATCTGCTATTCACTCCGATATTTTTTAACAAATTAACAATTTCGGTATTTTTTTTCATCCCAAATGCAATTTTTGCACAAGCTCTCATTTTGCTTCCATATTTAACACACTGTCAACTGACGATACTTAAACTGACTTCTAAGTTAATTGATTAAACAATTAACATAAGAAGAAGAAATAATAACGTGTGACAATCTGTGCGGCATTGCTTAAGCACAGTATCGCTTTAAAAAAGTGCGACACTTATTAGGGCCCACGCTGTATATATATTCTTGATCAGCATCAACAGCCGAGTCGATATAGCCATGTCCATCCGTCCGTCTGTAAGAGCGCCTATATCTCAGAGACTATAAGAGCTAGAGACTTGAAACTTGGTATGTAAGTTAACGAACTCTTGCACGCGCAATGCTGAAGCGTGGGAACGCCATGTCAGCATTCCCGCTGCAGACGGCAACGGCGGTAAACGGATGCCTCTGTTATGCAGTATCCGTTATCGCGCATATGCTTGGTTGGCTTGCCGACCACGACTTAGCTTCATGCTATTATGTCTTTAAATTGTCATATTTTGTATTTAGCTCTTAATAACTTTTATAATGTTAAATTTAGTTCTGAAATACCCGTCGTCGATAGCACACGTCACAAATCTGGCAACAAGTCGTCATTCTATTAAATACACGTCGCGTCGCTAATCCGACTTTAAGTTAACATTGTAACCCATACCTGCCAAACTGGCAAACAATAAATAAATTTAACCAACATAACAAGACTTATAATTGGCGCCCAACTAATAAAAGAATCCTGAATAGAACCCTACTTAAATAATAAAATATATAAAGTGAGCTTTAATTCTACAAATTCGCGACAAGCCGCCGTTGTCGAAAGTGAACTTTATCAAAAAAACAAGCTTACTTAAATAATAAAATATAAAGTGAGCTTTGATTCTACAAATTCGCAACAAGCCACCGTTGTGGAAAGGGAACTGTAATAAAAAAAAAAACAGTCGGCACAATTGCGTCTAACAAAGTGTTCAAAACGGTCAGGGTGTTTTCCGCTCTCTTGACCTACGTCAACTTGGTTAGTAAGCGTGTGTGCTAATAAATTATTTGTTCACCGAGGCCGCAGGAGCTCCTCAGGCAGCGGTGCGTCACCAGAATAGCGCGCAAGCTAATCTGGGCAGCGATTTGAAATTAAATTTGACTGCAGCAAGGGAGCAGCAGTGCCATTGTGTTCCGTGTGCCATTTCATTTTGCTAACATTTTGTTTTGCTAACATTTCGACAATTTGTTGATTCTTCGGTTAATTGGTGGTTTGATTTTGTATCACAACGATCCATGAATAGGGCATCCCAAGAATACAGGGTCCCCAAACTAAGAAATTCAGATTTTGAGGACGACTTCCTTGAAAATAAGAGCGGCCCAGCTCCAATAAAAGAACCAATAAAAGAACCAATAAAAAAACCGAAATAAAGATGGACCCCCAAATGATTAAAGCTTTAGTAGAGTCAGCGGTCACAGTTGCGTTGAAAGCACAGGCAGAAGCGTTCAATTCAAGAGACAAGGCCTTAAGGGAAAGCTTAGAGAGCCAAATTGCTGAGGTGACAAAAAAGGTAGCAGATTCGAAATTACTGCCCCTCCCATAAAAGTTTTCCAAGAAATACAAACCGTAGACAATGTTCGTTGCGATGAGCCGCTGGACGCGATCAAATATCTGCCTGAATTTTACAGGTGCACAAGGAACCTACGTTTCTTGGCGACAAGCTGCGACGGCAGCATATAAATTATTTAGGCCATATGATGGCAGTTCACGTCATTATCAGGCAGTGATCATAATAAAGAGCAAGATCAGGGGCTCTGCTGAGGCTGTGCTGGCTTCATTCGGCACATTATTAAATCTCGATGCGATGATAGATCGGCCCGACTTCACGTATAGCGTCAAACGGCCAATACACGTCATCAAGCAAGAGTTAGGCACTCTAAGACAGGGTGGCCTCTCCTTGCTTCAGTACTATGACGAGGTCGAAAAGAAACAGACATTATTGACGAATAAAGTCAATATGTCATACGAATCATATCGGGGCTTTAACACGGTTTAACAGACGTACTTTTCGCGGCAATACCCAAAGACTTGCCTTCGGCTCTGGCTCTCGCCCAAGAGGTCGAGTCGAACCATGAAAGATATGTTTTCGCTGCCAATTTCGCGCGAAGCCAGGAAGAAAAAGAAGCGCAGGCCAAACGCGAAGGTGCAAGGTCATTAGCTGGAAAAAGCTACGCCGCGAACAGATCCAATAGCAAGCGGTGCAAAAAACCCGCATTTCAGTAGGCAGCACAAACCTCAAGGTCCAAAACAGCAATAACGCGCCTGAAGCGATGGAAGTTGATCCTTCGATGTCTAAATGCTTGATGCCTTCACAAGCTCCGGCTTATGTCAATTCCAGTAATCCTCAGGCCTATAAGCGAACTGTGTCTAAACACTAGCCAACTCAAGCTTGGTAATCAATCAGAACCGATATTGTACCATAAGTGCAACGTGTACCTACGTCAATTTTTCTAATGGCAAATTTTTAAAAATGCTGAATGGTAGGAAAAAGGTTTTTGCAGACTTCAATGAAGCTCTGCCTTACAACACTTCCGTAGTAGCTACCATAAGAACTACAAACGAAGAGCCGATCTATGCAAAGTTGTACCCGCATGCCATGGGTGCAGCTGAATTTGTAAGCAAAGAAATTCAGAATCTTCTCAAGAATGGTATAATTCAGAAATCCGTTTCTCCCTATAACAACCCCATTTGAGTGGTTGATAAAAAGGGCACGGATGAAAGGGTTAATCGAAACATGGGCCTCGTAATGGACTTTCGAAAGCTTAACGACAGAACCATTCCAGATAGGTATCCCATGCGCAATGTCTCCATGATTCTGGGAAATCTATGTAGAGCCAGGTACTTTTCGACCTTAGACCTGAAATCCGGTTACCACCAAATCACGCTTTCAGAACGTGACAGGGAAAAAACTTCTTTCTCTGTAAACGAAGGGAAGTATGAATTCTGTCGACTTCCCTTTGGCATACATAATCATACTGGCATCTGGCAACATCTTCATAGATCATCAGCCTCTGCCCTTCGCCGTGTCTGAGTCTAAACCTAATACTAAAATCAAATGATGGAAGGCGCGCATTGACGAGTCCAATGTACGTCTATTCTACAAGCCAGGCAAAGAAAATCTGGTCGCTGACGCTTTATCCAGGCAGCAGCTTAACGCTTTGAGCCACCATGATAATGAATCATGCATTGCCACGTGAACTTTCCCTGACCTACACAATTGAATCTACCGATAAACCATTAAATTGTTTCCAAAACCAGATAGTTATCGAGGAATCGAGCTTTCCGTCGAAGCGTAGCTTCATTCTGTTTGGAAATAATAGGCGACACGCCCTAAATTACACCTGCGCAGAATCACTGGTTGGGGAGTTATAGGAAGTAGTCAAGCCTAATGCGGTAAATGCACTACTGTGTGACTTGCACACTTTAGCGCTAGTGCAGGATGAATTGGTCCGGAAGTTTCCGACGACCAAATTCTGACACTGCAAAACCCGAGTTACGGATATTTTCAGTGTTAATGAGCGGAGAGAAATCCTCCTAACAGAGCACAACAGGGCTCACAGAGCAGCCCAAGAAAATGTCAAACAGGTCCTGGAGGAATATTAATTCTCAAAAATGACTAAGATTGACAATGAAATTGTGCTGAATTGCAAGATTTGCGCAAGGGCAAAATATGATAGACATCCTAGGAAACAGGAACTCGATGAGACTCCGATTCCCTCACTTGCAGGGGAAATGTTACATGAGGACATTTTCTCAACAGACAAAAAATTTTTCTAACATGCGTTGACAAATTTTCGAAATTCGCCATAGTCCAGCCAATTCAATCACGAACCATAGAAGATTTAAAAGTACCCATATTACAGCTTATGAATTTCTACCCGGCAGCCAAAACAATGTACTGCAATAATGAGCCATCTTTAAACTCCCAGACGATCACCTCGCTCCTAATGAACAATAATGGTGTCAGCATTTCAAATGCACCGCCCCTACATGTGTTTCTAACGGACAGGTCGAGCGCTTTCATAGCACTCTGCTTGAGCTTGCTAGGTGTCTGAAGATCGCAAAAAACATAAGCGACAAAAGACAATTCACTCAGTCACTAACAAAAGACCAGTGGATGCTATGAAGTCTCATCCAGGGGTAGCACTAACGGAGATTCAGGATAGAATCAAAAGGGCTCAAGACACACTCAGAGCTAGAGAGAACCAGTGTCGACAGAATAGAGTCTTCATAGTCGGCGAGAAAGTTTTGGTAAAATCCAATCGTAGGCACGGAAACAAACTCACGCCTTTGTGCGAAGAGAGAGCTGTAGAAGCTGACCTGGGAACCACGGTTCTCATTAATGGGAGGTTGGTCCACAAGGACAACCTTAAGTAAAAATCCCGGTTTATTAACCTACTATAACAAGTTTTGCCCTCATGTTAAGGCTCTAGGAATGTAAGCTTTTTAGCCACTTGGCGTTTTAGTTAATTAAGTTTGGTGGTGGTTATTAGACACTAGGAATGTAAGCTTTTTAGCCAAAAATATAGCAATTTTCAATCCACAGGTTTGGGCTTTTAGTATTGTTCTCCGTCTCGATGACCTCGGCGCACGTTACTGACTACTCTCATGCTAACTACATCCCGATCATAGAAGGTCAAGTCCTCGTATGGGAAGAATTTGCCTACGTCAGGCCCTCGGTAAACGTATCGGAGTATGAGCGAATGGTCGATGAAACACAAAAATTTTGCGAGATGTTTCCACAGTCCCACATGAAAAAACTCCTAAAACTCCTATCGGAGACTTGATTGAAGCTCTCGTTGTACACCACAGGGTGGCTAGGAGTCTAGATTTTCTAGGTTCTGTCTTGAAGGTGGTGGCAGGTACATCCGACCATAGGGATTTAGAAAACATTAGGATCTTTGAGGCAGAGCTTGTAAGCTCTAACAATAGGCAGGTCGTAATTAATTCCAGAGTACAGGATCAAATTAACCAATTAACTTCTACCGTCAAACAAATTTTGAAAACCACAAAAAATAATCAAATTGATTCCGGGCACTTATATGAAACGCTCTTAGCCAGGAATAGAATGTTGCTAAGGGAGTTACAAAACATAATGCTCGCCATATCCCTTGCCAAGGCAAACATTGTCAGTCCAAATATTTTAGACCACACAAACTTAAAATCCGTTTGGGTTGAGGAGCCCACAAATACCCCCATTGCTCACCTTATGTCCGTGTCGTCCGTGAAAGTCCTGCAGTCCACAAGTCAGGCATATTTGTCGAAAGGTCACACTGTATCCGGTCTCGCATGAAAATCATGTGCTGCAATTGGATATCAACACCATCGCCGAATGCGAAGGCCAGGTTCAGGCATTGAAGAACTGCACGACTACCCCGAGAACAACCTTTTGTCAGCTGTCAACGGCCAAATCATGCGCCATAGATCTCCATGCGGGCGGAATGGCTCACTGACTAATCCAGCCGAGTCACCTGGATGCTATCACATGGATTGACGACGGAATCATCATCGTCAACGACGCATCGGTATTGGTGTGGGTGGACAATGACACTGAGAGGTGAGTGCATGGTACGCATCTAATCACATTCAACGATGGGGCTACGGTTAACGGAACAAAATACATTAACCGCAATAACATCCAGAACCGGGTCCCAGGCATCGCAGCGTCCCCCTTATTAAATGTCACACGTCCTCAGGACGTGCTTAGTCTCCCGTACCTTCATCGACTGAATGAACGTAATTTGGAGTCGATTCAGGAGGTCTGGGGTGAGGTTAACAGCATCAACACAACTATAATGTGGCTTCTCCTTGGCGGAGCCTGCGTCTTAATCATCTGCATCGGCTTCGTCTGTGATCGCCGAAATAGCATCGGCCGAGGGCGGCCTTCAATTGAGGGGGGAGTAGTTAACGAACTCTTGCACGCGCAATGCTGAAGCGTGGGAACGCCATGTCAGCATTCCCGCTGCAGACGGCAACGGCGGTAATCGGATGCCTCTGTTATGCAGTATCCGTTATAGCGAATATGCTTGTTCGGCTTGCCGACCACGACTTGGCTGCATGCTATTATGTCTTTAAATTACCATATTTTGTATTTAGCTCTTAATAACTTTTATAATGTTAATTTTAGTTCTGAAATACCCGTCGTCGATAGCACACATCACAACTCCGACAGCAGGTCGTCATTCTATTAAATACACGTCGCGTCGTTAATCCGACATTAAGTTAACATTGTAACCCATACCTGCCAAACTGACAAACAATAAATAAATTTAACCATCATAACAAAAGACTTATAAGTTGTAGGTCCGTTTATACTGCAAGCATTTCAAGTTTATTTTACATTTTGGTCACGCCCACTTTAACGCCGACAAATTAGAAGTATCTTAATTAAAAAGACAATTTAAGACTGACTGTTACATACTGACCAAATTAGGTCGAAGTCGGATGGCTATATCCTAAAGCTGCCATAGGAACAATCGGATGAAATTAACTTTTAGTATGAAAAACTTTTCTGTTTCTTCAGATATCTCAACCAACTCACAGATTGTATGTTTGGGGGTGTATCTTACATCGTGACCAAGTTTGATTTAAATCGGATAACTATATCATATAGCTGCGATACGAACAATCGGAAATTAACATTCAGTACGAAAAACTTATTTGTTTCTTGAGATATCTCAACAAAACTCAAAATATGGATATTTGGGACTAAGTCCTTCATCCTGACCAAATTTTGTCAAAGTCGGATTTCTTTATCATATAGCTGCCATAGGAACAATCGGCATGAAATTAACCTTTAGTTCGAAACTCGCAGATTAGCTCCTCTAGCCAAATCTCTACTATCTCACGGAATTTAATTTCCCGCAAAAGCTGACTATTTCCCGCCATATCACAAAATCTTATTTTTAGGCAAAAGCCAATTATAGGGAAAATATAATATATATATAATATATAATTATAGCAATGGACACGAAATTTAAATTTATATGTATTTTAACCAAAAATGTTATCTACATATGTTTATAGTGACATATTCTATGTCTACGTTATACATAATATATTCTATGTCCTCGTTATACATAAGTCTAGACACCAAATTCCCCATTCCAATAATGTAAACTTTCACAGGCTGGAACTATAAACAAAGAGTAGCCAAGCCACCCTAAATTTCGCATACCGATAATGTAAACTTTCGCAGGCTGCACTTGTAAACAAAGAGCAGCTAAGCCGGGCTTCTCCCCCATCGATCAGCATTGATCGAAATAACTCACTGTCAGCAAATTTGCGTTCCCAGCCAACGCTGAGTAATTTCGTTCCCAGCCTTTATAATATTGTAAACATTTAAATGCCCGAAATTAGCTTTCGTTATAACGCAAAGCACAATTATCTGTTAGTCTTAAGTTGTTCTTGAATAAATGAACTCGTCGTGTAATATCGCCTTGTCTTTTTATTTTATAATAAATTCAACTTAACCGTTAGAGCTGTGCGCGGTTTTTATAAGATTCAAACTCACAGTAAATAAAGAAAAATCTAATTGGCGCAGCCGGTAGGATAACAATAAATTGTGGATCCTGATGCAATAGCTAAGTTATTAATTCTTGTGTCCCGTTTACTGTTATCCGCTAAAACAACCAACGCGAAGGCAATCCAAGCGACGGTCAATATCGCGTCAAGTTTTTATTAAACCTCGACAGTGACGTGTACACCAAAATTCGCATATTGTCAAAGCCGCGGATTGTGCAAAAAACTTGAAAAACAATTCAAGAAGACGCGATAGAATTCGAAGAGAAAATAATTCCAGAAACTTCTGGTTATCTCAAAAAATTCGAAAGTGCTATCTGTGCAAACCAATCAAACATTTTAAACTATAAGTTAACAAATTAAGTGAATACAATAAAAATATAATCAACAACTAAAAGAAACTAAACCTAAAATAAGAGAAGCTAAAGTGAAACAACAAAAACTAAGAGATAAGAAAAATTAAAAATAAAACCAACTAAATAAAAAATAATTAAATAAAAAAACAAAAACTTATTTTAATAAAACCAAAAAAAAAAAAAAAAAACAATAATGGAAGGCAACGCAATAACACCCCTGACCGATGCCAACATGGCACAAGTGATCAACCAACTTAAAAACGTTGAGAAGTTCACTGGAGATAAGAACGCTTTGTACACGTTCATCAACCGGATCGACTACATTTTGGCCCTCTACACCACCAACAATGCAAGGCAGAGGTCAATTCTTTTTGGACTTGTGGAACGCTGCATCATCAGTGAAGTGATGTTATCCCTTGGCGTAAACAACTTGATGACTTGGACGGATCTTCGGAAGCAACTAATACTGAACTACAAGACGCAAACTAAGAACCACATCCTTCTGGAGGAATTCAGGAGCACCCCGTTTAAAGGCAACATGCGAACTTTTCTGGAAGAAGCAGAACACCGTAGGCAGACATTAATGAGTAAGCTAGAACTAGAAAATAACATTGACGAAAAAACATTGTATGCGCGACTAATCAAAACTAGCATTGACGACCTTATTCAAAAATTACCCACAAACATTTGCATTCGAATTATAAATTGCGAAATTCCCGATTTAAGATCTCTAATTAATATTTTGCAAGAAAAAAATCTTTATAACGAGCCCTGTCTTAATCCAACCCCAAATAAAGTAAAACAAGAAAAATATTTGAAGCCATTGTATCAACCAAACCCAAATATTCAAAGATTCCCCACTTTTCTTCAACCAAATCAACCCTATGTCCCATATCGACCCCATCAACCTTACATTCAACAACCATATCATCAACCATCACCTCAACCAATGCAACAAATACCTAGTCCAATCAGACCAACATACTTTACACCCAGATCGAACTTCCGACAGAACCAATTCGACAACAATCGTTTCGGACAAGTAACTCCACAACAAAAGTCTTTCAATAACTCTGGCGTAGCCAATCAACCGACTAAACGAGTTAGACCTGCAGAAAGTGGACAGAGTAAGATGAGTATTGACCATGAAGCTAGAAATCAGGAAGAGCTAAACTATCATGATTACATGCAACAAGAATACTATAATCAATGCGCTGCTTATCCTGAATATTATCCACAATATTATCAAGCAGAAAGTTACCCACAAAGCCCAGACTTTACATACACACAATCAGCCGAATACGAGACAGAACAACCAAATAAAATAGAAATCGAGCAAGCCGAAAATTTTCAGCTGCCAGCCTTGGAAACCAACAGTACATAGTAATCACTTATAAAGGCAAAAATCTGAAATGTTTAATAGATACAGGATCTACTGTAAATATGATGACATAAATTTGTTTTCAATTTACAAGTTCACGACACCGACTGTTTCATTCAAACCAGCAACGGACCTTTAACTATCACAAAGAAAGTTAACGTCCTTTCCAATAACCTATTCAAGGGCAATAATGAATTTCTTCTACACCAATTCTCCTCAGACTATGATCTATTAATTGGTAGAAAAATGCTTTCAGAAGCACAAGCCGTTATAGATTATAAAACCCAAACTGTTACTTTATACAATAGAAAGTATAAACTAACCAACGATATTCCAATCACAAATCAGAACCAATTCTTAGCCCAATCCCAAATCCCAACTAATCATCATTTTAAAAATCCAACTAGAGAAATTTCCGATAACCAAGAATCTGCAAACTCAAGCCCTTGCCGATTAGATAATTTAAATGAAGAAGAAAGAATCAATTTAATCAGTTTGTTGAAACAATATCAACACATACAATGTAAAGAAGGCGACCAACTTAGTTTCAGTAATCAAGAAAAACACATTATAAATACTACCCACAATTCAGCCTTACATACAAAACCTTACAGTTATCCACAAGCATATGAACAGGAAGTTGAACACCAAATTCAAGACATGCTTAATCCAGGTATCATACGGCCTAGCAATTCTCCTTATTGTAGTCCTATATGGATCGTACCGAAAAAGCAAGATGCTTCAGGTAAACAAAAATTCAGAATCGTAATTGACTACAGGAAATTAAATGAAGTAACCATAAGCGATAGGCACCCAATACCAAATATGGACGAGATTTTAGGAAAACTAGGTAGATGCAATTATTTCACTACAATCGACCTTGCAAAAGGATTCCACCAACTTGAAATGCATCCAGATTCCATTCAAAAAACAGCTTTCTCTACTAAACATGGCTACTATGAATATCTTCGTATGCCATTTGGATTAAAAAATGCACCCGCAACCTTTCAACGTTGCATGAACAATGTTTTACGACCGTTACTAAATAAACATTGTCTGGTATATCTTGATGATATAATTGTATTCTCAACATCCTTAGAAGAACATTTGCAATCACTACAATTAGTTTTCGAGAAGCTTTCTGAAGCAAATCTCAAATTACAACTTGATAAATGCGAGTTTCTAAAACAAGAAACTTCATTCCTAGGACATGTCATAACTAAGGATGGAATAAAACCCAATCCTGATAAAATCAAAGCAATTCAGAAATATCCAATTCCCACAAAAACCAAAGAAATAAAAGGTTTTCTTGGATTAACCGGTTACTACAGAAAGTTCATTCCAAATTTTGCAGACATAGCCAAACCAATGACAGCAGTACTTAGAAAAGACTCAAAAATTGACATTAAAAATCCTGAATACATTAGAGCTTTTGAAAAATTAAAACAACTAATTTCTAATGACCCAATTCTAAAAATTCCAGACTTCAAAAGTAAATTCGTTTTAACCACTGACGCAAGTAATGTAGCTCTTGGAGCAGTACTCTCTCAAGACGGACATCCCATTAGTTTTATTAGCAGAACTCTCAATGACCACGAAACTAACTACAGTGCCATAGAAAAAGAGCTTTTAGCCATTGTATGGGCAACAAAAACTTTTAGACATTACCTACTAGGACGACATTTCGAAAGCAATAGTGACCATCAACCATTATGTTGGCTGTACAAAATGAAAGAACCAAATTCAAAATTAACCCGATGGAGAGTTAAATTATCTGAATATGACTTTGACATAAAATATATAAAAGGAAAAGAAAACCACATAGCTGACGCTCTATCACGAGTAAAAATAGAACAGACTTATTTCAGAGAAGAAACACAACATAGCGCTGACGAAGACAATAGTAATTTAATATTCACTACAGAGAAACCAATAAACACATTTAAAAGACAAATTATATTTTCTAAAGGCATTCCAAACATAAAAAAGGAAAATTACTTCAAAAAATTAATAATTCACATTACATACGATAACATGACTAAAGATAAAGCCGAAAAATATTTAATAGACCATTTTTGCACAAAAACCAGTGCAATGTTTATAGACAGTGATGCAGATTTTGAAATAATTCAAAACACACACAAGGAAATAATTAACACTAGCCATACTAAAATTCTTCGATGTCTCATTCAATTAAACAACATTAACTCCTATGCCGAATTCAAAGAACTTATTTTGAAAACCCATGAAAAACTCCTACACCCCGGAGTTCAAAAAACAAATAAACTTTTTTGTGAAACCTATTATTTCCCTAACAGCCAAATATTAACACAAAACATAATAAACGAATGTCATATATGCAACTTAGCAAAATCAGAACATAGAAACACAAAAATGCCAATGAAAATTACACCCAAGCCCGAACACTGTCGTGACAAATTTGTAATTGACATTTATTCTTCTGAAGGCAAGCATTACCTTAGCTGCATGGACATTTATTCAAAATTCGCTACTCTTGAAAATATTAAAACAAAAGACTGGATAGAATGCAAAAATGCATTAATGCGTATATTTAATCAGTTAGGAAAACCAATATTATTAAAAGCTGACCGAAACGGCGCATTTTCCAGCTTAGCACTAAAAAAATGGCTTGAAAGTGAAGGAGTAGAAATACAATTAAATACAACAAAAACAGGAATAACACTTTCAATGACGAGGAAAATAAACTCAGCAAAATAGAAACAATTCTTTACATTTACAATCACAAAACAAAACATGACACAACTGGACAAACTCCTGCACACATTTTCTTATATGCCGGACAACCAAATTTAGATACCCAAGAAAAAAAAGAAAAAGTAATAAATAAAATTAACAGTGACCGACAAGAATACGAAGTTGATACAAGATATCGAAAAGGACCATTACAAAAAGGAAAATTAGAAAACCCTTTTAAAGCTAATAAAAACGTTGAACAAACAGACCCAGACCATTATCAAATTACGAACAGAAATAGAATTACACGCTACTATAAAACACAATTTAAAAAACTAAAGAAAATTAACAAAATTCAAATTCCACAGGTTTCTACTTCATAATCATACTAATTATATCCCATATTCCAGTTGACTTTCAGTCCACTAACACTATCAAAATTATCCCATATCCTGATCATAATGGCTATCAACTTGATTACATTAGTACTACTTCCTATTTTGAAAAAAATAATAAAATTTATAATCGAGATAATAAACCAGTAATTGACGAATGCATAACAAAAATTTTACTACACACAACACCAATTTGTAACTTTGAACGCATAAATAACAAAGACATGATAAATTACATTGAACCAAATACCATTGTAACTTGGAACATAACTAATACAACTGTAAAACAAAATTGCCAGAAAAATAATGTTGATCTTAATATTCAGGGCAATAAAATATAAGTATAAATCAATGCAAAATGCAAATAAATGACATAATTTTAAGCGACAACTATCTACAACCAGAAGTTGATCTTACACCATTGTATCCCCCCTTAGAAATAATTAAAGTTAAACCTATCAAGCACGATGACATTGTAAAAATTGTATCACAAAATAATGTCTTTACATATGCAATCATCATAATCATAACCATGATATTCATAATTATATTCTTATATCTAAAATATGTATCTTGTAATCCCATAATGTTAATCCATAAAAAATTGTAAACAAAGAGCAGCTAAGCCGGGCTTCTCCCCCATCGATCAGCATTGATCGAAATAACTCACTGTCAGCAAATTTGCGTTCCCAGCCAACGCTGAGTAATTTCGTTCCCAGCCTTTATAATATTGTAAACATTTAAATGCCCGAAATTAGCTTTCGTTATAACGCAAAGCACAATTATCTGTTAGTCTTAAGTTGTTCTTGAATAAATGAACTCGTCGTGTAATATCGCCTTGTCTTTTTATTTTATAATAAATTCAACTTAGAGCTGTGCGCGGTTTTTATCAGATCCAAACTCTCAGATTGTATGTATGGGTCTGTCGGATGACAATATCCTATAGCTGCCAAAGGAACAATCGGATGAAATTAACCTTTGGTATGGAACATTTTTTGTTTCTTAAGTTATCTTAAACAATCTCATAAATTGTATGTTTGGGACTGTCTTTCACATAGTGACCAAATTTTGGCGAAGTCGGATTCTATATCCTATAGCTGTCATAGAAACAATCGGATTAAATTAACCTTAAGTATAGAACACTTTTTAGACCCCGTACTTAAAAAAAGTACAGGGGTCTATTAACTTTGTCATAAAAATGTGCGTAACAGGCAGAAGGAGGCGTGGCAGACCCTACAAAGTATATATATTCTTGATCAGCATCAACAGCCGAGTCGATATAGCCATGTCCGTCTGTCCGTCCGTCTGTAAGAGCGCCTAGATCTCAGAGACTATAAGAGCTAGAGACTTTAAACTTGGTATGTAGGTCCGTCTATATTGCAAGCAGATCAAGTTTGTTTTAGATTTTGGCCACGCCCCCTTGAAAGCCTTAAAATCAAATAAATTTAAATTATTAAATTATTTAATAGATAGAGCGTTCTAATTAAGCATAGACCAAGCTAATATTATCCGCCATGTTTGCTGAAAATTTCATTGCGATCGGATAATAAACAGCGAAGATATTAATCAACTAAATTTGCCTATATTTGCTTTACCTTAACAGCAACAATTACAAAACAATTAGATAACAACAACAATGAAGTTTGACTTATGGTCCATTAATAATGAAACCTACAATAAACAGTTGATCATGAAATAGCCCTGTGGCGCAGTCTGTTGAGCGTCCATTTTTTTCTAAAATTTTCATTTGGGCCATTGGTCGCGGGTTCGATTCCCGTCACGGCCAGATATATATATTTTTTTTTTAATATTTATTAATAATGTTTAATGTTATATTTATTATTAACTTATATTTTTTATATTATTTATAAATATAATATTTATTATTATTTATATTTATGTTATATTTACATAAAATAGAAATATCTTATCTTTAAAGGATATCTCAACCAATCTAACAGAATATGCATATAGGATGGTCCTACACATTCTGACCAAGTTTGGTTGAAATCGGTCCGATATATCATATAGCTGCCATAGGAACAATCAGTCGAAAATCAAGCTTTAGTATGAAAAACTTTTTTGTTTATTTATATATCTCAACCAATTCAACAGAATATGCATCTGGGGTGATCTCATACATTCTGACCTAGTTTGGTTGAAATCGATCTGCTATATCATATAGCTGTCATAGGAAAATCAAGCTTTATTATGAAAAACTTTTTTGTTTATTTATATATCTCAACCAATTAATCAGAATATGCATCTGTGGTGATCTTATACTATCTGACCAAGTTTGGTTGAAATCGGTCTGCTATGTCATATAGCTGCCATAGGAACAATCAGTCCAAAACCAAGCTTTAGTATGAAAAACTTTTTTGTTTTATTTGGTTGAAATCGGTCTAATATATTATAAAGCTGCCATAGCAACGATTGGTCGAAGGTGTATACTGAATATGCAAGTTTTTGTTGTTTCTGGAGAAACCACAATCAGACTCGCAGATTGGGAATTTTCTGTCTTATACCTCCTGAAACAATGTTATATATGTACAGATTTATATTATTTTCTTTAAACCAGGAGTTGCTTTTCCATAGTAAGTACGAAGTCTCCGACAGTCGAGTGTGCTCGACGGTAGCACCGCCCACTAGTTTGTTTCTTAAGTTATCTTAACCAAACTCATAAATTGTATGCTTGGGACTTTTACATCTCTCACATCGTGACCAAATTTGGTCAAAGTCGGATGACTATATCATATAGCTGCCAAAGGAACAATCGGATGGGATTTAGTACGAAAAACTTTTTTATTTCTTGAGGTATCTCAACATAACTTAAAATTTGGATATTTGGGACTAACTGCTACATCCTGACCAAATTTGTTCAAAAGTGGATTTCTTTTTCACATAGCTGCCATAGGAACAATCGGATGAAAATTAACCTTTGAATACGAAACTCGCAGATTAGATTTTCTTGCCAAACCTCTACTATTTCACGAAATTTAGCTTTTTCCCTCCAAATCAGACTATTTCCCGCCAAATCTGACTATTTTACGCCTTTTCACAAAATCTTTACTTCAGGCAAAGACCAATTACAGGTAAAAATATTTATATAAAATTATTATATGTATTTTAACATAAAATGTTATATTATATAAATTCGTGATTCAGTATGCTCTTCTCAAACCGGACAACACAAGACCAACCTTTTAATTTTGCAAGGGGAGCGAAGCGAGCAGGGAACGAAGCCTAGTAAATAGATAATACAAATTATTGCATTTGTTTAATCATCAACCTCAACGAATTTATTAAATTAAGGGCGTTCTTTTGTATAAAATAATGTGTGGAAAAAGTTTTGAGGGTAGAGGGTATTTCACATTGAACATGTTTTGAGTTTCGCTTGCTGTGCAAGCTACGAGCTCTGCCAGTCGAATGAAGCGGTCACAAAAGTAAAGTCAATCCCGCGGAGCGTCCACTCTCAAAATTTCCCAGGCCGAACATACTTTGAGAGTGGACTCTCTAAATTTCCCAGGCCGAAAACATTTTGAGAGTCGACGAAAATGAATGACACATTCTTTTGTATGGGATGAGTTCTCTATAGGTTATTTGCTTAGTGGTTTTAGATAGCTTTGAACCAAAAATTCGATATTGTCGTATATAAATTATAAGTCTTTTGTTATGTTAGTTACATTTATTTCTTGTTTGCCAGTTTGGCAGGTAACATATGCACGATAACGGATACTGCATAACAGAGGCATCCGATTACCGCTGTTGCCGCCTGCAGCGGGAATGCTGACATGGCGATCCCACGCTTCAGCATTGCGCGTGCAAGAGTTCGTTAACTACACCCCCCTCAATTGAAGGCCGCCCTCGGCCGATGCTATTTCGGCGATCACCTTGTTCATATTCTTAGCCGTGATCCTCTTCTTAATGATGCGCCAATAGACGAAGCCGATGCAGATGATTAAGACGCAGGCTGCACCAAGGAGATGCCACATTATAGTTGTGTTGATGCTGTTAACCTCACCCCAGACCTCCTGAATCGTCTCCAAATTAGGATCATTCAGTCGATGAAGGTACGGGAGACTAAGCAAGCCCTGATGACCTGTGACATTCAATAAGGGGGACGCTGCGATGCCTGGGACCCGGTTTTGTTCCGTTAACCGTAGCCCCATCGTTGAATGTGATTAGATGCGTACCATGCACCCACCTCTCAGTGTCATTGTCCACCCACACCAATACCGATGCGTCGTTGACGATGATGATTCCGTCGTCAATCCAAGTGATAGCATCCAGGTGACTCGGCTGGATTAGGCAGTGAGCCATTCCGCCCGCATGGAGATCTATGGCGCATGATTTGGCCGTTGACAGCTGACAAAAGATTGTTCTCGGGGTAGTCGTGCAGTTCTTCAATGCCTGAACCTGGCCTTCGCTTTCGGCGATGGTGTTGATATCCAATTGCAGCACATGATTTTCATGCGAGACCGGATACAGTGTGACCTTTCGACAAATATGCCTGACTTTAGGAAACGTAATTATGAAATAGATCATGTTTGTGGACTGCAGGACCGAGGTCATCGAGACGGAGAACAATATTAGAAGCCCAAACCTGTGGATTGAAAATTGCTATATTTTTGGCTAAAAAGCTTACATTCCTAGTGTCTAATGACTACCACCAAACTTAATTAACTAAAACGCCAAGTGGCTAAAAAGCTTACATTCCTAGAGCCTTAACATGAGGGCAAAACTTGTTATAGTAGGCTAATAAACCGGGATTTTTACTTAAGGTTGTCCTTGTTGACCACCCTCCCATTAATGAGAACTGTGGTTCCCAGGTCAGCTTCTACAGCTCTCTCTTCGCACAAAGGCGTGAGTTTGTTTCCGTGCCAACGATTGGATTTTACCAAAACTTTCTCGCCGACTATGAAGACTCTATTCTGTCGAGACTGGTTCTCTCTAGCTCTGAGTGTGTCTTGAGCCCTTTTGATTCTATCCTGAATCTCCGTTAGTGCTACCCCTGGATGAGAACTCATAACATCCACTAGTCTTTTGTTAGTGACTGAGTGAATTGTCTTTTGTCGCTTATGTTTTTTGCGATCTTCAGAAACCTATCAAGCTCAAGCAGAGTGCTATGAAAGCGCTCGACCTGTCCGTTAGAAACACATGTAGGGGTGGTGCATTTGAAATGCTGACACCATTATTGTTCATTAGGAGCGAGGTGATCGTCTGGGAGTTTAAAGACGGCTCATTATTGCAGTACATTGGTTCGTGATTGAATTGGCTGGACTATGGCGAATTTCGAAAATTTGTCAACGCATGTTAGAAAAATTTTTTGTCTGTTGAGAAAATGTCCTCATGTAACATTTCCCCTGCAAGTGAGGGAATCGGAGTCTCATCGAGTTCCTGTTTCCTAGGATGTCTATCATATTTTGCCCTTGCGCAAATCTTGCAATTCAGTACAATTTCATTGTCAATCTTAGTCATTTTTGAGAATTAATATTCCTCCAGGACCTGTTTGACATTTTCTTGGGCTGCTCTGTGAGCCCTGTTGTGCTCTGTTAGGAGGATTTCTCTCCGCTCATTAACAGAATTTGGTCGTCGGAAACTTCCGGACCAATTCATCCTGCACTAGCGCTAAAGTGTGCAAGTCACACAGTAGTGCATTTACCGCATTAGGCTTGACTACTTCCTATAACTCCCCAACCAGTGATTCTGCGCAGGTGTAATTTAGGGCGTGTCGCCTATTATTTCCAAACAGAATGAAGCTACGCTTCGACGGAAAGCTCGATTCCTCGATAACTATCTGGTTTTGGAAACAATTTAATGGTTTATCGGTAGATTTAATTGTGTGGGTCAGGGAAAGTTCACGTGGCAATGCATGGTTCATTATCATGGTGGCTCCAAGCGTTAAGCTGCTGCCTGGATAAAGCGTCAGCGACAAGATTTGCCTTGCCTGGCTTGTAGAATATGCGTACATTGGACTCGTCAATGCGCGCCTGTCATCGTTTGATTTTAGTATTAGGTTTAGACTCAGACACGGCGAAGGGCAGAGGCTGATGATCTGTGAAGATGTTGAGATCTTTCCCCCCGTATAAATAATGGTGCAATTTGCCAAGGACCCACACGATAGCTAGTAGCTCCCTTTAGTTTGTGGCATAATTAATCTCTGGACTCTTCAGGTTCCTGGAGATCATTGTTATGGGACGCCCTTCTTGGGAGAGGACTGCCCCTATTCCATATCCCCAAGCGTCTGTCGTTAGATCCAACGGCTGCTTGAAATCGGGATATCGGAGCATGACATCCTCAGATGCCAGTATGATTCGCAGTTTTTGAAAAGTCCTGCGTTGGAAATCAGAGAATTCTACCGGAATTTTTCTTGATCGGTGTCTACTTATTGACCCATTTTTACCCTTTAGGATGTCTGAAATGGGTTTTGCTATCGCTGCAAAATCTTTGATAAAGCACCTGTAATAGCTAGCGAGCCCTAGGAATGATCTTACGTCGAAAACAGTCGTGGGCTCCGGGAATTCTTGGCCTTAACTTTCTCTGCGTCGGTTGTGGCACCATCGCAAGTTACCACAAATCCAAAAAAATTCACGCTTTTCTTAAAAAATTGTGACTTTTCCTTGGACACTCTCATGTTTGCTTCATACAGACTTTTCAATACCCAATCAACATGTCTTACGTGCGATTCCTCATTATTTGAAAAAACAATGACGTCATCTACATAGACATAGCACGATTTGCCGATTTGCTCTCGCAATATGTCGTCAATCGCTCTCTGAAAAATGCTGCCGCATTTTTCAAGCCAAAGGGAGGTCGACAGAATTCGTACTTCCCTCCGTTTACTGAGAAAGAAGTTTTTTCCCTGTCATGTTCTGAAAGCGTGATTTGGTGGTAACCAGATTTCAGGTCTAAGGTCGAAAAGTACCTGGCTCTACCTAGATTTCCCAGAATCATGGAGATATTGGGCATGGGATACCTATCTGGAATGGTTCTCTCGTTAAGCTTTCGAAAGTCCATTATGAGGCGCATGCTTCGATTAACCCTTTCATCCGTGCCCTTTTTATCAACCACTCAAATGGGGTTGCTATAGGGAGAAACGGATTTCTGAATTATACCATTCTTGAGAAGATCCTGAATTTCTTTGTTTACAAATTCAGCTGCACCCATGGCATACGGGTAAAACTTGGCATAGATCGGCTCTTCGTTTGTAGTTCTTATGGTAGCTTCTACGGAAGTGTTGTAAGGCAGAGCTTCATTGAAGTCTGCAAAAACCTTTTTCCTACCCTTCAGCATTTTTAAAAATTTACCTTTTATTGAAGGGGGCGCAATCTACATTAGAAAAATTGACGTAGGTACACGTAATTACACGTTGCACTTATGGTACAATATCGGTTCTGATTGATTACCAAACTTGAGTTGGCTAGTGTTTAGACACAGTTCGTTTATAGGCCTGAGGATTACTGGAATTGACATAAGCCGGAGCTTGTGACGGCATCAAGCATTTAGACATCGAAGGATTAACTTCCATCGCTTCAGGCGCGTTATTGCTGTCTTGGACCCTACCACTACGTTGACTGGGCTGTCCTTGAGGCTTGTGCTGCCTACTGAAATGCGGGTTTTTTGCACCGCTTGCTATTGGATCTGTTCGCAGCTTAGATTTTTCCAGCTGATGACCTTGCGCCTTCGCGTTTGGCCTGCGCTCTTTTCTTCCGGTCTTCGCGCGAAATTGGCAGCGAAAACATACCTTTCATGGTTCGACTCGACCTCTTGGGCGAGAGCCAAAGCCGAAGGCAAGTCTTTGGGTCTTGCCGCGAAAAGTACGTCTGTTAAACCGCGTTAAAGCCCCGATATGATTCGTATGACATATTGACTTTATTCGTCAATAATGTCTGTTTCTTTTCGACCTCGTCATAGTACTGAAGCAAGGAGAGGCCACCCTGTCTTAGAGTGCCTAACTCTTGCTTGATGACGTGTATTGGCCGTTTGACGCTATACGTGAAGTCGAGGCGATCTATTATCGCATCGAGATTTAATACTGTGCTGAATGAAGCCAGCACAGCCTCAGCAGAGCTCCTGATCTAGCTCTTTATTATGATCACTGCCTGATAATGACGTGAACTGCCATAATATGGCCTAAATAATTTATATGCTGCCGTCGCAGCTTGTCGCCAAGAAACGTAGGTTCCTTGTGCACCTGTAAATTCAGGCAGAAATTTGATCGAACATTTTCTACGATTTGTATTTCTTGGAAAACTTTTATGGGAGGGGCAGAAATTTCGAATCTGCTACTTTTTTTGTCACCTCAGCAATTTGGTTCTCTAAGCTTTCCCTTAAGGCCTTGTCTCTTGAATTGAACGCTTCTGCCTGTGCTTTCAATGCAGCTGTGACCGCTGACTCTACTAAACCTTTAATCATTTGGGGGTCCATCTTTGGTTTTGGTTTTTTTATTGATTCTTTTTTTGGAACTGGACCGCTCTTATTTTCAAGGACGTCGTCCTCAGAATCTGAATTTCTTAGTTTGGGGACCCTGTATTCTTGGAATGCCCTATTCATGGATCGTTGTGAGACAAAATCAAACCACCAATCAACCGAAGAATTAACAAATTGTCGAAATGTTAGCAAAACAAAATGTTAGCAAAATGAAATGGCACACGGAACACAATATTCTTATAGTCAGATTTATTATTATTACTATAAAAGGTTCACGCAAACTAAAAATACGATCGTTGCTGAGCAACACACTTACATTGTTTTCGTTGGGGACGTCCCTAATCGTTGTATTATGTATCTGTTGGCACTGCTGCTCCCTCGCTGCAGTCAAGATCGAATTTCAAATCGCTGCCCAGAGTAGCTTGCGCGCTATTCTGGTGACACACTGCTGCCCGAGGAGCTCCTGCGGTCTCGGTGAACAAATAATTTATTATTGTGCTTTAGCACACACGCACACTGACCAAGTTGACGTAGGTCAAAAGAGCGGAAAACACACTGACCGTTTCAAACACTTTGTTAGACGCAATTGTGCCGACTGTTTTATTTTTTTTATTACAGTTCCCTTTCCACAACGGTGGCTTGTTGCGAATTTGTAGAATCACTCACTTTTTTTTATTATTTAAGTAAGTTTGTTTTTTTGTTAAATTTCACTTTCGACAACGGCGGCTTGACGCGAATTTGTAGAATTAAAGCTCACTTTATATATTTTATTATTTAAGTAAGGTTATATTCAGGATTCTTTACTTAGTTGGGCGCCAATTATAAGTCTTTTGTTATGTTAGTAAAATTTATTAATTGTTTGCCAGTTTGGCAGGTATGGGTTACAATATTAACTTAATGTCGGATTAATAACGCGTCGTGTATTTAACAGAATGACGACTTGTTGCCGGAGCTGTGACGTGTGCTATTGACGACGGGTATTTCAGAACTAAATTTAACATTTTAAAAGTTATTAAGAGCTAAATACAAAATATGACAATTTAAAGACATAATAACATGTAGCTAAGTCGTGGTCGGCAAGCCGACCAAGCATATGCACGATAACGGATACTGCATAACAGAGGCATCCGATTACCGCCGTTGCCGTCTGCAGCGGGAATGCTGACATGGCGTTCCCACGCTTCAGCATTGCGCGTGCAAGAGTTTGTTAACTTTTACGTAATTATGCCAAATTTAATAGACGCCGACAAAAGCTTAGATCGCAAAGCACAAAAAAAGGGCGAGACACATTCGATAGTCAAAATTGCCATCGATAGTGAGACCACGGTTGCCACTTAAAAAAATCAGATTGAGCCAAAAAAAAAAAGAGTTTCTTTTTATTTTGGTACGCCAATGTTTCGATCATTTTCAGTGCTAAAACCAAAAATACACAGATACAAATTTTGTGCTGCTTAAATGTTCAAAATTATTTTTTCTGAAGCCAGCATAAGAAAAAAGAGCCAATGCGAAAAAGTGCCATTGCGCCAGCAGAAAAAAAAAGAACCAGTTTCGGCGCAAAAACGCCAAATGTAGCAACCGGGAGACAGAAAGACATTGAGCAACACCATCAGCTCTGTCGAGGAAGGAATTGACCAATCCAAAATCTTCTGCTTTTCAATCTCCTGATGGATAGTATTATAAAAAGGGCGAGTGTGCATCGGACAGGCACAATATTGACAAATAGTTATGTCCATATATGGAGACAACATGCATCAGGTGTAATGACGAGCTGTATGATGATTTTGACATAGTATGCCGAATAAACACACAACGACTTCGTTGGCTAAGTCAGGTATGGAAGAAGAAACTCCAGCTCGTAAGGTGTTTGATGCGATAGTAGGCGGACAACGAAGAAGTTGAAAACCCCGGATTCGTTGGCAAGGTCAAGTAAATGAAGCCCTGCCAAGCCTTGGTGTTACCAATTGCCCCGATAGAAGTTATAAAAGCCAAATTATAATAGTTTCGACACATTTTTTTTATGCAGTTGACAGCTAGTAAGAAACATGTCTTTTTCCTGAGTAGCTTTGAAGAGAATTAGATTGCTAGGTTCTAATACAGTGGTTAAAGTTAATGCCGCATCATCACACCTTCGGCATGCCTAACGTAGCGCACATACGTATGACCTATCGGAGAGCCAGGGCTCAGGGTATTCTACAGTCGAGCACACTCGACTGTAGCTGGAGCCCCCTTGTTGTTATTTGTTCGTGTTGCGTTCGCAGCACTGTCTTTCTGCTTGTCGACAGAAAAACATTGAGCATTTTACGCCCCTAAAAATTTGTATACCCAGTGTCCCTTGGAAAATGGTCAGAAAGGGTATAATGGTTTTGTGTAATGTATGTTACAGGCAGAAGGAAGCATCTCCGAACCTATAAAGTATATATACTCTTGATCAGTATCAATACCCGAGTCGATTGAGCCATGTCCGTCTGTCTGTCCGTCTGTCCTTCTGTTTGAGTCAAAGGATCTCGGAGACTATAAGAGCTAGAGACTTGAAACTTGGTATGTAGGTTCCTGGATAGCGGGCGCAGAACAAATTTGTTTTAAAAATTGGGTCGGACCCCTTTATCATATAGCTGCCATAGGAACGATCAGTCGAAAATCAAGTTTTAGTATAAAAAACTTTTTTGTTGTTTGAAATATCTCGACAAAACTGACAGGATATACACTTGGGATGGTCCTAAACATACTGATCAAATTTGGTTGAAATCGGACCACAAATCAAGTTTGAGTATGAAAATCTTTTTTGTTGTTTGAAATACCTCGACCAAACTGAGAGGATATGCATTTGGGATGGTCCTAAGCATCCTGATCAAATTTTGTTGAAATCGGACCACTATATCATATAGCTGCCATAGTCCAAAATCAAGTTTGAGTATGAAAATCTTTTTTACTGTTTGAAATATCTCGACCAAACTGACAAGTACTAAGCTTAAGAACGAACGCTGCCTAACTCTGGTCTAATATATGAAGTGTTATTAAACTAGTGGGCGGTGCTACAGACGAGCATACACGACTGTCGGAGACCCCGTTCTTACTATGGAAAAGCAACTCCTGGTTTAAAGAAAATAATATAAGTCTGTACATATATAACATTGTTTCAGGAGGTATAAGACAATAGAAAATTCCCAATCTGCGAGTCTGATTGTTGTTTCTACAGAAACAACAAAAATTTGCATACTCAGTACACATTTTCGACCAATCGTTCCTATGGCAGCTTTATAATATAGTAGACCGATTTCAACCAAATAAAACAAAAAAGTTTTTCATACTAAAGCTTGATTTTCGACTGATTGTTCCTATGGCAGCTATATGATATAGTCAACCGATTTCAACCAAACTTGGTCAGATTGTATAAGATCGTCCCAGATGCATATTCTGTTTAATTGGTTGAGATACATAAATAAACAAAAAAGTTTTTCATAATAAAGCTTGATTTTCGACTGATTGTTCCTATGGCAGCTATATGATATATCGGACCGATTTCAACCAAACTTGGTCAGAATGTATAGGATTATCCTATATGCATATTCTGTTAGATTGGTTGAGATATCCTTTAAATTGGCTTTTTAATTAAGATATTTATATTTTATGTAAATATAACATTAATATAAATAATAATAAATATTATATTAATAAAAAATATAAATAAATAATAAATATAACATTAAACATTAATAATAAATATTAAAAAATATATATATATATCTGTCCGTGACGGGAATCGAACCCGCGACCCATGGGCCAAAAGAAAATTTTAGAAAAAAATGGACGCTCAACACACTGCGCCGCAGGGCTATTTCATGATCAACTTTTTATTGTAGGTTTCATTATTACTGGACCATAAGTCAAACTTCATTGTTGTTGTTGCTAATTGTTTTGTAATTGTTGCTGTTAAGGTAAAGTAAATATAGGCAAATTTAGTTGATTAATATCTTTGCTGTTTATTATCCGATCTCAATGAAATTTTCAGCATGGCGGATAATATTGGCTTGGTCTATGCTTAATTAGAACGCTCTATCTTTTAAATTGCCCTAATAATTTAGATTTATTTGATTTTAAGGCGTTCAAGGTGGCGTGGCCAAAATCTAAAACAAACTTGATCTGCTTGCAATATAGACAATATAGTCTTAACTTTGTCATAAAAAAAAGTGCGTAACAGGCAGAAGGAGGCGTGGCAGACTCCATAAAGTATATATATTCTTGATCAGCATCAACAGCCGAGTCGATATAGCCATGTCCGTCTGTCTGAAAGAGCGCCTAGATCTCAGAGACTATAAGAGCTAGAGACTTGAAACTTGGTATGTAGGTTCCTGGATAGCGATCGCAGATCAAGTTTGTTTTAAAATTTCGATCGGATCACTATATCATCTAGCTGTCATAGAACGATCAGTCCAAAATTAAGTTTTAGTATGAAATCTTTTTTTTTGTTCAAGATATCTCAATTAAACTAATAGAATATGCATATGAGGTGGCCCCATACATCCTGACCAAACTTGGTTAAAATCGGAACACTATATAATATAGCTGCCATAGGAACGATCAGTCGAAAATCAAGTTTTAGTATGAAAAACTTTTTGTTGTTTGAGATATCTCGCGAAACTGAGACAATATGCATGTGGGATGGTCCCATACATCCTGACAATACTTGGTCAAAATCGGTCTACTATATCATATAGCTGCCATAGGAACGATCAGTCGAAAATCTAGTTTTGGTATGAAAAACTTTTTTGTTGCTTGAGATATGTCAGCCAAACTAAGACAATATGCATGTGGGATAGTCCCATACATCCTGACTAAACTTGGTTAAAATCGAAACACTATGTGATATAACTGCCATAGGAACGATTAGTCGAAAATCAAGTTTTAGTATGAACAACTTTTTTGTTGTTTGAGGTATCTCAACCAAACTAACAGAATACTCATTTGGGATGGTATTCTACATCCTGACCAAGTTTGGTTGAAATCGGATATCAAATAGCTGCCATAGGAACGAATTTTAAGATATAGTACGAACATTATTGTTGCTTTTAGAGATAAGTCAACCATGTAATACGAACAATTAGTTAAAAAGTTAATGCCGCATCATCACACCTTCGGCATGCCTAACTTAGCGCACATACGTATGACCTATCGGAGAGCCAGGGCACAGGGCATTCTACAGTCGAGCACACTCGACTGTAGTCGGAGCCCCCTTGTTTTCTGTTTCGTTACTTACGCACACATGCGAGTGCGTGTGTTTTTTTCAACTTTGTGCATCCACGGGTTGTTTGTGCAAATTTTGTTCTTTTCTTTTTGAAAAATTATAATTTTTTATTTTGCTTCAAATAAAAAAACCATTGCGTGCTATACCAATGGGAATAGCATCTGCATTACAATCTTGAATGCATGGTATACCAGTCAGTGAAGCATCTGCATTACAATCCTACATGCAACAGTATTAAGGACGGTAATGAAGCACGAAGTGAGCTCGGCTAATCGCGTACTTTGTCGATTCGACGTTGGCGATTTTTAAACTATATCAACAGAAAAGACGGCCAAGCTTACTGAAAAGAAATGCATGTTGTGGTATGAATGCGAACGCGCATTGGCTTCGAACTATGACGGTCCGAATCGATTTTCGAATGCGAATTCACGCCACTGGGATGCTATGAGACAAAACACGCACCCATATTGACACTCATGCGCTTCATTGTGTGTGTCGCACTCAATTCAATCTAATTCGAGTCCATTCAATTTAACGTATGTTGTGAGTGAAGCCTTGCAGACCTCTACTGCGCATATCCGATGTTGACATGTCCTTTCCCTTCCTAAATCTATTCGCACATCTTTATGGTCTTTTAAAGATTCCCCCTATAAGCAAAATACGAATCAATTTAAAAACGAGCACTGCTCATTCAATTTAGTAAGTAAATTATTAAGTTATACAACTGCATAAATCAAAATAGTTTTAAAAGACGTTTTTTGAAGATGAAAGCTTGAGTTTATGTGTCTATTAATTCAGTTATTCATTTTAATGTATCAAATTTTTTATATAAATATACAAATATAGAGCAAATCCGACTTCTACGAACACTCCTCCTGACTTTTCCGAACACAGCGTGCCACTTTGCGCTTGAAATCAGGGTACGATTCTCTCCATTCCTTGGCTGCATCCACATTGGCTGGAGACTCGTCGTTGGGATCCGCTAACATTGATATCACAGATATCAAGATAGTTTCTACTGTGTGCACCGGCAACCAACGTTCAGATGCTTTTTCGTAGCCCCATTTATCATCTCCAGGCTCGTGCAAAATCGAAATGCAAACATCTCCGTTTTTTTCAATATTTGGATGCCAAATTTCTGTGACGAACTTCATTCGAGGTGGACGCAGTGGATACTCTTTAGGAAAGTACAGATGCGCTTTGAAAAAACCTCCTTCGCTGTTGAAGAAAAATTCAAAAACAGTTCTGAATAAATAAAGCTTATATTTCTACAATAACACTTATTAATATATAAAACTATTTCAACGGGCTATAAAGCGATTTAATTCTAAAGCTTTTTAACACACGCAGTGTCTTTTGTCAACTTAGTTAAGCTGGCATTCATTATCAAAAGAAAACAATGTGATTTAATTTATTAAGAAGATAACATCTAATTACATCGAAGAAATCTGGGAAATTTTTGTTTGATTGAATATACATGAACTGGACTTATTTGTAGTGGTCTGTGAAGTTGATAAGAATTTTCTGAAATATTTGAGCGGAGAAAATAGCTTGATAATGATGTGGAGAGCACTATCACTCAAAGAGGCTGGTCCGACATAATTGTTTGTATAACATTACCAATACCATTGATTGATGTCGAAAATATCGCTCTAGGTTTCATTTTATTAAGATAACCATCAAACTAACAGAACTTAAGTCAAAAAAATTGTACTACTCGAAGAATCTGACGCCACAAATATGCATATGCATGTTAGATAACAAAATATTGTACTTTTAAAATATATAGATATGAAAAATACGATAAGCAAATTGCTTAAACAATTTTTTAACCCTTTTAAGTGGCCGTTTATCATTTGATTTGCTTTTTTGGTACATACATACAAATTCGCAGTCATTATGACAATTGAGTACATTCTAACAAATTCCTTGGGATTAGTCTTACGATGCAATTTGGAACCAGTCTATTTTACCAACTGTTGAGTTAGAGACTTTAAAATAAATTTGCATTCTAATGTAAATTTAAACAAGGAGGATCCGCCCCTGCTCGCGAGGTGCAGCTACAGTCGAGGGGACAGTAGGATGCACTGTGTCCTGGCACTCCGATAGCCTCATACGTATTTGAACGCCGTTAGACACGCCGATGGATTGATGGTGTCGCAATAAGCTATCGACTAATTGTTCGTATTACATTTATATGATCTAGGGAACCGATTTAAAGATATTTTAAAATAAAAAAAGTTTTTTGTACTATAACTTGATTTTCGACTAATCGTTCATATGGCAGCTTTATGATATAGTAGTCTGATTTTAACCAAATTTAGTAACAATGTATAATACCATCACAGATGCATATTGTCAGTTTGGTTGAGATATCTCAAACAACAAAAAAGTTTTTCATTCAAACAGACGGACATGGCTTAATCGACTCAGCGGTTGATACTGATCAAGAATATAGATACTTTATAGGGTCGGGTCGGAGATGCTTCCTGCCTTTTACATACATTTCACAATATCATTATACCCTTTTTGACCATTTTCAAAGGGAACAGGGTATAAAAACTATAAATATTATACAATGCCGCGATAATTAGTTCATATTATTCTTTTTTATGGTTATTTTACTTATTCCACTAGTACATGTTTTTATTATTATTGAAGCCGACCTCGGATATATTTTTGTAGCTGTAGTTTATGTGATATCATCCGAATTTCATTGGATATAAAATAATAATATGTAAGCATTTATTATACATAATAATAATATATATTTACTATAATAAACCTACTAAAGTGTGTCTGGTGGTCCAATTATTAGGACTTCCCAACGGAATATATCATTTTCATCAATTAATCCAGCTGAGAATCCTTCTACTGGGTTCTTATTCAGTTCTGAAATAAAGAAATGGTTAGAATTTTGTATTGTTATAATATATATAAAAATCCAAGTTTTCAGCAGCTGATCTATCTAATTATCGAATTATCTTAAATACCGATCTTAACTATTTACAAATATTTAATTCATTAAAATTATCTTCAACGAACAAAAGATTATATAATTCTTGAAAATTGTGACTATATTTTATCTTTTTAAGTTGAAAGCAACGACACGGTCTAGACTTTACAAGTGTTTATGTATATCAAGTATATCCCTGAGGACGGCAGTCCGCGCTAGCGACGAAAGCATCACGCAGGGTGAGAAAGGCGACAAGCAATTTGAAACCACTACAGAATCCAAACGATAGAAGCTACAGACAAGTTCTATATATCGTTGAAAAGGTATTTTAAAGACCTTTTATGTACCTGGAGTACATAGGTAAGAAGCTACAAGTGAAATAAAAGTTTGGCATTCGGCACTGCGCAAAAAAGTCATTTTAATTAGGTAAGAAGACTTGGGACTTTATTTCGCATTGTGCCGAATGCCAAACTTTTTTTTTTAGAATAAGTTATAGATTCAATTTAAATCGCGTTCGTCACAAAATTGGATATCAGAAATTTTGTGGCATGGAAATGTTTTCGTCACTAGAATTTTACCTCGTTAAGATGTTTTTTTTTAGAAGATTGAATATACCTTTTCAATGCTTGCTTACATGTACGTGCATATGTTCAGTGCTTACAGCATCATGAGGGAACATACTGTTTGCAAGTGTGGTTTTTGTGTACCGTTACACTGCATGCTTACATGTATGTTCGTCTCGTTAAACTCTCATAGAATGGCTTACAAACAGATAAGTTGCGGTCAAACAACGTGTGGCGATCGAACTTAAACATACGTAGTCGAGCCAGAAAATGGACTAAAAAGATATCAAATGCGAGAGACTGCAGAAGTTCTGGTTAACTATCATTGAAGTGTATGTGAGCGGATGTTGCAACGCAACATTTTCCTGGCATCGTATATGACGCAGCTGCGGACCCGCAGAAAAATAGGTTCGGCCCAGAAAAATATCATTCGGCAAACGACACGACAAAAATTGTATGACAATTGTTTTGTTGTTTGTTTTCTGTTTTGCCTTTGTCTATTTCGTGTTGTGTCAATTGCCAGGAATCTGCACAAACACATGGTCTGTGTGCGGAAAAACAATAATAATTTAAGTAAGTAAATAAAAATATAAATGTTAAAGAATTATATCTAAGTGTATATTTAATAATAATATTCTATTTTTTTTACAGCAACCACAAACCAAAACATGGCGATGTAGGGCAGCATGAGGAGCACACAAAAGGCAGAATAAGGTGTGGGTGAAGGAGACGACCTCAAAAGTTAAAAGTTAATTTGTATATTGTTTAGATAAGCTCTATTTAAAATTGTAACAAAAAAAAGAAATAAAAATATTATAATAAATTTAAAATAATCAGAAAAAATATTTCTAATTTGTTTTAAATATAAGTAAGGTATCGTTTGTAATATCATAAAAGGTACGCAAAAAATATCATAAAAGTTCTGAAAACGGTACCTGTACGTGCGTAACACGTATCGCATTCGAGCCATTTGCTGCCACAAACTGAGCGACAGATGATTCATTTGCCTATCATTTTCGGAAACGCATGCGAGAGTTTTGCACGTCTGAGATCCGCAAAAAATATCATGAAAGTTCTGAAAATTATAGTTTTCAGTACTATCGTATTTGAAACTTTTGCTGCCACAAACTGAGCTGATTCATTTACCTACCGTTTTCAGATCTGAAAACGGACGTTTTGCACGTTAGAAATCCGTAAAACTATCATTTACGCTATTATTAATGAAATTTTGGTCCACTGGGATCATGCGGGAGCATACTGCTTGCAAGTGGTGTTTTCTTTTTGCCGCAATTAATTAAATATATACATTTAACTTAGAATAGACAGATTATAGTAGCAACAAACTATCGTAGCAGTCAGAGCCATAGATTATGTCAATGATAGCTTTTGGCGTTGGAGAAAAAACTAGTGACGCTAGAAAGTTTGTTTTTGCTTTGTGACAATACAAAAGAATTGAATTGTTACAATATTCCTAAAACTGATTTTGATTTTAAAGTTCGGAGTATGCATATTAATACCCTTCTAACAAAGTAACATTTACCAGAAGCGTATGCAGTGCTGCCAGACAGTTTCTTTTTGTTCTGTAAGAAGGCGGTATTTAATTTATTCAAATAAGTCGGACTTTTAGGGTCTTCCTGTAACTTATTTTGATTTAATGTGTTCTTGTTCGCTTTATTGTTTTTTCATGGTACTGAGGCATGGTATAGGCAATTTAAAAAAAAAAAACATTTTTACGAGGTAAAATTCTAGTGACGAAAACATTTGCATGCGCAAAAATTTCTGATATCCAATTTTATGACGAACGATTTCAAATTGAATACATAACTTATTTCAAAAAAAAAGTTAGGCATTCGGTATTTATATTCTTCCACTTACCTATACATTAAAATTTAATTCCTATATAGACAAAACTCTTTGTCCTGACTGACTGACCAAACCGTTAAGGATAAATAGCCGAAATTTTCACGCAACATAGCTGAAAAACTATGTGTTTCTTAAGATATCTCAACCAAACTCCCTATTTGGATATTTGGGACTATCTTTTATTTCCTGACCAAATTTGGTTCAAAAAATTATTATAAAAATTATTTTTTTTAAATATTAACACACGGCAAATGGCTCAAAAAGGTCCCAATTCTTCATAACTGATAACTTGAAAAGAATAGTAAGAAATTCAAAAGTGTTACCAAAAGGCTCCAACGGCCCTATCCGCTGCAATCATTTAAATTTCGCCCATCCCACTTACACCTGCTTATCTCATGAGCCAGGTTAGTTTCCAAATGTACTAGTATGTCATTTAACACTTAAAACTATACCTTTCGATCGGTATATAACTTGATTTGATCCGACAGTCGTAGCAAATTTTCCATTTTCCTTAGTCGTTAGTCGTCTTTCGCACCCTTTGTGATGCTTTCGTCACTAGCGTGGACTGCAGTCCATTTACATTGCAATATTGTGACTACTGAACAGTTTATTAAAATTATAACACTCTTATTGCAGAAATCTATCAGGCTTGTAATAACATGCATCATTAGATAAACATTTTACGTTAGAAACATATTAAAAAAAAAAACAGACTTCCAATTTGTTCTAAAATTTCAAGGGATTGTAATAAAATAAGTTAGTTAAGCGGATTCTTATGATAGCCGGATTAAAATTGATTTACAATTTGCAGTGCTAAAAATTTTAATCCAAAATCAAGAAATTAGTGATAAAATATTATGTAGACATTTAAAAGTTTGGTAACCACAAATAAGGTATTGGATTAATCTGAGCAAAATCCAAAATAAAGTAAAAGATTTATACTTCTCTATTTCAAGTATTCAAACTTTATCAAGGACAGTTTTTGTATGGGATACGATTGACCACACCAAAGAACGGATTTATAAATGGCAACGTCAGCTAAACTTTCGGATATTATTGCAAATAGGAATATTGCAAACCATTAAATTCAAACCGGAATATTGATTTGATGAAGATATTGTATTTTGAAAGAGTTCAATAGAAACTAGTCGCAATATTGTCAAAATAAAAAAGAATTAAAAAGCACTCGAAAATATTATATTCCATTTATTTTTAACTTCGAAGAAGGTAAGATCCCGAAAGGAATGAAAGTTCTTTCACAATGTATCTATTTTTTGTGATTCTTACTTACCTACAATCATCATTATTTTTATTTCTTCTTTTAATTAGCAGGAAAACAATACAAATCATAAAGACAATTTTAAGGCATTTAAAATATCACTGCACTATCTTCAAAATCTCTCAGAGTCTTCTGGCTTTGTTCAGAATTTCCTTTGTCCTTTGTTATAACTGATTAAATTTAGCTAAGGGCTGTTTGAAATATGCTGTGAGCCACTGTATGTACTATGTATGCACGTTTAAGGCTCGCACGAAAAATGTAATTGATTTACACATACACACACAGAATATTATATACATACAAAGATAATAACCATATTGATTATCCTTCGCAAGATCGATTTATTTACTACCATCAAAAGTCTAAGGGTCTCTTTAGCAAGGATGCTAAAACCGGACTGGAGACCAAATCTGGTAGATAAGTCATACATTTGTATGTATGTAAATATATATTACATACATATATACAAATATTTCAACTTTCTTATACATACATATACATACATGTATGTAGGTATGACCGATTATTAAGTATATAGTTAGCCAAATTTTATATACATGCATTCTTAGACTTTTGTATATGGATACACGCATACATACAGATGTATGAGTACAAACAGATATTCATTCACACATGCTTTCATAAATGTCTGGAAAATGCTCTACTAATTTTTCTATTCTTACATATGTACGTACACAGGAACACATGCATGGGCATATATGTACATATGCATGTATGTACATATATACGTTTATAAACTCATGTGTATATATGAATCTTTATATATATATAAAATATTCAGAGTTCAGACATGTGAAACATACCTGCCAATTGTTTCTTCAACAGTAATGATGATTGAAGCTCAGACATTTCAGCTTTATTTCTGGAATATATTTATATAGTAGCGCTTCTCAGTTAAACAAATAAAAAAATTTTACTTTTCAGACGCGGTCTACTTTAAAAGACAAATTTATTTCCGCTAATATGAAAGCCGACAATACACTTTTTTCATTCTTTGTAGACGGAACAACGTAATTTACTGAAACAATATGAAAAAAGACCGAATCAAACTATTAGGATCTAGTTCAAGAAACAGTTGAAAAGAAACATTTTTACCTCAACTTGTTCCCATTTCATAACGTGGTTTATAATAATCGATGGTACGTTTTTTAAAAAGTCCAAAAAATCACTTATATAATTCCTTGAACTAAATATGGTATGAAAACAAAATCCGTCTTCTAGTCCTTAAATCCATTTAAATAATGGAGAAGAAGAAGAACTTGATAATTCTGTCAGCTAGTCAATATGATTAAAGCTTAGTACTGAAACTTAAACAACTTTTAGCGGCGTATAGGGCTCAATATTTTAAGCTAAGTACTCAAACTTAAACGATTTTTAGCGGCGTACAATGCTCAATCTTTTTCTGTCTACGAGCAGAAAGACAGAGTTGCCAATGCAAAACGAACAAATAACAAAAAGTTGAGTGGTAACTCTATACCATCACTGTAGTTTGTTTTAAATTTGAACATGCAAAGCTGATTTTGGTAAAAAGAGGAGAGAATACGCAATGGAAAATGTAAATTGATGTTAATATAGCAGAAATATGCTATGACAAGCAAGCACAGCAAGTATTGAGTGCACCCATCTTCTAATGTAAATTCTCCATTTGTATTAATACATATAAACAAAATTATTTAATTTATGTCCACAAAAGCGATTTCATTTTACGTTCTTGCTTATAATCAACTAATATTGTCGTCGTTACTGACCAAATTCATGCATTCGTCTTCGTTTTCACTTGTGTGCCGGACATTTCTCTGCTATATGCCTAGTAAAACTCTAAGCAGTTCGATGTTCTTCAAGGCCTGTCAAACAGTGCTGGACAACGTTAGTTGCTTTTCTGGCAACTCCGCAAAATTAATTGTTGTTGGCGGCTGGAAATTGTCAAACGATGAACAAGTTCTTAAAATATTTGTTTCGTTTTCTATTTGTACTGTGAATTATCAGATTTTAATTTTTTTGAAATTGTCTTGAAAGACTGAACTGCTTTGAAATTATCACTTTTCTTATTTGAATAAATAGATGTTGGTGAAAAACGAAACTATCGATTTTTTGTATAGAAAACCTCGAAAATATCGAATTTTATTTTATTTTCTATTGGCTCTCTCTATTTTCTATTTTTTCTTTATTTTCTATTGGCTCTTTTTTTTCTGATTGCCTTCAGCAAAAATTATTTTTAACATTACTCAGCACATAATTTATATCTGGGTTTTTCCGTATTAGCACTGAAAACAATCGAAACATCGGCGTACCAAAATAAAAAGCAACTCTGTAAATGATCGGGGCATTAGCCCATCACCAATTCGTTGAATATTCATTCATTTAAAAATTTTTTTGTTTTTTTTTTTTTGCTCAATCTGATATTAAAAGGTGCCAACCGTGCTGCTGCGATCGTACGATTTAAATCAGTGCACAGCTTGTCTTCAACGAGAGCGGAAGGTGACTCGCTTAATTTTTCAAGTTGTCTTTGCGTTGCACTGAGAGGAAAAGCTAATTTCATGCGACATTGGGTTATGTGAGAATGCGGTCGGTATTGTCGTACTTCAAATGACCACCCAAATATTCCCCTTAACTTAAAACTCGATTTAGTATGTAAATGCGTGGTCTCACACCAAGGATTGTGGCTTAAAATTAAAATTCTGATCAAATAAATAATCAAACATCGAATAGAGTTGCTCAGCTATATCTTACTTTGTATAAAATAAGCAATGCGAGCATAGCCTCGACGTTCTGGCTGCGACTGACTTCGCTCTGTTCGTTGCGCTCGGGTTTCGTGTATGTATTAATGAATCGAACAGCTGATCCGCTTGCAAGACTGCGCCCTTCACTGTTTTAGAGAGTTTTTAACCAAAAATTCGATACTATCGGATTTTTCTTCTAATTAAGCACAGTATCCAGTAACTGAACAACCAGTTTGAAATGAATCAACTCCATATAAAAAAAGGTTAACAAAGTGGCTCGAAATTATTTTGTAAGGCTATTTCTAAATCCTTGTATCCAGTAACTAAATATGGTCTGCTCAACAAAATTTACGGGCGCTTTTCAACACTGTTTGGAAAACAGCTGGTAGTTTTATTTTAACCTTTCAAGACATCAACTCGTTCAGTGTTTCGACTAATCAAAATATTTTTGAAGAGAAAATGGCCGCCAACAAGATGCAAAATAAAAGCCTGATTGAGCTATTCGATCACAAAAAGAAAATTCGACTCATTGAAGAGGTGCGAGGACAATATAGTGGGAAATGCCTGAAAAAAAAATGTTGAAGGGATTTTTATAAAAAATAAGGGAAAAGCGTAATGTGAAGAAGAACTTGACATTTACCTCCGCTAGTAGATCCTGAGACTCCAGAAAAAACGGAGCTGCCAGATAAGGAACTGTCGTTGTCCAGCACTGTTTGCAAAAGCTGACAGGCCTAGAAGAACATCGAACTGTTTAGGGTTTTGCTAGGTATATAGCAGAGAAATGTCCGGGACACAAGTGAGAACGAAGACGAATGTTTAAATTTCGTCAATAACGACGACAATATTGGTAGATTATAAGCAAGAACGAAACTGAAATGGTTATTGTGTACATAAATTAAATAATTTTTTTCTTTATATTGATACAAATGGAGAATACCGATAAGAAGTTCAAAAGAGATGGGTGCACCCAATATGCGCTGTGCTTGCGTGCCATAGTATATTTCTCCTATATTAACATTAATTTACATTTTCCATAGCCTATTCTCTCTATTTACCCAAATCAGTTCTGCATATTCAAATTAAAAACAAACCACGGTTGACGCATAGAGCTATCACGCAACTTCTGCTCGTCGATAGAAAAATCTTAAGCACTTTAATTGGTGCCAACAAGCCAAAAATTTACTTTGCCGCTTTTTAATAGATGGGTTGTACATTTTAAGATTTTTGTTTAATTTGTATGATAGAGCTTTCAGAATAAGCAAAAAGTGGAAAAGAAAGCATAAATATTAATGAAAAACTTATTTTAAGCATTAAATGTAACATCTTTTTATATATATTTATAACTTTTAATATAAACGTATATCTTAAGTTAACTAATTCTTCACGAATAAGTATAAAAGTAGTTAAAAATTTGAGGTTGCTTTTATAATCAATTTGGCAACACAGAAGATTTGAAAATGTTAAGCTTACTATTTACATTTATATATAACTTTCTCCATTAAATATTGTGAAGCGATTGTTTATAAATGTAAAATAATATTAAATTTTAAGTGAGAATACCATGCTTAAAAACTGTTCATAGTGAATTGTAATGATTCCATCCATGTCAGTGTCATGCTGTCTGAAAGCTGTTGTTAACGTCTACAAGTAAGCAAAAAAGGACTTGTTAATTGTCATCACCGCAAATTACATTCCACATGTAATATAAATACTTACATATAGGACAATGCAACATTGTATAAAATCATCAAATAAAATGGTCCCACGTCCAAAACGATCGAATTTACGAAGAAGAACTTCAACAAGATGGTCAGACAGACGATATCCGAAAGACGTAAGGGCGGTTTTAAGTTCTTGTTTATCAATATTACCTGAATTGTCACGGTCAAAGGAACGGAAACAATTCTGCCAATCGGTAACGTATTTCCAAAGGGCACCAAAATCCTGAAAAGAAACGGTCCCTCTGTTCTCACGATCAAACATCCCAATCATCAGTCTGACTGTTTCCGGATTAAAAGCAGACCATGTGCCATTAGAGAGGGCGACTTGAAGTTCATCTGCAGAAATGTGCCCACTTCTATCCTTGTCAACCCTACAAATGTTTAGACGACCATATTGGTATTAAAACATACAATATATGAACATATTAATGTATTTCAATAGCAAGAACAAGATGTATTTATCTTGTTCTGGACACGTATGTATGCATATCTAGTGTTGTAGTCTACCTTTGAAATACATCCCAAAGAAATGTTTGATCTGGCATGCCACCTTGTTGATACGACATTTTTAATATAAAAACTATGTTAATTTTTCTGTGTTCTATTTAAGATTTATTTTAATTAAAAAAAAAAATAAAATAAAATCTTAATACCGAGTAGATTATGACTCACAGATCGAATAAGTGATGGTTTCCCTTTCTTGTATCGATATGTCACTTGTTTCGATTTATCCAGTTGTTTACACGGAGTCTCTCTCACAAAATCATTTCATGAAATGGTTTCAAAGTGGTGTTATAACAACGATTTGCAGCGATTTTGGGCGATCTGAAAACTAGTTTCTTAATTGCGGTAACTTTATTAGAATCTCTACTAAATCGAATTTATTGAATGAAGATGAGACAATATCGTTTTAAGTAATGTTAAAGAAGCGTTTTTAAAATATTGAGTTTTTTTTGCAATGCTAAAAAATTTGGTAAGGCCTGGAGACTGTCAGTGTTGCCAATGCAACCCAAAAAATAACCAAAGGATGAGTGGTTATATGTGCGTCAGCTGTGCTTTATTTACATTTTGAAAATGCAGAGCTGACTTAGATACAAAGAGGAGGCATAGGCAAAAGGCAATGAAAAATGTCGAAATGTGTTATTTCCTCTGAGTTGTATGTTCAAGAAGGAGGAATATGGAAAGGAACGTAAGCGTCGAGCATATTGGGTGAACTCATATTTGCCTTAAAGTTATTTGTGAACTTTTCTATATTATTAATAAATCAAGAACAAAAATGTATATAATTTGGGCGTTTGAGCTGTTTGCAAGACAGTGTTTGAGAAAGCCAAACCCTTGATCTGGCAACTCTGTCATAAAAGTTCTGGGGACGGGCAAGCTAAGCCGCTGCTAAGGCACAGTACCGACACTTAAAAAGTGTTTAGCGGCGTAAAGTGCTTAATATCTTACGGTCGACGAGCAGAAAGACTGTATTGCCAATGTAGATTGAAAAAATAACAAAAAGGAGAGTGGTAACACCATGCGTCAACTGTGGTTTGCTTTAAGTTTGAACATGCAGAACTGATTTGGGTAAATAAAAGAGGGAATAGGCTATGGAAAATGTAAATGAAAGTTAATATAGGAGAAATATGCTATGGCACGCAAGCACAACGCGTATTGAGTGCACCCATCTCTTTTGAACTTTTTATATGGATTCTCCATTTGAATTATTAAAAAAAAAACAAAACGAATTGATTTATGTCCACAAAAACCATTTTAGTTTTCGTTCTTGCTTATACCAATATTGTCGACGTTATTGACCAAATTCAAACAAAAATACCTAGAAAAACTCTAAACATTTCGATGTTCTTCGAGGCCAGGCAGCTGTTTGCAAACAGTGCTGGACAACACTTGAGTCTCTGCATCTACAAGCAAGATAAATGTCAAGTTCTTCTTCACATTACGCCAGCGTTGTTTTTATATGTAGTTCAGGTTTCTTCGATGCCTTTTATAAGTGTCGGTTCTAAGCTGAAATCTTTCGCCTTATAATTTTGACAACGTATTTGATGTGTAGTTGACACCTAGTAAACAGAATTTCGTAGTCCTGAGCTCTTAGCTTCAGCTTAGTATGGAGTTAATAAAAGGTTTACACCAAAAAATTTTTTTTAAGGTCAATGAGCTTTTAGAAGTAAATTTAAAAATGTTCAAATGGTACGAAAACAAGCCCAAAACAAAACCAAAAATTTTTGTTTGGAAAATAACTGTTCTTGAACCGGTGCATTTCAAATGCATGCAAAATTGCATCGCTTAACGAGCAACAGTTGTCAAAGTTTAGTCTGTTGAATTGGATCGTGTGGTCACTGTGAGTAGTCAAATTTATTTTTTCCATCATTCTTATATCATTTTTGATTTTTAGCGCTATAAAATTTTTATTATTTGTTGCAAATAAGTGACAAAAAGTAAGTAAATTTTCATCAATATTCTATTTTTGGAAAAAAACTAACAATATTCAATCATATTCAAATCAACCGGAACATACACCGTTTGCAGAAAATCATTCTGAATCAGGATCAGCAATAAAATTTTGCCCCAAAGGCCTTCAATTTAGCAATGAGTGCAATAACACGCGCAGAGTTTTTCGAGGTTTGGTCAAGCAACGTAAGAACCGTTAAGCTTAACTCACTTCTAGAGCACGCAGCGATGATTTTTGGCAATGATATTGATCATAAAAAGTTAAAGTTGTACTTAACAAAAATGTGCAATGAATTTAAGTTGAATCTAGGACAGATAAATCCAGATTTATGACCAATATGTTCTGGACACGTATGTATGCATATCTAGTGTTGTAGTCTACCTTTGAAATACATCCCAAAGAAATGTTTGATCTGGCATGCCACCTTGTTGATACGACATTTTTAATATAAAAACTATGGGTAATTCTCTGTTCTATACCGAAACTCTTAAAAAAAAAAATAAAAAAAACCGCAGAAAGAAGGCGATTTTAGATGAATTTAGGTGAAAAAATTTTTAGGGGGTCTCCACTAGTTTTTTTTTATTGAATTTTGAAATTTTAATAAAAAATTAACTTTTTCAGTGTTGTTTTGAGCATGACGTCACTTATATGAAACGTTTATCAATACTAAATTTTTCTCTAGCATGTGAACTTTTGCGTTTTCCAACACTTTTAATAACGGAATCATGTCAAAAACGTGAATAAGCAAATAAAATAAATAAGATAAAGAAAATAAGAAAATCTCTTTTAGGAAATTTTTGGTGGTCCTGAAAAGGACCGATTTTGTCCTAAGGCATCCTCAATAAAATTGGGTCAAGAGAAAGGTCAGGTCAAAAAGCAAGGGTCGTCATCAATTATAATTACATTGCTGGCATCATCAGTAATTGTTATCATCATCGTCATCAACATCATCCTAAAGGGTGGTGAAGATGTAAAGATTTATAATTAATAACATTTCTAGAGACTTAACATATTAATATATATATCCGAAAAGTGGGGTATAAACTATATTGATATTGCCGACTAACCACGGCACCATGAGCGTCTACATTTATAACAGCTGCTCTATTCGGATCATACATCTTGTCAATGGCCATAAAATGCTCGTGTATCCTTTCTTTATGGCTTTTGTAAGTTTTTAAAAAGTGGAATTTCGTCAAGTATCCAATATAGTGCACGACATTATTCCACAATTTTTGGCGAATAAAATTTTTGTACGGATCCCGTTATAAAAAGTGTTGGGAAATGCCAAAATTGACATGCGACAGTAAATGTAGTGTTGGTAAACGCTTCATGTTATTGAAAAGCAACCATGAAAAGCACAAAGCAACCATGCAAAGCACAAAACAACCTTGCAAAAGTTAATTTTTTATTAAAATTTAAAAATTCAATAAAAAAAAAACTAGTGGAGACCCCCTAAAAATTTCTTCACCTAAATTCATCTAAAATCGCCCTCTTTCTGAGGTTTTTTTTTTTTTTTTTTAAGAGTTTCGGTATAGAACAGAGAATTACCCCGAGTAGATTATGACTCACAGATCGAATAAGTGATGGTTTCCCTTTCTTGTATCGATATGTCACTTGTTTCGATTTATCCAGTTGTTTACACGGAGTCTCTCTCACAAAATCATTTCATGAAATGGTTTCAAAGTGGTGTTATAACAACGATTTGCAGCGATTTTGGGCGATCTGAAAACTAGTTTCTTAATTGCGGTAACTTTATTAGAATCTCTACTAAATCGAATTTATTGAATGAAGATGAGACAATATCGTTTTAAGTAATGTTAAAGAAGCGTTTTTAAAATATTGAGTTTTTTTTGCAATGCTAAAAAATTTGGTAAGGCCTGGAGACTGTCAGTGTTGCCAATGCAACCCAAAAAATAACCAAAGGATGAGTGGTTATATGTGCGTCAGCTGTGCTTTATTTACATTTTGAAAATGCAGAGCTGACTTAGATACAAAGAGGAGGCATAGGCAAAAGGCAATGAAAAATGTCGAAATGTGTTATTTCCTCTGAGTTGTATGTTCAAGAAGGAGGAATATGGAAAGGAACGTAAGCGTCGAGCATATTGGGTGAACTCATATTTGCCTTAAAGTTATTTGTGAACTTTTCTATATTATTAATAAATCAAGAACAAAAATGTATATAATTTGGGCGTTTGAGCTGTTTGCAAGACAGTGTTTGAGAAAGCCAAACCCTTGATCTGGCAACTCTGTCATAAAAGTTCTGGGGACGGGCAAGCTAAGCCGCTGCTAAGGCACAGTACCGACACTTAAAAAGTGTTTAGCGGCGTAAAGTGCTTAATATCTTACGGTCGACGAGCAGAAAGACTGTATTGCAAATGTAGATTGAAAAAATAACAAAAAGGAGAGTGGTAACACCATGCGTCAACTGTGGTTTGCTTTAAGTTTGAACATGCAGAACTGATTTGGGTAAATAAAAGAGGGAATAGGCTATGGAAAATGTAAATGAAAGTTAATATAGGAGAAATATGCTATGGCACGCAAGCACAACGCGTATTGAGTGCACCCATCTCTTTTGAACTTTTTATATGGATTCTCCATTTGAATTATTAAAAAAAAAACAAAACGAATTGATTTATGTCCACAAAAACCATTTTAGTTTTCGTTCTTGCTTATACCAATATTGTCGACGTTATTGACCAAATTCAAACAAAAATACCTAGAAAAACTCTAAACATTTCGATGTTCTTCGAGGCCAGGCAGCTGTTTGCAAACAGTGCTGGACAACACTTGAGTCTCTGCATCTACAAGCAAGATAAATGTCAAGTTCTTCTTCACATTACGCCAGCGTTGTTTTTATATGTAGTTCAGGTTTCTTCGATGCCTTTTATAAGTGTCGGTTCTAAGCTGAAATCTTTCGCCTTATAATTTTGACAACGTATTTGATGTGTAGTTGACACCTAGTAAACAGAATTTCGTAGTCCTGAGCTCTTAGCTTCAGCTTAGTATGGAGTTAATAAAAGGTTTACACCAAAAAATTATTTTTAAGGTCAATGAGCTTTTAGAAGTAAATTTAAAAATGTTCAAATGGTACGAAAACAAGCCCAAAACAAAACCAAAAATTTTTGTTTGGAAAATAACTGTTCTTGAACCGGTGCATTTCAAATGCATGCAAAATTGCATCGCTTAACGAGCAACAGTTGTCAAAGTTTAGTCTGTTGAATTGGATCGTGTGGTCACTGTGAGTAGTCAAATTTATTTTTTCCATCATTCTTATATCATTTTTGATTTTTAGCGCTATAAAATTTTTATTATTTGTTGCAAATAAGTGACAAAAATTAAGTAAATTTTCATCAATATTCTATTTTTGGTGGAAAAAAAACTAACAATATTCAATCATATTCAAATCAACCGGAACATACACCGTTTGCAGAAAATCATTCTGAATCAGGATCAGCAATAATATTTTGCCCCAAAGGCCTTCAATTTAGCAATGAGTGCAATAACACGCGCAGAGTTTTTCGAGCTTTGGTCAAGCAACGTAAGAACCGTTAAGCTTAACTCACTTCTAGAGCACGCAGCGATGATTTTTGGCAATGATATTGATCATAAAAAGTTAAAGTTGTACTTAACAAAAATGTGCAATGAATTTAAGTTGAATCTAGGACAGATAAATCCAGATTTATGACCAATAATGCCAAATGGCTTCAGGGAACAATAAAACACGTTAATTATAAGATTGATATCACTCCTTCAACCTGAAACAACAGCAGAAGAACTCTAAAATCATTTTGTGATTGTTGTTCAAAAACCCAGCAAAGAAAAAGTAAAGATCTGCGAAAATTTGCAAAAAGTTATTTCGTCAATTTGTTTTTTTTTTTAACTTTGATTTGTTTTTTTTTTTAATTTAAAAAAATAGTGAAAAATATGAAAATCGCTTTTTTCTTTAAAAAAAAAATTATTTTTAAAACAAAACCAGTTTTTAAATTTTCCGGCCAGAAATTTTGAAGTTACAATCAAAAGCATGAGCATATCACAAAAGTAATCAATTTTGATAAAAAAAAACTTTTTGTTTTTATTATTTTAAAAAAATATTTTATAGTTGGCTAAAATGAAAACAAAAAATACTAGTCCCCCTAGATTGGCAAAATCTTACTCTGTGCCGAGTAAGGTGCTTAATATTTTTCTGTCGGCGTGCAGAGATACAGTGTTGCCAATGCAAAACGAAAAAATAGTGGTAAGACCGTTCCGCCAACTGTGGTTTTCTTACATTTTGAATATGCAGAACTGATTTAGATAAAAAAAAGGAGAGAATAAGCAATGGAAATATTGGCACGCAAGCCAGCGCGTGCATCTATCTTTTTTATATAACATAAGATATCCATTTATATTAATAAACAAAAATACAAAATTTTTTTATTTTATGGTCAACCAGTACCGAAAAATAAAATGTTGATAACCATCGTATTTATTTGTGTATACTTATAAAAAAATATATAAATTCTTACACTAAATTGGTTTCGGTCCAAATCTCAGTTGCTTTTATGAGGAAATTGGTCTGAAAACTGAAAAATTTTTCTTTTACTTTAAGCTTTTCTTAAAGGCATTTTTATACTCTGAGCGGGTAGCTCATTAATCGGAACACTCAGGGAGTGGGTACCAGCCCTGGCCCGCAGTCCAAACAATTATCGATATTCTATCGATACCTTCGTCAGCTGATCTCTGGCTGAAAATATCTTCTCTAGCTACAAAACCAAAACAAAGACCCCCCTTTCACGAAAAGTTAGCCGGACATCATATCAACTTCTGGTGAGTATAATTCGTTTTAAATTTCTAATATTTAACAATATTTATACTTATTTTAACATTGGGTTTTGCAGGTACAATTTAACAGAAAAGGATTAACAAGAAGACCGCTGAGGAACACCGGAACAACACAACTGTGTATCAAGTCAGGTGCAGCAAGGCGCAACTGCTGTTTACGGAGACGCCGTGGGAAAAATATTTATTAAATGTACATATATGTATATGTATGTATATATGTATAGTGAGTATGGATCGTTTAATAATTGTTAATTCGTATGTGTTTGTGTGTAAATGTTAAAGCTACCTTGCCTGCCTAAAAGAGCTCTTTTGTAGGTAAGGGGCGAAGTGAACCTAATTTATGGTTCTTGTGTTTTATGTTTACATATAGATATATATATATGTATTAATACTTTGTATGCATTTTTCTATTTTTTTTTAAATTTGATCGTGTACTTGTTCCTAAACTGTAGTCTTTCTATTAACATTTTATCTCCTTTTGTTTATTTTAACTTTCTTTAATTTTACGATTTAAATTATTTTTTTATCATTATTTAATTTAATAATTATTTATATCAAAATTGTTAACTTTAAGTTTAAATGATATATATTCTTTTTTTTTGTAGGATTTTTAATTTGATTTTTTTAAGTTTTGTATTTTTATTTTTAATTTCGCTTTTAGTCAGCGTTCGCTTTTCTTTTCTTAATAAAGATATTTATTATTAATTTCGAATTTCTTATTTGCCCGTATGGTCTGGCGTAGGGGCTTCGGGGTTCGGAGTGCTTTCCGGCCACGGACTTGTGGCGGGGCAATGGAACAGACTCACTCTGGATGAACGCTTTTCCTGCTGACGGTGGCCGATCGCAAAGCAAAAAAAACAGGAAGGGGATTCTCTGCCCAAAGTAAACAACTATCCGGGCCTGGGCGTTTGCTCGTTCGGGCTGGCAGTAGTGGTTAATGGCCCAGTAAGGATGATAGCCTCCGGGTGTGGCTGGCCAGGAAAAACCCAAAAGAAAAATACTCCTGAGTCGGCAGCTGATTAATTTGGTTGCCGTGCTCGCCGGCACCTGATTGGTCAACCGTTAGGTTTTGGCGCACTTTTGAATGATAAATTAGCGAACGTGGTTTAATCTTAGTTTTTTTTTCTACAAGGTTATGTCCACTACGACGCCTTGGAGTGATATACATCCGCTCTCGACCGTATACAGAATTAGACTCCTTTCTGCAGCAGCAACGTGGTTTCGTCTCGACCTAAATTGCTCATTTCTATCCGAAAACAAACCGTTGCAATTGCAGAAGGGCATTTCCACTCATTTCTCTAGTGCGGGTCAGGGGCATGAGGGGCACACTACATATATTCGTCTCACTCAGCAGCCACCAGCCATCTCACTCCTTCGTTGGAGTTGCCACCCACAACAACAGGTTCCCTATTGATTGCCACATTTATCGACACCCTTTTGACTTTTGTCCGCGCTGACACAAACGATATAACCAATATATAAGAACACCCCCCCCCCCCCCCTAGATCGTTTGTGATCAGCCGACATTCTGAACAGCGCCCAACGTAGGCCACACCCACGACTAATACCTGATCCACAAGCAGATGGAAACATCGGAACTGACACCACCAACGCCCACCGAAGGTAAGCAAGTCCCCACTATGAACGCAGATCTTTGGTATGAAATACTCCTAGTGCTCTTTGCAGATCCACCAGCTCGTATGCGTTGGTGCCCACTGCTCGGACGACGCGGCCCTTCAGAAATTTCCTAGCCAACTTCGCGTTGAATGTCTTGCCGAACTTGCTTTGTGCAAAATTGCGTCTCCAGACCTCCTGTCCCGGCTCCAGGTGGAACTGCCGTGCGCGTTGATCATAACGCTGCCGACTTCGCTCATAAGCGAAGTGTAGATGCTCCTTCACCTGTCCTCGGATTACGGCTAATCTGTCCTTTGCGTCCAGATCTGAGATGTCATGGTCGGAAAGCGATCTTAGTTTCCTGGCCAGTTTATAGGAGGCTCCGTTCAGATACATGTGTTGGCCAAACACGGCAAAGAACGGGGTCACTCCCGTGGCCGTATGTACCGTATTCCGGATTCAAACTTCCACTTCGGGTAAGTATGCGTCCCATTCTCTGTGATCCTGTTCTAAATACGTCCTTATTGCCGATAGCACGGATCGGTTTACTCGCTCGGCGGCGTTGCTCTGGGGTGAGTACACGGGCGAGCGCAAATTTGTTATCCCAAACGCCTTTATCATCGCCTCAAAGGATTTGGAGATAAACTGCCGTCCGTTATCCGAGTGTATCACCTCAGGCACGCCAAATTTGAAAAAAACTTCGTGTATTAAGAAGTTGACGTCACAATGAATATCCAAGCGTGTCCACGTTTGGATCGAGGATACTTCCCCAGAAAATCAATGTACATTTTCTGGAATGGACGATCTCTAACTACCTCTTTCCAATTCCAACTTGCATCCTGTAATTCTGTGCCTTCGTCTCCTTGCAGTTCTCGCATTTCCGCACAAAATCGCGGACTTGTATGACCATGCCGGGCCAGTAGAATTGCCTTCGTAGCACGTGCAGAGTCTTTCCCATGCCTCCATGGGCAGCTGTCTCCTCTGTATGCGCCCTCTGGATGAGCCCTGCTGCCAGCGACTCTGGGATCCACAGTTTCCAGTCCGTCCCCTCCATTTCTTCCTCCAGTGCTGCATTAGCAATTCTCTTGAACAGCATCCCATTCTGGACCTTCAAGTCGGGTAATCGCTGCTTCTGGCTCGTCGCCTCTTGAATCAACTCCTGGTATTCGGCGGACTCAAACTCCTGCGTCTGGAAACCGAGCAGATCCTCCGGTGTCACCTTCACCTCTTCCACACTCCTGGATAACGTGTCTGCCACCACGTTATCGGCGCCCTTCTTATAGCGCATCGAGAATGGAAAAGCCTGCAGCTCCAATGACCATCTCGCTAGTCTGCCACTTAAGTCCTTGAGACTCATAAGGCACTGTAGGCTGGCATGGTCGGTGATCACAGTGAACGGCATCATCTCCACATATGGCCGGAAACGATGGATAGCGAGCTTCGCGGCCAAGAATTCCTTCTCTGTCACCGTGTAATTGATTTGGTGCTTATTCAACTTCGCCGAGAAGAATGCGATCGGCCTCTCCTGCTGCTCCTCGTCCAGCTGGAACAAAACGGCTCCCACCCCAAAATGAGAGGCATCACGCTGGATGTAGAATGGCTTCTTGAAGTCCGCGTATACTAACACTGGAGCCGTGGTGAGTGCTGCTTTTAAGCATTCTACTGCTTCGATTGCTTCAAAGTTTAGTCTGTTGAATTTGATCGTGTGGTCACTGTGAGTAGTCAAATTTATTTTTTCCATCATTCTTATATCATTTTTGATTTTTAGCGCTATAAAATTTTTATTATTTGTTGCAAATAAGTGACAAAAAGTAAGTAAATTTTCATCAATATTCTATTTTTGGTGGAAAAAAACTAACAATATTCAATCATATTCAAATCAACCGGAACATACACCGTTTGCAGAAAATCATTCTGAATCAGGATCAGCAATAAAATTTTGCCCCAAAGGCCTTCAATTTAGCAATGAGTGTAATAACACGCGCAGAGTTTTTCGAGGTTTGGTCAAGCAACGTAAGAACCGTTAAGCTTAACTCACTTCTAGAGCACGCAGCGATGATTTTTGGCAATGATATTGATCATAAAAAGTTAAAGTTGTACTAAACTAAAAATGTGCAATGAATTTAAGTTGAATCTAGGACAGATAAATCCAGATTTATGACCAATAATGCCAAATGGCTTCAGGGAACAATAAAACACGTTAATTATAAGATTGATATCACTCCTTCAACCTGAAACAATAGCAGAAGAACTCTAAAATCATTTTGTGATTGTTGTTCAAAAACACATCAAAGAAAAAGTAAAGATCTGCGAAAATTTGCAAAAAGTTATTTCGTCAATTTGTTTTTTTTTTTAACTTTGATTTGTTTTTTTTTTAATTTAAAAAAATAGTGAAAAATATGAAAATCGCTTTTTTCTTTAAAAAAAAAAAATTATTTTTAAAACAAAACCAGTTTTTAAATTTTCCGGCCAGAAATTTTGAAGTTACAATCAAAAGCATGAGCATATCACAAAAGTAATCAATTTTGATAAAAAAAAACTTTTTGTTTTTATTATTTTAAAAAAATATTTTTTAGTTGGCTAAAATGAAAACAAAAAATACTAATCTGATACTTTTTTGAAAAAAAAATTTGTTATTTTTGAATTGAAATTTTATTTGTAAAAAACATGAAATTTCTGGTTTTTCCGCATTTTACGCCCTTTTATGTGCCATGCCCACTGTAAATTTTAGTTAAAAAACTTCTTTGGCGGTAGTTGAGCATTCAGTCCAAATTTCAAGTCGAAAGTCGATGGTCGATAATACGACCGCTACTGAATTAAGTCCCCCTAGATTGGCAAAATCTTACTCTGTGCCGAGTAAGGTGCTTAATATTTTTCGGCGTGCAGAGATACAGTGTTGCCAATGCAAAACGAAAAAATAGTGGTAAGACCGTTCCGCCAACTGTGGTTTTCTTACATTTTGAATATGCAGAACTGATTTAGATAAAAAAAAGGAGAGAATAAGCAATGGAAATATTGGCACGCAAGCCAGCGCGTGCATCTATCTTTTTTATATAACATAAGATATCCATTTATATTAATAAACAAAAATACAAAATTTTTTTATTTTATGGTCAACCAGTACCGAAAAATAAAATGTTGATAACCATCGTATTTATTTGTGAATACTTATAAAGAAATATATTAATTCTTATACTAAATTGGTTTCGGTCCAAATCTCAGTTGCTTTTATGAGGAAATTGGTCTGAAAACTGAAAAATTTTTCTTTTACTTTAAGCTTCTCTTAAAGGCATTTTTATACTCTGAGCGGGTAGCTCATTAATCGGAACACTCAGGGAGTGGGTACCAACCCTGGCCCGCAGTCCAAACAATTATCGATATTCTATCGATACCTTCGTCAGCTGATCTCTGGCTGAAAATATCTTCTCTAGCTACAAAACAAAGACGCCCCCCCTTTCACGAAAAGTTAGCCGGACATCATATCAACTTCTGGTGAGTATAATTCGTTTTAAATTTCTAATTTTTAACAATATTTATACTTATTTTAACATTGGGTTTTGCAGGTACAATTTAACAGAAAAGGATTTAGAAGAAGACAGGTGAGGAAACCGGAACAACACAACTGTGTATCAAGTCAGGTGCAGCAAGGCGCAACAGCTGTTTACGGAGACGCCGTGGGAAAAATATTTATTAAATGTACATATATGTATATGTATGTATATATGTATAGTGAGTATGGATCGTTTAATAATTGTTAATTCGTATGTGTTTGTGTGTAAATGTTTAAGCTACCTTGCCTGCCTAAAAGAGCTCTTTTGTAGGTAAGGGGCGAAGTGAACCTAATTTATGGTTCTTGTGTTTTATGTTTACATATAGATATATATATATGTATTAATACTTTGTATGCATTTTTCTATTTTTTTGTAAATTTGGTCGTGTACTTGTTCCTAAACTGTAGTCTTTCTATTAACATTTTATCTCCTTTTGTTTATTTTAACTTTCTTTAATTTTACGATTTAAATTATTTTTTTATCATTATTTAATTTAATAATTATTTATATCAAAATTGTTAACTTTAAGTTTATTTGATATATATTCTTTTTTTTTTTGTAGGAGTTTTAATTTTTAATTGGATTTTTTTAAGTTTTGTATTTTTATTTTTAATTTCGCTTTTAGTCAGCGTTCGCTTTTCTTTTCTTAATAAAGATATTTATTATTAATTTCGAATTTCTTATTTGCCCGTATGGTCTGGCGTAGGGGCTTCGGGGTTCGGAGTGCTTTCCGGCCACGGACTTGTGGCGGGGCAATGGAACAGACTCACTCTGGATGAACGCTTTTCCTGCTGACGGTGGCCGATCGCAAAGCAAAAAACACAGGAAGGGGATTCTCTGCCCAAAGTAAACAACTATCCGGGCCTGGGCGTTTGCTCGTTCGGGCTGGCAGTAGTGGTTAATGGTCCAGTAAGGATGATAGCCTCCGGGTGTGGCTGGCCAGGAAAAACCCAAACTCCTGAGTCGGCAGCTAATTAATTAGGTTGCCGTGCTCGCCGGCACCTGATTGGTCAACCGTTGGGTTTTGGCGCACTTTTGAATGATGAATTAGCGAACGTGGTTTAATCTTAGTTTTTTTTTTCTACAAGGTTATGTCCACTACGACGCCTTGGAGTGATATACATCCGCTCTCGACCGTATACAGAATTAGACTCCTTTCTGCAGCAGCAACGTGGTTTCGTCTCGACCTAAATTGCTCATTTCTATCCGAAAACAAACCGTTGCAATTGCAGAAGGGCATTTCCACTCATTTCTCTAGTGCGGGTCAGGGGCATGAGGGGCACACTACATATATTCGTCTCACTCAGCAGCCACCAGCCATCTCACTCCTTCGTTGGAGTTGCCACCCACAACAACAGGTTCCCTATTGATTGCCACATTTATCGACACCCTTTTGACTTTTGTCCGCGCTGACACAAACGATATAACCAATATATAAGAACACCCCCCCCCCCCCCCCCTAGATCGTTTGTGATCAGCCGACATTCTGAACAGCGCCCAACGTAGGCCACACCCACGACTAATACCTGATCCACAAGCAGATGGAAACATCGGAACTGACACCACCAACGCCCACCGAAGGTAAGCAAGTCCCCACTATGAACGCAGATCTTTGGTATGAAATACTCCTAGTGCTCTTTGCAGATCCACCAGCTCGTATGCGTTGGTGCCCACTGCTCGGACGACGCGGCCCTTCAGAAATTTCCTAGCCAACTTCGCGTTGAATGTCTTGCCGAACTTGCTTTGTGCAAAATTGCGTCTCCAGACCTCCTGTCCCGGCTCCAGGTGGAACTGCCGTGCGCGTTGATCATAAAGCTGCCGACTTCGCTCATAAGCGAAGTGTAGATGCTCCTTCACCTGTCCTCGGATTACGGCTAATCTGTCCTTTGCGTCCAGATCTGAGATGTCATGGTCGGAAAGCGATCTTAGCTTCCTGGCCAGTTTATAGGAGGCTCCGTTCAGATACATGTGTTGGCCAAACACGGCAAAGAACGGGGTCACTCCCGTGGCCGTATGTACCGCATTCCGGATTCAAACTTCCACTTCGGGTAAGTATGCGTCCCATTCTCTGTGATCCTGTTCTAAATACGTCCTTATTGCCGATAGCACGGATCGGTTTACTCGCTCGGAGGCGTTGCTCTGGGGTGAGTACACGGGCGAGCGCAAATGTGTTATCCCAAACGCCTTGATCATCGCCTCAAAGGTTTTGGAGATAAACTGCCGTCCGTTATCCGAGTGTATCACCTCAGGCACGCCAAATTTGAAAAAAACTTCGTGTATTAAGAAGTTGACGTCACAATGAATATCCAAGCGTGTCCACGTTTGGATCGAGGATACTTCCCCAGAAAATCAATGTACATTTTCTGGAATGGACGATCTCTAACTACCTCTTTCCAATTCCAACTTGCATCCTGTAATTCTGTGCCTTCGTCTCCTTGCAGTTCTCGCATTTCCGCACAAAATCGCGGACTTGTATGACCATGCCGGGCCAGTAGAATTGCCTCCGTAGCACGTGCAGAGTCTTTCCCATGCCTCCATGGGCAGCTGTCTCCTCTGTATGCGCCCTCTGGATGAGCCCTGCTGCCAGCGACTCTGGGATCCACAGTTTCCAGTCCGTCCCCTCCATTTCTTCCTCCAGTGCTGCATTAGCAATTCTCTTGAACAGCATCCCATTCTGGACCTTCAAGTCGGGTAATCGCTGCTTCTGGCTCGTCGCCTCTTGAATCAACTCCTGGTATTCGGCGGACTCAAACTCCAGCGTCTGGAAACCGAGCAGATCCTCCGGTGTCACCTTCACCTCTTCCACACTCCTGGATAACGTGTCTGCCACCACGTTATCGGCGCCCTTCTTATAGCGCATCGAGAATGGAAAAGCCTGCAGCTCCAATGACCATCTCGCTAGTCTGCCACTTAAGTCCTTGAGACTCATAAGCCACTGTAGGCTGGCATGGTCGGTGATCACAGTGAACGGCATCATCTCCACATATGGCCGGAAACGATGGATAGCGAGCTTCGCGGCCAAGAATTCCTTCTCTGTCACCGTGTAATTGATTTGGTGCTTATTCAACTTCGCCGAGAAGAATGCGATCGGCCTCTCCTGCTGCTCCTCGTCCAGCTGGAACAAAACGGCTCCCACCCCAAAATGAGAGGCATCACGCTGGATGTAGAATGGCTTCTTGAAGTCCGCGTGTACTAACACTGGAGCCGTGGTGAGTGCTGCTTTTAAGCGTTCTACTGCTTCGATTGCTTCAAAGTTTAGTCTGTTGAATTTGATCGTGTGGTCACTGTGAGTAGTCAAATTTATTTTTTCCATCATTCTTATATCATTTTTGATTTTTAGCGCTATAAAATTTTTATTATTTGTTGCAAATAAGTGACAAAAAGTAAGTAAATTTTCATCAATATTCTATTTTTGGTGGAAAAAAAACTAACAATATTCAATCATATTCAAATCAACCGGAACATACACCGTTTGCAGAAAATCATTCTGAATCAGGATCAGCAATAAAATTTTGCCCCAAAGGCCTTCAATTTAGCAATGAGTGCAATAACACGCGCAGAGTTTTTCGAGCTTTGGTCAAGCAACGTAAGAACCGTTAAGCTTAACTCACTTCTAGAGCACGCAGCGATGATTTTTGGCAATGATATTGATCATAAAAAGATGAAGTTGTACTAAACTAAAAATGTGCAATGAATTTAAGTTGAATCTAGGACAGATAAATCCAGATTTATGACCAATAATGCCAAATGGCTTCAGGGAACAATAAAACACGTTAATTATAAGATTGATATCACTCCTTCAACCTGAAACAATAGCAGAAGAACTCTAAAATCATTTTGTGATTGTTGTTCAAAAACACATCAAAGAAAAAGTAAAGATCTGCGAAAATTTGCAAAAAGTTATTTCGTCAATTTGTTTTTTTTTTTAACTTTGATTTGTTTTTTTTTTAATTTAAAAAAATAGTGAAAAATATGAAAATCGCTTTTTTCTTTAAAAAAAAAAAATTATTTTTAAAACAAAACCAGTTTTTAAATTTTCCGGCCAGAAATTTTGAAGTTACAATCAAAAGCATGAGCATATCACAAAAGTAATCAATTTTGATAAAAAAAAACTTTTTGTTTTTATTATTTTAAATAAATATTTTTTAGTTGGCTAAAATTAAAACAAAAATACTAATCTGATACTTTTTTGAAAACAAAATTTGTTATTTTTGAATTGTAATTTTTTTTTGTAATAAACATGAAATTTCTGGTTTTTCCGCATTTTACGCCCTTTTATGTGCCATGCCCACTGTAAATTTTAGTTAAAAAACTTCTTTGGCGGTAGTTGAGCATTCAGTCCAAATTTCAAGTCGAAAGTCGATGGTCGATAATACGACCGCTACTGAATTAAGTCCCCCTAGATTGGCAAAATCTTACTCTGTGCCGAGTAAGGTGCTTAATATTTTTCGGCGTGCAGAGATACAGTGTTGCCAATGCAAAACGAAAAAATAGTGGTAAGACCGTTCCGCCAACTGTGGTTTTCTTACATTTTGAATATGCAGAACTGATTTAGATAAAAAAAAGGAGAGAATAAGCAATGGAAATATTGGCACGCAAGCCAGCGCGTGCATCTATCTTTTTTATATAACATAAGATATCCATTTATATTAATAAACAAAAATACAAAATTTTTTTATTTTATGGTCAACCAGCACCGAAAAATAAAATGTTGATAACCATCGTATTTATTTGTGTATACTTAAAAAGAAATATATAAATTCTTATACTAAATTGGTTTCGGTCCAAATCTCAGTTGCTTTTATGAGGAAATTGGTCTGAAAACTGAAAAATTTTTCTTTTACTTTAAGCTTCTCTTAAAGGCATTTTTATACTCTGAGCGGGTAGCTCATTAATCGGAACACTCAGGGAGTGGGTACCAACCCTGGCCCGCAGTCCAAACAATTATCGATATTCTATCGATACCTTCGTCAGCTGATCTGTGGCTGAAAATATCTTCTCTAGCTACAAAACAAAGACGCCCCCCCTTTCACGAAAAGTTAGCCGGACATCATATCAACTTCTGGTGAGTATAATTCGTTTTAAATTTCTAATTTTTAACAATATTTATACTTATTTTAACATTGGGTTTTGCAGGTACAATTTAACAGAAAAGGATTAACAAGAAGACAGCTGAGGAACACCGGAACAACACAACTGTGTATCAAGTCAGGTGCAGCAAGGCGCACCTGCTGTTTACGGAGACGCCGTGGGAAAAATATTTATTAAATGTACATATATGTATATATAGTGATATGGATCGTTTGATAATTGTGAATTCGTATGTGATCGTGTGTAAATGTTAAAGCTACCTTGCCTGCCTAAAAGAGCTCTTTTGTAGGTAAGGGGCGAAGTGAACGTAATTTATGGTTCTTGTGTTTTATGTTTACATATAGATATATATATATGTATTTAATACTTTGTATGCATTTTTCTATTTTTTTGTAAATTTGATCGTGTACTTGTTCCTAAACTGTAGTCTTTCTATTAACATTTAATCTCCTTTTGTTTATTTTAACTTTCTTTAATTTTACGATTTAAATTATTTTTTTATCATTATTTAATTTAATAATTATTTATATCAAAATTGTTAACTTTAAGTTTAAATGATATATATTCTTTTTTTTTGTAGGATTTTTAATTTGATTTTTTTAAGTTTTGTATTTTTATTTTTAATTTCGCTTTTAGTCAGCGTTCGCTTTTCTTTTCTTAATAAAGATATTTATTATTAATTTCGAATTTCTTATTTGCCCGTATGGTCTGGCGTAGGGGCTTCGGGGTTCGGAGTGCTTTCCGGCCACGGACTTGTGGCGGGGCAATGGAACAGACTCACTCTGGATGAACGCTTTTCCTGCTGACGGTGGCCGATCGCAAAGCAAAAAAAAACAGGAAGGGGATTCTCTGCCCAAAGTAAACAGCTATCCGGGCCTGGGCGTTTGCTCGTTCGGGCTGGCAGTAGTGGTTAATGGCCCAGTAAGGATGATAGCCTCCGGGTGTGGCTGGCCAGGAAAAACCCAAAAGAAAAATACTCAGAGTCGGCAGCTGATTAATTAGGTTGCCGTGCTCGCCGGCACCTGATTGGTCAACCGTTGGGTTTTGGCGCACTTTTGAATGATGAATTAGCGAACGTGGTTTAATCTTAGTTTTTTTTTTCTACAAGGTTATGTCCACTACGACGCCTTGGAGTGATATACATCCGCTCTCGACCGTATATAGAATCAGACTCCTTTCTGCAGCAGCAACGTGGTTTCGTCTCGACCTAAATTGCTCATTTCTATCCGAAAACAAACCGTTGCAATTGCAGAAGGGCATTTCCACTCATTTCTCGAGTGCGGGTCAGGGGATGAGGGCACACTACATATATTCGTCTCACTCAGCAGCCACCAGCCATCTCACTCCTTCGTTGGAGTTGCCACCCCCAACAACAGGTTCCCTATCGATTGCCACATTTATCGACACCCTTTTGACTTTTGCCCGCGCTGACACAAACGATACAACCAATATATAAGAACACCCCCCCCCCCCCCCCCTAGATCGTTTGTGATCAGCCGGCATTCTGAACAGCGCCCAACGTAGGCCACACCCACGACTAATACCTGATCCACAAGCAGATGGAAACATCGGAACTGAAACATCCAGATCTGAGATGTCATGGTCGGAAAGCGATCTCAGTTTCCTGGCCAGTTTATAGGAGGCTCCGTTCAGATACATGTGTTGGCCAAACACGGCAAAGAACGGGGTCACTCCCGTGGCCGTATGTACCGCATTCCGGATTCAAACTTCCACTTCGGGTAAGTATGCGTCCCATTCTCTGTGATCCTGTTCTAAATACGTCCTTATTGCCGATAGCACGAATCGGTTTACTCGCTCGGCGGCGTTGCTCTGGGGTGAGTACACGGGCGTGCGCAATTGTGTTATCCCAAACGCCTTGATCATCGCCTCAAAGGATTTGGAGATAAACTGCCGTCCGTTATCCAAGTGTATCACCTCAGGCACGCCAAATTTGAAAAAAACTTCGTGTATTAAGAAGTTGACCACGTCCGCAGTAGTAGCTTCTCTCATCGCCTTTAAGAATGTGAACTTGGAAAAGTGATCTACCACAATGAATATCCAAGCGTGTCCACGTTTGGATCGAGGATACTTCCCCAGAAAATCAATGTAAATTTTCTGGAATGAACGATCTGTAACTGCCTCTTTTCCAATTCCAACTTGCATCCTGTAATTTTGTGCCTTCGTCTCCTTGCAGATCTCGCAAATTGCGGACTTGTATGACCATGCCGGGCCAGTAGAATTGCCTCCGTAGCACGTGCAGAGTCTTTCCCATGCCTCCATGGGCAGCTGTCTTCTCTGTATGCGCCCTCTGGATGAGCCCTGCTGCCAGCGACTCTGGGATCCACAGTTTCCAGTCCGTCCCCTCCATTTCTTCCTCCAGTGCTGCATTAGCCATTCTCTTGAACAGCATCCCATTCTGGACCTTCAAGTCGGGTAATCGCTGCTTCTGGCTCGTCGCCTCTTGGATCAACTCCTGGCATTCGGCGGACTCAAACTCCAGCGTCTGGAAACCGAGTAGTTCCTCCGGTGTCACCTCCACCTCTTCCACACTCCTGGATAACGTGTCTGCCACTACGTTATCGGCGCCCTTCTTATAGCGCATCGAGAATGGAAAAGCCTGCAGCTCCAATGACCATCTCGCTAGTCTGCCGCTTAAGTCCTTGAGACTCATAAGCCACTGTAGGCTGGCATGGTCGGTGATCACACTGAACGACATCATCTCCACATATGGCCGGAAACGATGGATAGCGAGCTTCGCGGCCAAGCATTCCTTCTCCGTCACCGTGTAATTGATTTGGTGCTTATTTAACTTCGCCGAGAAGAATGCGATCGGCCTCTCCTGCTGCTCCTCGTCCAGCTGGAACAAAACTGCTCCCACCCCAAAATGCGAGGCATCACACTGGACGTAGAATGGCTTCTTGAAGTCCACGTGTATTAACACTGGAGCCGTGGTGAGTGCTGCTTTTAAGCGTTCTACTGCTTCGATTGCTTCCTCACTTAGCTGAAATTTGCCTTTCTGCTTTTACAGGGCGTCGGTGAGAGGAACGGAGATCTCGGCGAAATTCTTTATGAACCGCCGATACCATCCCGCGTGTTCCTCGGAATCGGAATCTTTTTTATCGCCTCTACTCGGCCCGGATCCATCCTTAACGTTCCGCCACCGATGATAAATCCTAGGTAGTTGAGGTTCCGGAAGCAAAACTTGGATTTTGCCATTCCTATGGTGAGATTGGCCTTTCTCAAACACTCCGCAACTAACCTGAGATATTTTATATGCGTTGGAAAATCTGCAGAAATTATCAGGAGATCGTCCAAATAGACGAAGACGTTCGACCTCAACGCCGTCGGGATCACCTTGTCCATGAGCCTGCATAATTGTTGTGCCGCATTGCAGAGGCCGAATGGCATGTGCCGAAACTGGTACAGTGGCCTCCCTGGGACTTTAAACGCGGTATAGGCCCTGCTCTTCTCCTCCAGCTCAATCTGCCAAAAAGCGAACTTCAGATCGACGCTCGAGATGAAGTGCGTCTCGTCGATCCGCGACAAAATGCCTTCTATGCATGGCAGTGGGTAAGCATCCTTTACCGTCACGCTATTTAGCTTCCGCGCATCTAAGCAAAACCTGTTTTTCCCAGGACGCATGACTACTGTCGTTCGGTTGCTCCAGGGACTGTCGCTTTCTTCGATAATGCTCAATTTTAGCATTTTATCCACTTCAGCCCATACTATCTCCTGTTTGGCCGGCGACAGAGGATAATGTCGGTCTTTCACGGGTTCGGTTCCTTCAATCAGCTGTATCCGATGCTGTAGCTGGTGAGTCTTGCCTAAACCGTCCTTCTCGAACTGGAGAAATTCGCGTTTTATGGCTTCCAACTGACTCTTCTGTCTCTCTTCCAGGTCCCACATCTCCGGATCAGACTCGACATCATCTTCGTCCCGATAATACGATATGTCCTTTTTTGCAACCGTCGCCTCAGAAACTTCGGGATTTGCCTCGCTATCGGTTGGAGCACCGAGCACATCAGGAGCGATTTCAAAAGCTCTCCAGAAGTCGATCCCAAGATACAACTCCTGTTTCAGGTCAGGACACATATAAAATATGATTTCTTCCGTTCTACTTTTATATTTTACCGGCAGCACAACGCGTCCCAAAATTGGACGACAGGCCCCTGCCGCCGTCCTCACCATTGAGGTGTATGGTTGCCCCGGCCATCCCAGCTCTTCGACCAATTCACGGCAGCCTCGTCCTAGCAAACTGACTGACGCTCCCGTGTCCAACAGTCCTTTCATCCTTCGTCCGTCTATTTCCACATCGGCGAATATACGTGGATCTGTGTTGCTGTCTCGCTGGACCGCCTCGATAACCTGTCGCCTCGTCATCCTGCGCCGACGAAAGCGCGCTCGAGCCTTCAAGACGCGTCGAGTTGCCAGTGTCATCCCCTCCGCCTGTCCCTCACCAAAAATTCTATTCCGGGCCGACATGTATGCCCGGACACGTTCCTCATATGGTAAGCCTTTTAGTAGCTTTCCTCTAACGATGTTATCATCCTTAATATTATCCTTATCCGTAGCCTTATTTATCCTATTGTAATTATCCTTATTAGTGTAGTATTTATTTCTTCCCTTTTCCTTCGGTTTGCCGATAGAATATTGCCTCTGTTCTACCCCTTGACGAATTTTCCGTCCCTCCTGTCCGCGGTCGCCGTTTCCGAGCGCGCTTGTCCCGCTCGCAACGCGCTCAGCCTGGAGTTTCCCGGACATCCTTCACACTGCGGGAAAAAGGTGTCTGGTTTGCCACATCCGTAGCAGAAGACTTTCCGTTTGTTCGCGAGACAGTCTCGGAAAATGTGGTCAAATTGGCCGCAGTTCCAGCAGACCAATCTCGGCCTCATTGACGCCTCCTCGCTCCTCGGGTGGCGGTTCAGGCCGGTTCACATCCATCGCATATACATATTTTGCCAAACTTTCCTTTAACCCTCGTTTAATTATTTTAACCAGCTCCCGGTCCCTGAGCGGTTTCTGGAAACACGCGGCAAGCTGGCGCATATGATGTATGTACTCATCCACCCCTTCGCTGGCATTTTGCTCTCGCTGCAGTAGCTCCTGCATGATGTCGTGCTCCGTCTGGTAACCCCTGAAACGGTCAAGCAGCGCCTGACGGAGGTGTGACCAGTTGTCGACTCTAGAGTGCCATACGTGCACCCAATACCATTCTCTGGCCCGACCGGTCAGCAGAATGTGGAATCCCCGCAGAATCTCCCTCCAAGCGCATTGGTTTTGCCTCTGCAAAAACTCGACCCGGAATATGAAATCCTCTACCGAGTGCATGGAATCTTCGCCGTCGAACTTCACATTCCATCGCTCCAGCTTCAGGTGAGTTCGGTCTCGAGCATTGTTGTACGCATTCTCATCCTCTCTCCTCTCGTTTAGCCGCGAACTCATGCCATTTGAATTCCTCCAGTTGGTCGCTTGTGGATCGGGCTCGAAAACCGGACTACTCGATTCTAGCTGATGGAATGGTAGCGGTCGCCTTGGCATCAAGGTCGGTGGCCGAGATCCTTGCTGTTGCGCTTCTGCTCGTTTGGGCACGGCTCCTGTGCTCGGACCGGGCCCTCGCACATCTGGGCGTGTTGCGGCTGAGGCTTCGCTCCTTGAGTCACCCGTGTGCGGCCTTTACACATCGTTTATGAGCTTCATCATTTCTATAAACCCAGCTCGAATCTCATCCCGGAGAGAATTCCCGACACCTGACAGCAACGAGGTGCGATACGTTTCGTGTGCCTGTGCCTCCGCGACATTTACCGCCGAATTGAGAGCGGAATCTTTTGTCTCCTCTGGGAATTGCAAATCAGACTGAAGCTGGTCCTGTTTTGCCGTCTCCCTAGTAAAAGCCATCAAATCCTCGATTGGCGGAGGCATCCTTTCCGGAAACCCACGGAAATTCATCGGAGTGGTGGCAGACCCGCTGCTCCTTCAGCTTCCCATTCTTTTTCGTCTGCCATAACCAGAAGAAACTAATCGCACTCAAACGCAAAACGAATAGGAATCGAATAAATGACTACTGCCTTAATACTTACAAACCTAGCGAATAAATAATTAAATATATCTTAAAACAGCTAGCTCGCAAAAAAAAACTTCTATATTTTTTTTTTCCACAATACATATAACAAAAAAGGGGAGAGAAAACAAATCCTAACACAGGCTAACCAACACTTTACTACGCACAATTTGAACAGCGGACAAACATTTAAGCACTCGTGAGATGTTCTATTCCTCACTTGAATGAGGAACGGCATCCCAGAAGCGCTAATTGCTGGCTATTCGGCTTCTGTCTCACTTTTGGCCACCCTCGGAGCGTGTTGTGGGGCAGATGCGGCGCAGAGATAATCCTTTATTGCCCTGGGTCACCTGTCACCAATGCTCTATAAAACAAAGGTCAGCACGACTCCGATGCAAACACAGAAGGAGACAGAACGAATGGTATGGAATGCAAAATTATTAAAACTAACAAAACAAACACCTAACCTAATATCACCTTGTATCACAGAATTATATTCTCCTGCTTGAGTACCACCAGGCTATGGCAGCCAGTCGCGAACAATTCGCCAACGTGCGAACGTGTCGACCGCTGCCACTCATTACAAAAAAAAACTCTCCCGCTCAACAGGGAGCATCAGGCTTGGCCAATGGTTGCACTCCGGAATTACGTTGCACACTGCGCGATTATGGGCCACCTATAGTGCCACATAAGCCTCCCGGAGGCGAGGAAAATCGCACTTCGTATCGACAGACTATCTCTCTTTTTATTTATTTTTTATTTTGATCCAATCAACAAAGAACCACAAGTTCTTTGTTCATTTGAACAGATTGGGCGCCATATTGATATGAACTGCTGGTCTTCTCGGTGGGCCGCGCCGACTAGCATCATCTCCCTTGTGCTGGCCACCGGCCCAACTTGGCCAAATATCAGCCTGCGTCGGCTGTCATGTTTTCCCTCCCCCCTTTCACGAAAAGTTAGCCGGACATCATATCAACTTCAGGTGAGTATAATTCGTTTTAAATTTCTAATTTTTAAAAATATTTATACTTATTTTAACATTGGGTTTTGCAGGTACAATTTAACAGAAAATGATTAACAAGAAGACAGCTGAGGAACACCGGAACAACACAACTGTGTATCAAGTCAGGTGTAGCAAGGCGCACCTGCTGTTTACGGAGACGCCGTGGGAAAAAATATTTATTAAATGTACATATATGTATATATAGTGATTATGGATCGTTTGATAATTGTTAATTCGTATGTGTTTGTGTGTAAATGTTAAAGCTACCTTGCCTGCCTAAAAGAGCTCTTTTGTAGGGGAGGGGCGAAGTGAACGTAATTATGGCTCTTGTGTTTTATGTTTACATATAGATATATATATATGTATTTAATACTTTGTATGCATTTTTCTAATTGTTTTGTAAATTTGATCGTGTACTTCTTCCTAAGCTGTAGTCTGTCTATTAACATTTAATTTCCTTTTGTTCATTTTAATTTTCTTTAATTTTACGATTTAAATTATTTTTTTATCATTATTTAATTTAATAACTATTTTTATCAAAATTGCTAACTTTAAGTTTAAATTGTGTATATTCTTTTTTTTGTAATTGATTTTTTTAAGTTTTGTATTTTTATTTTTAATTTCGCTTTTAGTCAGCGTTCGCTTTTCTTTTCTTAATAAAGATATTTATTATTAATTTCGAATTCCTTATTGCCCGTATGGTCTGGCGTAGGGGCTTCGGGGTTCGGAGTGCTTTCCCGTCACGAACATGTGGCGGGGCAATGGAACAGACTCACTCTGGATGAACACTTTTTCTGCTGACGGTGGCCGATCGCAAAGCAAAAAAAAACAGGAAGGGGCTTCTCTACCTGAAATTTCGTCACGCCCACTGTGGGGGGGCGTAATTAGAAAAAACCTGACATTACCATTAATTAAGGGTTATAAGTTAAATCTTTAAATCTGCCAATCTGGCGGCTATATGATATAGTGGTCCGATTTCAACCAAATGTGATCAGGATGTATAGGACCATCCCAAATGTATATCCTATCAGTTTCGTCGTGAAATTTCAAACAACAAAGTTTTTCATACTAAAACTTGATTTTCGACTTATCGTTCCTAAGGCAGCTATATGATATAGGGGTCCGATCCAAATTTAAAAAAAAAACTTAATCTGCGCCCGCTTTCCAGGAGCCTACATACCAAGTTTGAAGTCTCTAGCTCTTATAGTCTCTGAGATCCTTTGACTCAAACCGACGGACAGACGGACGGACATGTCTCAATCGACTCGGCTATTGATACTGATCAAGAATATATATACTTTAAAGGATCGGAGATGCTTCCTTCTGCCAGTTACATACATTGCACAAAACCATTATACCCTTTTTGACCATTTTCAATGGGCACAGGGTATAAAAATGCAAAGTGACAAAAAAATGTTCGATTAACGGCTATTTTTTCTTTTTAAACCCCGTACTTAAAAAAAGTACTGGGGTCTATTAAATTTGTCACAAAAAAAATGTGCGTAACAGGCAGAAGGAGGCGTGGAAGACTCTAAAGTATATATATTCGGGATCAGCATCCACAGCCGAGTCGATATAGCAATGTCCGTCTATCCATCCGTCTGTCCGTCCATCTGTAAGAGCGCCTAGATCTCAGAGACTAAAAGAGCTAGAGACTTCAAACTTGGTATGTAGGTCCGTCTATATTGCAAGCAGATCAAGTTTGTTTTAGATTTTGGCCACGCCCACCTTAACGCTCACAAATTAGAAATATCTTAATATAAAAAACAATTTAAAAGATATCTCAACCAATCTTACAGAATATGCGTATGGGATGGTCTTATAGATTCTGACTAAGTTTGGTTGAAATCGGTCAGTTATATCATATAGCTCCCATAAGAGCAATCAGTCGAAAGTCAAGCTTTACTATGAAAAACTTTTTTGTTTATTAAGATATCTTAACCAATATAACAGAATATGCATCTGGAGTGATCTTATACATTCTGACCAAGTTTGGTTGAAATCGGTCTGCTATCGTATAGCTGCCATAGGAACAATCAGTCACATATCAAGCTTTAGTAAGAAAAACTTTTTTGTTTATTGCGATATCTCAACCAATCTAACAGAAACTTTTTTTTGGTTTTTAGAGAAACCACAATCAGACTCGCAGATTGTGAATTTATTGTCTTATACATCCTGATACAATATTTTATATATGAAGTGATTTATAGTATTTTCTTTTAATTAGGAGTTGCTTTTCCATAGTAAGTACGGGGTCTCCGGGGCACCGCGAGCGAAGTGAGCCGGGGGTTGGCGAGCGAAGCGATCAGGGGTCGGAGCCCTCTAGTTATTTATGTTAATCGTACGTTTGTTACCTAAAAGATAATTTTAATCAGGTGGCTAACACAGCATATATCAAATAGGCATGGCGCCCACCTATCACTTCGACCACTGCGTCGGTTAGGCAGACGCTGGCTAACTCGATATACTTACATACATACATTCTGGCAGAGTAAATATAAAATGAATAAATGAATCATTTTAATTATATTTCCTTGCTGCCACAAACTTCTTAATATCTTACCTATTTATGAACCAATCTTAGTAAAAATTGGTGATTAGATGCTGTGCATAATCCTACACCCGCTGGCAAAAAAATTTTAAGATTTAACTTATAACCCTAAATTAAAGGTGATGTCAGGATTTCTTTAAAAAAAAGTTTGACATTCGGTACAGTACGCAATAATGTCCTGAATCTTCTTATCTAATAAAAATTACCTTTTTGCGCAGTGCCGAATGCCAAACTTTTTTTTTTTTAAGAATAAGTTTTATATACAATTTAATTCTGTTCGTCACAAAATTGGATATCAGAAATTTTGGGGCATGGAAATGTTTTCGTCACTATAATTTTACCTTGTAAAGAGGTTTTTTTTATAAGATTGTTTCCAAATATATAGAACTACTACAGATTCTAGGGATAAATTGAAAAGCTTTAGCAATGGTGCAGTTATAGAAGAACAGCACTCCTTAAGACGCAATTTCAGGCTGATATCGCATCGTTTCTGTGTGAAAAGTCGATTAATTTAGACACCCCAGGTCATAGGTGGGCCCCCCTGGTTCATAGAATAAATACATTTTAAACTCCAACGGTAAGTAATTTACAGCGCTGCGATATAAATCAGAAATTGTAAAATTTTAGCAGTATGGACAGCAGTTCACTCTAGTGACTAGAGCATCACGAAGGGTGCGAAAGGCGACTAAAAATATATACAGAAAATCGAAAAGTTGCTGTTATTGTCGGATCAGATCGAGTTAAATACCGATCGAAAGGTAAAGTTTAAACCAGGGTATCAAACCAAAACGAATATCGGATTCAGTTATAGTTTCAGTTAAGTTTGCATTTCGGTTTTCGATTTTGCAACATTTTTGTATATCGTTTTCGTAACTGTTACCGGTTTTTTTAATGTTTCGGTTTCGAAACACGGGTATAATTTAAGTTCACAACAAAATTGATATAAATATATAAATTAAATTAGGGCAGAAATTACAATTAAATTCAGTTTTAAAAAGCGATGATTACACCCTAACAATATAATTAAACCTTATGCTTGACCAAACTGAAAATTAACCTTATGAATGAATCAGTTTGTAGTGGCTATTTGGGTTTGAATAATTTCGGTTTTTCGGTATCGGTATATTAAAATAGCTTTCTTTCGGTTACTGTTTAAATCCCTGGATTTAACTTAGAAAACTGCATACTAAGACTTTTGGAAACTCACCTGGCTCGTGAGATCAACAGGTGCTAGTGGGAGGGGCAATATTTATATGCTTGCGGCTTTGGAGCCTTTAATTTAAATTTTTACCATTCTTGTCAAAAATACGCGTCTAATAACACATAGATCATAAAAATCCGAACACTAATTCAAATGATAATTAAATTTCAGTCAGTCTGTTTCTTTGTTTGTTAGCGTCGAGATAGCTTAACTTTGTGAATGTGGATCTATTCCCTATCATGAAATTGGAAAGTTTTGCTTTACGAATTCTTGAAAAACTCGCTAGTTTGGCGGGAAATCACTAAGCCCCGCTAAAATTGACATCCCCACAGTATCCAAAAGATAGAAGCTACAGATATGTTCTATATATCGTTCAAAGGGTATTTTGAAAGGCTCTTAGACATTTTCTAAAGTATAGTACATAGGTAAAGATTTAAAAAAAAGTTACACTTCAGATCACTATAAAACTGTCAGTGTGGTGTAGCTAATAACAATCCTAGTTTTTTGATTTATGACACATATGTATCTGTAATTTGTTTCGGCAAGATATTACCTATAGCCTGAATATCTATAATTTAGTATCATTTGTCATAAAATTGGATATCAGAAATTTTGGGTAATGGAAATTTTGTCACTAGTTGTTTGCTACACATGAATTAAAAGATAATTTAATTTTCTTTTAAAGAAAATAAAACGTCTGATTTATTTGATCATGTATTTGGAACTAACTGAATTGAGTTGTACAAATAATTATTAAACCTATCCTCTGCCGACGTCGCTGTTGTCGCTGGAGCCGCTGTAGCTGTGCCGTTGTCGCTGATGATGTCCGATGTCGTTGGCATTCCCACGACTTTGCCAGTGCAGACTTTCTGCTGACGCAGCGCTCGTGGCGTATGCACTGCCGTCGTAGCTGGAGTCAATGTGCCTGTTAGTTGTACTTGCTGGGCTGTTGTTTATGTTGAGCTGCGACTTTGTTGTTCTCATTGGGCTACGCTGGGCTTGTTGTTCTTGTTAGAAATTCGCTGACTGTCTGCGCGTGGCGGATGTGCAGCATGCGCTGGAGTCGCGATTGGGATTTGGCTGTCTGTATGTTCTTATAATGTTTGGCCTTAACTCATGTATTGAAAATTAGTCAAAATCTAATCAGGCCTGTTCTGAATTCCGAACGTTTTCAAAGAGTTTTAGGAATTCGGAACAGGCCCGAATATTTCGTTTTCTTTTTAATTTAAAAAATGTGAAATAATAAACTTTATTTTACCTTTATCGTTTTACCTAAGTACATGGGTATATAAGTACCATAGCATTTGAAATTTATCAAAATTCTCATTAATTTATTGTAAAAATTATCAATAACACTTTTTACATCATTCCTAATCAGAAGCAGAATATTTGCATGTGAAAAGGCTGGTGCTCATAATTGCATTTAATATCCTTTACTGTATTCAACAGTAGGATACTCTGTGCACAGCCACTAAGATAACACACTATGACCAAAAAGAATCAAACAACTTCAGCCCGAAAAGCCCGAGTACTTAAATAAAAATGCCTAGTCCAAAAATTAATATCGGACTCCCCACGCTTCCCCAAATTTCCTTTCAACTTCTTTTCGCAAATCAAGCTTGATCCACTTTAATAAAAAAACTAGTTTCAGTACGCATATTATATCTAATTCGGAACTGCTGGCATTTTGATCACAATCCGATCCATACCATTCGATATATATCGAAAAACCGATGATTTCATATTTTTTTTTTTTTTACGCGAATGCAAGTCGCATTCAGCAACTGATTTCCGACTCCTTAGAAAATGATCGAGCGAGTATCACTGCGGTTATTGCAGAGCAGATCACTGCCGCTGTCCGGAATTTAAACGTATCAAATATATCTCGCGAAGCTCGTGATGAACCCCAGCTAGAATGGGAGAGCGATTTCGCTTCTTCCTTTCCTCGTATGAGTAATGCAAGCAATGTCCGCAACAATAGTTAAAGGGTTAGAGCACCTAGCGATCGCGCCAATGCACTTGATGCTTCCACTGAACGACCAGGCAGAATTTCGAATGTGATTTCGAAGTGGCGTGTTAAATTTAGTGGATCGGCAAATGACCTTCCAGTCGAGGATTTTATATACAGGGTAAATTGTCTCACGAATCAGTGCCTTAACAGAAAGTTTACACTGCTGTCTCAGTTTGCCAATCTCTTGTTCACCGGATTAGCTTTGTCCTTTTATTGGCGTGTTCATAGAACATCTGGCCACATGAACTGGTTTGAATTGTGCAGTCGTCTGCAGGAAAGATATCGGGATCAGCAAACTGATCGCGATATAAAAGCTACCATACGCAGTCGCAAGCAGGGTGAGAACGAAAGCTTTGACGAATTTTTACATGCCATGCTGGCAATTGCAAATTCTCTACGAGATCCCACGCCCGATAGTGAACTAACTTTGGAGATTCGATATTATCTGCAGTCGGAACAAAAGCATGAGTTGTTGCATATCGAAACTCTAGACTCGTCTACTCTGCGCAAGAAATTCCGCCGACACGAGGAATTCTTCTACAGCCTGAAGTCAAAATCTTTTCTCGACCTAACGGAAATAAGTATTTCGACAACACGATGCTTCACGAAGAAGAGTCGGGAGAGACTTCTGTAGGAGAAGACGAAGCAACAAACGAGCTGTATGCAGTTCGTGTGAATACTTCCAAGTGCTGAAATTGTGGAGAACAGGGTCACAAGTACCAGGACTATCTTAAACCTATCTGCGTGTTTTGTTACGGACTTGGTGCGCCTGATATTTATAAGCCCAACTGTCCTAAATGTAAATCAGCATCGGAAAACACTACACAGGATGTCTGCCGCATTCCGAGAGGGGATGTCTAGCGTCTAGACTCGGATACCACTATTTCTACTTCTAACACCAGACATGAACCTTTTCCTGATTTGTCATCTTTAATCCCAGATATGTCAATTCCTTAGCATTTTAAACCATACCATGTGTGATTACGAGAGTATCAAAAGCGAAGAGCTGAAATATTCGAAGCGAACACACTCGTTTTAGCTCCATCTCATTCTTGGTTGCGCATGCGAGAATTTTGGAAACAGAAACGTCGCTTGAGTCGTATCGTAGAGTCCTTAATCACAAAAAAGCAGGTGACATTCGTCCGTTCACTCAAATTGAGTTTCTTGGTCAGCATTACTTAGCTCTATTAGATAGTGGGGCAAACAAAAGCATTATTGGAGGAAATCTTGCTCGGCGAGTACTGACAGATAATCTAGTTTCTAGGAGAATGAGCGGAGTTATTCGTACCGCCGATGGTCAGACACAATCCGTGGTCGGATCGATTATTGTACCATTGACTTACAACTCAATTAAAGAAAACTTGAATTTTTAGTAGTTTCTTCGATAAAACAGGATGTCATATGCGGTATGGACTTTTGGAAAAGATTTGGCATTTCCATCATTCCGTTCTGCTCTATAAATGAGATAAGACATGAATCCGAAGATGACTCGATTAAGTTAGAATTGCTTTCCAACAATCTAAATTACAGTCTTCGATCGACTTCTTTCCGTCATTCGAAAAGAATGGGCTAGGAATGATAACCTTAATAGAACATAACATCGACACTGCAAACGCCAAGCCGAACGAGCAGAGATTTTATTCCTTAGCTCCCGCAAAAGAAAAACTGTTATGTGGCGAGATTGATCGTATGCATGGACGTTAATGAAGAAGTTCCTAGTTTACCATGGTCATCTCCAGTTACGTTGCATTGTAGTTAATCGTAATCCACCCGTGTAGTCATTTGCAGGAAACGTCTGTTTCATTTTGATTAACTTTATTGAATGTTCAGTTTTGGTTTCTTTAATTTTAACTTAGCCTAATGCTTCGACAGAGAAGTCGGCGAGAGAGCAGCGTTATGTATTTATCTTTATGTATAAGTATAAAATGAAGTTGCCCGATTAGAGTGTGGCCTGAAAACCATACAAAAACTTAAGCAGGAAAATATGTAAAGAAAAACACAATTCAAATTTTGAAATTCATAAAGTTGTGAATGAATTGCATCAGAATTAGTAAATCTTTAAAAAAAAACAATTCATCTGAAAATATTAAATATATAATACAAATACCACTCTCAAAAATGGGTTTAATAGATACTAAAACAGTAGATTTAACAGCTAATGTAATAAATAAAGTTGAAGTCGAAAAATTAGACTTACACCTAATAAGCACACTTTTAATCATCATTGTAATCTTAACGTCAAATGACATGCGGTCAATGCATGGGAATGCTGACGCAGCTTTGATTGTGTCCGCTACATTCAAATGCGGTTATGTTTACATAACGACAAAGTGTCGTTGCTTCGATTATGTTTATGCAGCAACAAAGTGTTGCTGTTCAAGATATATGAAAGACACTGGGTACAGTGTACTCTCGATATATGCGCATACTACATCTCCCTCCTTTTGAAAAATAACGTAATATATGTAGTTATTTTAATTATTATCAAAATTTTGTATATTTGTATTAATAAAGATGTTTGTATATATTCAAAAAATTTTGTTTTTCTTACTTTTTTTTTTGTTTTATTTTATTTGGTTATTTAATTATTTGTAATTGTATTTGTGGCTGATCAGGCCTATATGGAATATATATTATACGCTCGAGCTAAACTAACTTTTGAATAATTTTAACCTGTTATTTACTATCTGTGGTTTCTTTTTACCAACATCTATTTTTATGTTGTTTCTATCTTCTATGCTTATAACTTTATAAGGACCTAAATATTTACTTTCTAGCTTATGACCTGTATCGTTCTTTAGTAGTACTAAGGTTCCTATTTTTATTTCTATATCATTTAGTTTCTTATCGTATTCTATTTTTCGTTTTTGTTTTTCTAATTCTATTAATGTTTTTGCTCTTTTATAAGCGGTTTCTAATCTAAACTTAAACTCTTTTGCATAGTCATCTATGTTAAATATAGGATCTATTTTAGTTATGTTAAATTCTGTAAACTGTCTTGGTAGTCTACCATAAACAAGTTCGTATGGACAGTATTCATGTACCGTCGATAGAGTAGTATTGAAACAATAGGTGAAATAGTTCAACCATATGTCCCAATCGTATTTGTCAATTGAAATATATGAACGAATAAATTCGTTAAATGTTCTATGACTTTTTTCAATTGTTCCTAGAGTCTGGTGATGATGTGCTGTTGAATGTATATTACTTATATTCATATACTTGCACAAGTCGTATATAAGCGAATTTTTGTATTCAGTACCCATGTCTGTTATGAACGTCTTCATAGGACCGTACTTTAATACAATAAATTCAAATATTCCTTTAGCAACTGTATTTGCACTTTTGTCTGTTACTGGTATTGTAACTAGATATTTAGTTAGATCGCATATTATAGTTATTGCGTACTCATTGCCATTCTCTGTACGAGGTAATGATTCGATTGTATCTATTAGAACCGTGTCAAATGCAGTATTTGGAGTATTTGTTAAAAATCATTGGGGCTTTAGTATGCGTAATGGTTTTTGCTTGTTGGTATTTCACACAAGTCTTCACATACTTTGTTATTGTCTTTGTCATTTGGGGCCAGTAATAATATTTCTTAATTTTTAACAGGGTACGTAATGCCTGTATGGCATCCTTCTATAGGATTATCATGGTATTTCGACAGTATTGCTTTTATTTGACTTTCGTAATTTTTGTCTATTTGTGTCACTTTTGTAAGTAGCGCTACTTTTAATTTATTTAAATATTTACTGCCCATATTTTTAAATTCATTTAGTGTTACAAATTCGAAAATTTGTTCACCTGGTGACAACTGTAAGTTAACAATTTTATGCAATCCGGCTTCTGAATTAAGCTTTTGAAAAAATTGACCTAAGTCGAATTTTTCATTGGATAGCAAATCATTAACTGAAAATTGTGAAATAATTCTCTTTCCTTGCTTAAATAAACAATTGGATTTATAAAATTTTAGTTTCGCAAATTTCTTTACGTCATTATTGCTAATGACTTCATAGACATTGGGCTCTTTTTGTTCTTTTTGCAATTTTATTTTATCATCTGCGCAGATGTTTTTCTGTCGTTTTGATGACCTTGTTTGTACCATCATTATGTTCCTATTTATTTCTATCAGTGATTCTATGATAATTCTTGATAATGCATCTGCAACATGATTATCTTTCCCCTTGAGGTATTCTACTGTGAATTGGTATTCTTCTAAATCTAGTCCCATTCTTGTTAATTTGGAAGTTGGGTTTTTTATTGAAAATAGAAATGTCAATGGTCTATGATCTGTTTTAACTAAGAAATGCCTGCCGTAAACATATGGTCGGAAGTGTTTGATTGCCCAGTTTATTTATTACTTTCTCCCTGTGTGAAAGATCTTGACGCATATGAAATTGGTAGTAGCATACCGTTGTACTCTTGAGATAGTACTGCACCACATGCGTGTTTACTTGCATCTGTGGTTATGCAAAATTCTTTGCTGAAATCAGGGTATTGCAGTAATGTGGGTTTCATTATGTGGGTTTCATTGCATTCCTTTGTCCATTCGAATTGAACGTTCTTTCTACACAATCTAGTCAAGTGACGTGAGTATTGTGCGAAGTTGTGAATAAATCGTCTGTAGTAGTTACAGAACGCGACGAATCTTCGTGCACTATCCGCATCAGTAGGGATCGGATAGTTTTTGATAACCTCGTATTTTTTATCATCCGGAAGGATGCCATGGTCTGTGCATTTATGACCTAGGAATGTAACCTCATGCATAAAGAAAGAACATATCTCTGGGTTTAATTTTAAATGGTTTTCTACACAGATCAAAAATATTTGATAAATTTTTAAACATGTGCTGTTCAGAGCAGCCAATGACTACCAAGTCATCTATGTAGAGAAATGCTTGTGATGGTTCAAGACCTGTAAATGCGAGTGTCATCATTCGCATAAACGAATTTGGGGCTACTTTTAAACCGTAAGGTAATCGCGTAAAGCGATAAGAACCGGAGTTCGTGAAAAATTATGTTATATTTCTAGTTTTTTCATCTAGTTCTAACTGGTGAGTTCCAGACATGAGATCGAGACATGAAAAATATTTTGCTCGTCCTAATTGGTCTAAGATTTCTTCAATTCTGGGCAGTGGATATTTGTCTGCTAAGAGTTTTTTTATTTATTTGGCGGTAATCAACTACTAAACGCCATTTTTTCTCCTTGGAGTTTGGGGGAGATTTCTTGGGTACCAAGAGAAGTGGGCTGTTATATTCAGAAATAGATGGTTCCACCATACCATTTTTTATTAATTTATCGACCTGTCTATTTATTTCTGGCTTTTCTGTCTCGGCATTTCTATAATTTTTAATGTATACTGGAGTTTTATCTGCTAATCTTAATTTCTGTTTATAAAAATTGTTGCTCGAAATTGCTTCTGTTACTAGACCAAATATGTCATAAATCAGTATGCTTTGTTTTGAATTGTTCAGGGAACTTTAGTTTTTTAAGGACTTCGTTACTTCTATTGTTCGCAATTGTATTTTCTGTTTTTATTTCGTAATTTTCTATTGATTCAAATTTAATTTTTGGGTTTTGAATTTTTATATTATTATTTGTGGTATTTAAAATACGAACTATTGCCCTATTACTTGCTACGATACTGTTAGCTATTAATACCCCAGGGTGAATTTCCATGTACAGTATCTTCGTTTGTCAGAAGCGTAATTTTTCTCATTACTTCTGATCTAGCTGGTAATAATATTGAATTGTCAATATCATTATGTAATTGTGATACATGTATCTGATAATTTATTGATTTCGGTATTACGATGAACTCATCATGTTGATAGTCAATTAAACAGTTAAATTTTCTAATGAAGTCTAATCCAAGAATTCCATCGCATTGTATGGGGAATTCTTTGTGGATTATTTGGAAATCGTGACTGATTACGAAGTAATCGAAAAGTAGATCAATTGTACATTGTCCAATTGACTGTATTGTTCCCTGTCCCATTCCTGGTATATTTGTTTTATAATTTTGATTTATACGTGAATTTACTTTATTATTCTTTAATATTGAGATATTTGCTTTTGTATCTACTAACAATGTTAAAGGGATGTTATTGCTTTCGTTATGGATTTTAATTATGCTACTGAGACTTAGGTTAATGTTCAGTATTTTTACTGTTGGTTGCTCAAGGGGGTTTGCTGGTTTTCCGAGTTACCCTGCGTAACTCGAACATGACCCTGTTGTCCACGTCCTCTGTTTTGGCCGCCTCTGAACGAGCCGCCTCGAGGATTGCCTCTGTTATTGTATCCGTTGCCATTATTATTATATCTGTAGCCGCCTCTGTATGGCCAACCTCTATAATTACCTCTTCCGCGGTTTCCGCCACGGTGAGCATATTTTGGCAGTACAAAACGGTGTTTGTTTGTCCGGTTGCTTCAGAGCAACTATTGAAAAATTTGGCTATGGCTTCATTCATATTATTGAATGTGCCTGCCTGCATGATAAGTTTTACCTTGTCAATAGCGCAGTTTTTGGTCATTGCTTTTACAGCTTGCTCAGTGCTGTATTGGATGGCTAAATCAGAATTTAATGTATCATGAACATAAGCTGCTTGTAGGGCTTTTGTCAACTGTTCAACTTCATTTTTATAAGCGTTGGCAGTTTTGCTCTTTTGTTGTAAATTTAGGAGTTTGGCATTTAGTACCTTAACCGATTCTCCTTTTACAGTTCTTGATAGCTTTTCAATAATTTCAGCGATTGGTTTTTCATCGCTTATCAAAATTCTTGCGTGACTTTTTAGTCTTGACTTTATTAAATTGATTGCTAATGCTTCAGGTTCGCCTGTAACTGTATATAAGACATTCAATGCGTCTATGAAGCTTTGTAAATTTTCGGCTTTGCCATCAAAATCACATGAAATAGATGAAGCTGTTCTAATAAATTCAACTGCGGTTTGAGCCATTGTTAATGGTTTATTTTCAATAATACTTGTGTCTGAATCAGAATTGTTTAAGTCCGACAATTCTTCCAACGTAATTACAGCTGGAATTGTCAAATTGTTTATTTCACTATCTTGCAATTCAGCTTCTTTAGATTCTAATTTACTATCTAGTTTTTCTTTAGTCTCTAATCCCAATTCCAGGTTTAATGATACCGCTGTGCTTAGCATATTGGGTATTTCTATATCCAAATTGTGTTTACTTTTAACTTTCAGTAAATTTTCTCTAAGTCTGCTTATTACTTTACACACTTGTGACCAATGGTTACTTGTTAATTTCTCCCTATGGTCATATATTAGCTGACGAGCTTCATTAAAGCTTTCTCGTAATATATTTGCGTGTTTATGTAATGTAATTTTCTGACTATCCCTATTCTGAGTTAAGCATTTATAGGATTTATCACAATTTGATTTAATTTCTGTTATTTTGGCACTTACTTCTTGCCATTCCATACTAATCTTTCTATACTAACTATTGGACCTTATTTCATTTTCTTTATTATTGTTTATTTTATTTATTTTTTTTTTAATTTATGAAAAATAATTCTGCCATTTGCAGTATATTAGCTTACAAACAAATTTATTAGTCTTAATTGTATTTCAACGCCATTAATTACCATTGATTTTTATTTTTATTTAGATTTTATCTAAGTCATTTGCCTTGCTCATGTATTTCTTTTTAAGGCATTTGTTATGGAACTTGTATATTTTGAAAAATACACTAGCTGACATTAAGATGACAATGATGATTAACAGTGTGCTTATTAGGTGTAAGTCTAATTTTTCGACTTCAACTTTATTTATTACATAAGCTGTTGAGTCTACTGTTTTAGTATCTATTAAACCCATTTTTGAGGGTGGTATTTGTATTATATATTTAATATTTTCAGATAAATTGTATTTTTTGAAAGATTTACTAATTCTGTTGCTATTCATTCACAACTTTATGATTTTCAAAATTTAAATTGTGTTTTTCTTTACATATTTTCCTGCCTAAGTTTTTGTATGGTTTTCCTGCCTAAGTTTTTGTATGGTTTTCAGGCCACACTCTAATCGGGCAACTTTTATGTCGCTCAATTGTACATTGGTTTTTTTTTGTCTTTTTTTTTTAAATTAATTTCATTTTTTTTTTTTGGGTTTTGCGCACTTGTGAGCGCTACCGGTTCTCTTATCCGTGGTCTGGCTTGATGCGCCAAACGATGCCGGTGCTGGCTGCACAGGCTGCTTCTTTCTTCTTTGCCAAGCTTCGTTTATGATGGGGCACCGGTGCTGGCTGCACAGGTGTACTCACAGTGAGGTGAGTTTAACGGTCCCTCGCAGTCATTGGGACAGGTCTTCTTCAGCTTAGGTATTTCCTTTAGTTTGGGTGGAGATTTTATTATTTTATCTTTTGATAAATTTTTAATAGCAGGGTAGGTGGATGTGTGCGCGACTGTGGTTTGACTTTTCTTAGTTGACAATAACTTTTTTATATGTTCAACTTCGGCATTTAATTTGACCGAGTTGTTCCAACTTATGACATTTTTGCTGTTTAACAGCTTCAACAATTCTTCCTTTCTGGCTTTTAGTCTTTTCACCACGCCGCTTCGTTTTGCACACATGCCACTCTACTCACTCCGTTTTTAAGATTTTGTTTTATTTGCTATAATCCCTCGCAGTCATCCTTTTACAATGTTCCGCTCTACTGTTGCTGCTGCTGCTGCTGTTGTTGTTGTTGCTGCTGCTGTTGTTGTTGTTGCTGTTGCTGTTGTTCCAACTCCAGGTCTATTGGACCTTTGTCACGGTCGCCATGTAGTTAATCGTAATCCACCCGTGTAGTCATTTGCAGGAAACGTCTGTTTTGTTTTGATTAACTTTATTGAATTTTCAGTTTTGGTTTCTCTAATTTTAACTTAGCCTAATGCTGCCTCGCTGCTTCGACAGAGAAGTTGGCGAGAGAGCAGCCTTATGTATTTATATTTATGTATAAGTATAAAATGAACATATATGGGAGAGCGAGAGTTATGCACATACATATATATCATAAGCGGTCAATGCATAGGAATGCTGACGTAACTTTGATTGTGTCCGCTACATTCAAATGCGTTCGTATTACAGTGCACTTGAAATGTGCTGGGCACTTCGGTTGTGTTTACATAACGACAAAATGTCGTTGCTTCGATTATGTTTACGCAGCATCAAAGTGTTGCTGTTCAAGATATATGAAAGACACTGGGTACAGTGTACTCTCGATATTTGCGCATACTACAGCATATCAAGCCTAGAAAAGTAAGGTTCTGTTTGGACGCACGTCGGTTAAGCGATGTTACAGCTTATCCGAGTCCTATCATGGATGGACTTCTTAGTCGACTTCCTCCGGTCTATTGTTCGATATTAAAGACGCTTTTTGGCAATTCTGCCTAGGTCAAGTAGCTTTAGCTAGGTCAACAGCTTTACTGTCCCGATTAGGCCACTCTAACAGTTCAAAAGGATGCCTTTCATCGCCTTTCGTTTAATGGACTTGGTGATTCCTTAAAGGCTGAAATCCCAAGTTGTAGAATGATACTTAGGAACTACACAGTCACGGAGCTCGAATGCCTAGTGGTAGCTCTAGCTATTAAAAAATTCCGCATGTACATTGACGGGCATCCTTTTAAAGTTGTGACTGACCATGCAAGTCTTCGCTGGCTAATAAAACAGCCTGATATTAGCGGGAGGCTAGCGCGATGGGCGATCAAGTTACAGAAGTTTGGTTTTGAATGCCTTATCTCGCCTTATCGCGTTGATGAAGTAGCCGCCATAGATTGCGAAGTTTTCCCAGAGACCGATTTGAGCTAAAATGCCTTTCAATCAGTTGAATATAGCGCACTCAGAGAAAAGCTTCTATTATCTAAGTTGCCATATTACCAAGTAATCGATGATTACATTTACCACCGAACAATTTTCCCAGATTCAGATTCAGCTCAATTTCAGCTCAATGACTGCTGGAAATTACTTGTTCCGGAAGAGTTGCGTCAGAGCGTGATTAGTTCTGCTCACGACCAACCATCGTCCACACATTGTGGAACTGCCAAATGCCTGGATCAGCTTCGACGAAGATTTTACTGGTCCGGTATGGTGATTAATATACGCGATTACGATAACAAGTGCGGAGTATGTCAAACCACTAAATACCCTACACATTCTCTTAAGCCTCTGATGGCACAAAAGTTATCAGCGAAAGGCCATTTCAGAGGTTGCATCTGGATTTCATAGGTCCCTTCCCTCGAACGAAAAAAGGCAATGTGGAAGTTTTCATCATCCTTGACCATTTTTCAAAATTTACCTTCCTCAAGGCGATGAAAAGTTTTACTTCTTTGGACAACATATGCTTTCGCATGGCCAAGACTTTAAGTTGTTGCGAAACCTTAATTTACTCACTGAGGAGGAAGTGAACTTGTGAAGAGCTGATAAACTTCAGAAGATCCGCTCAACTCTGGAGAGGCATTTAACCAAGGCACCAACGCACATATAACCTTAGAGCAAGACCACGTTCAATTGAAGTAGGTAACGAAGTTATAAAACGTAACTTTTGCCTTTGCAATACTGCCAATAATTTTAATGCCAAGTTAGCTCCAGTGGGAACAAAGGCTAGTATCAAAAAAAAGCTAGGGCAGTCAATTTATTTACTCGAGGACCTAATTGGTAGAGAGTTGGGCAAATTTCACGCCAAGGATATTTGGTAAATATATGCCTTGCCCCGCTTTGATTTTTAGACCTCGTACTTAAAAAAAGTACAGGGGTCTATAAACTTGGTCATAAAAAAAAATGTGCATAACAGGCAGAAGGAGGCGTGGCAGACCCCAAAAAGTATATATATTCTTGATTAGCATCAACAGCCGAGTCGATATAGCCATGTCCGTCCGTCTGTAAGAGCGCCTAGATCTCAGAGACTATAAGAGCTAGAGACTTTAAACTTGGTATGTCGGTCCGTCTATATAGCAAGCAGGTCAAGTTTGTTTTCGATTTTGGCCACGCCCCCTTGAACACCTTAAAATCAAATAAATCTAAATTATTTCGGCAATTTTAAAGATAGAGCTCTCTAATTAAGCATAAACCAAGCCAATATTATCCGCGATTTTTGCTGAAAATTTCATTGCGATCGGATAATAAACGAAGATATTAAACAACAAAATTTTCCTATATTTGGTTTACCTTAACATCAACAATAACAAAACAATTAGACAACAACAACAATGAAGTTTGACTTAATAATAAAACCTACAACAAACAATCAGTCATAAAAGGACTCTGTGGCGCAATGTGTAGAGCGTCCGTTATTTTTTCTAAAATTTTCATTTGGGCCATGGTTCGCGGGTTCAAATCGCGTCACGGACAGATATTTTTTTTTATATATTTATTATTAATGTTTAATGTTATATTTATTATTTATTTATATTTTATTTATTAATGTAATATTTATTATTATTTATATTAATGTTATATTTACATAAATTAGAAATATCTTAATTAAAAAGAAAATTTAAAGGATATCTCAAACAATCTAACAGAATATGCATATAGGATGGTCTTATGCATTCTGACCATGTTTGGTTGAAATCGGTCCGATATATCATATAGCTGCCATAGGAACAATCCGTCAAAAATCAAGCTTTAGTATGAAAAACTTTTTAGTTCATTGAGATATCTCAACCAATTTATAATAATATGCATCTGGGGTGATCTTATAAATTCTGACCGAGTTTGGTTGAAATCGGTCTGCTATATCATATAGCTGCCATAGGAACAATCAGTCCAAAACCAAGCTTTAGTATGAAACACTATTTTGTTTATACGTTTGTTTGTTTATTGAGATAGCTCAACCAATCTAACAGAATATGCATCTGGGGTTATCTTATACATTCTGACCAAGTTTGGTTGAAGTCGGTCCGCTATATCATATAGCTGCCATAGGAACAATCAGTCGAAAATCAAGCTTTAGTATGAAAAACTTTTTAGTTCATTGAGATATCTCAACCAATTTATAAGAATATGCATCTAGGGTGATCTTATAAATTCTGACCGAGTTTGGTTGAAATCGGTTTGCTATATCATATAGCTGCCATAGGAACAATCAGTTCAAACCCAAGCTTTAGTATGAAAAACTTTTTTGTTTATTGAGATATCTCAACCAATTAAACAGAATATGCATCTGAGGTGATCTTATACATTATGACCAAGTTTGGTTGAAGTCGGTCCGCTATATCATATAGCTGCCATAGGAACAATCAGTCGAAAATCAAGCTTTAGTATGAAAAACTTTTTAGTTCATTGAGATATCTCAACCAATTTATAAGAATATGCATCTGGGGTGATCTTATAAATTCTGACCGAGTTTGGTTGAAATCGGTCTGCTATATCATATAGCTGCCATAGGAACAATCAGTCCAAAACCAAGCTTTAGTATGAAAAACTTTTTTGTTTTATTTGGTTGAAATCGGTCTAATATATTATAAAGCTGCCATAGGAACGATTGGTCGAAAGTGTATACTGAATATGCAAGTTTTTGTTGTTTCTGGAGAAACCACAATCAGACTCGCAGATTGGGAATTTTCTGTCTTATACCTCCTGAAACAATGTTATATATGTACAGATTTATATTATTTTATTTTAACCAGGAGTTGCTATTGCATAGTAAGTACGGGGTCTCCGACAGTCGACAGTATGTTCGTTTTTACTGTTTTCATCTATCGCTAGTAGTCATAGTCCCAAACTGTGGGGGGTTGTAAAGTGGTGTAAACAATATTCCTTGCATTAGCATGTTTTACGAGTATTTTATAAATCTTCTAAAAAAAACCTCTTTACGAGGTAAAAGTCTAGTGACGAAAACATTTCCATACCCCAAAACTTCTGATATTCAATTTTGTGACGAGCGATATTAAATTGTATAAATAACTTATTGTAAAAAAAAAAATAGTTTGGCATTCGACACAGTGCGCAATAAAGTCCCGATCCTTCTAACCTAATAAAAATAACTTTTTTGAGCAGTGCCGAATTCCAAACTGCTTTTTTTTACAATAAGTTATTTATACAATTTAATATCGTTCGTGACAAAATTGGATATCTATTGGATCAATTTTAGCGGGTTTTAGCGATTTCCCGCTAAACTAGCGATTTTTCGAAAAAGTCGTAAGGCAAACGTTTCTAGATTTTTGATGGGGAATAGATCCACATTCACACATATAAGCTATTTCAACGCTTTGATACAAACAAACAAAAGGACTGACTTTTCATCTCAATTTGGGAAGGCGACTAAATTTTGGAAACTGTGGTCGGATTTTGATAATCGAGGTGTCATTCGACGCGGATTTTTGATAAAAATAATAATAAAATAAAATGTTTCACCAAAAAGCTCCAACGCCCCCATTTGATGCAATAATATAAATTTCGCCCCTTCCATTTACACCAGCTTATCTCACAAATCAGGTGAGCTTTTAATAGTCTTAGTATGCACTCTTGTTAGTTAGAGCTATACCTTTCGATCGGTATACAACTTTACCTGATCGGACAGTCATAGCAAATTTTCCATTCCCTCTTTATATATTACTAGTCGCCTATCGCACCCTTCGTGATGCTTTCGTCACTAGCGAGGACTGACGTCCGCAGTGATTAGGTATTTTATCGTTAATAAAATACTGGGGAAAATTACGATATTCAGAAAAAATGCAGTTCAAATTGTGAATTACCCCGGTGTCATGCGACCTGCGCTTTGCATGCTTACATGTATATGTGATTACATGTGTAAGGGCATATGCATAGCGATAAACGAAAACGGCTATGCATGTGATTAGCTAAAAACGTAATCTGCGCTTAGCATAGGCTCAGCCTATCTTCCAAAAAACGAATGGTTTCATTATGCTGAGAAAAGTCAATTGCAATAGACGTATGGGTATTCATAGTGCCAAAATATTGTGAATTGTGACAAATAATAAGTGAAACTGTCTTCAAGTCCACTTGCATTTCCAAAGGTATGCATTTGATTTAGTGCAGTGCATTTTGTTATAGAAAATATCCCTTTGGCAGGTGAAGATCTTGCTAACAGACCAACATAGTCCGGCGGCAAAGCCTCGACCAAACTGTGGGAGCATTAAAGATGCCTCCCGCAATCATTCTGTGCCTTCCCAGTGCTCTTAGAGTTACTCCTCGTCGTTTATGACGCCTTTTATGGGTCACATATGTTCTTGTGGGAGCCCCTGGAAAATTTCATATACTCCGGTGTGGGCATCGAGTGCTAAAGCAGCAACAACAACAGTAGCTTCAGCTGCAACTACAACAACAACAGCAGCTTCAGCTGCAACGGCAACGGCAACAACCACAACAACGTCAGTGCACAACATCTCAGCTTTTGCACCAGCTACTGCGCAGCCCAACAACAACAAAAGCTGCAACAACATAGATTTGCCAGTGTGTCAAAACCATAAATATATTTTGAGTATATATATATATATATTTATACTCAATCATAAGTATTCCTACCTAAACTTCATACACTCAGCCAGTGCCAAATCGACTTTAAATGGCATCATACTTGGATTGCAAGTGTGAATGATCGCGCGTTTCTTTGGTCTTCATTTTCGTGCACGATTTCAACTTCAAGGGCATACTAGAAAGGATCAGCTGTTTGTTATCAGTGGTGATGTAATTGTGTGTAAGAGGCGAGCAGCATGGGTTGAGCCGCTGCTCTCGTTTTGCTTTTTTGCTCACACACACTAACGTGCATACACGTGTATACCTTGCTAAAGCCGCAGAATATATGTTTTGGTATCTGCGCTTAAATTTCTAATTGCTTACCATTTGATCTTATACGGAACTGTCAACCTGAAGCTCGATTACAATGTTATTAAATGTAATTTAAGTGATATTAAAGATAAATTTATGTATTTAAATTTTGAGGTCATTTTGTAAGGCAGCTCCAAACTCAATATGCTATCTCTTATTTAAACAGCTTCTTCGTCTTGTCTACTTCATCTTGGGCCCAATGATTTCATCGACAACGTCGTAAGTGATGAATGCTGCATTTTGATTCACGATCGTGAAATTTTTTTATACAAATTGAGCCTTATTAAATCTGACCAATTATATTGAATGTGTATAAATTTATAATACAAAATTTTCTTTTTATTGGGCACCTTGAGTGTCTAGCACAGCAGTGGGATTGGGTGGGATCTTGATCCTTTTCATGATTCCACAGGTTGGGGGGTATAGACGGAGGTCAACCACATCTCGGTTCTCCACATCCGACAGTTGTAGTATATTATTTCGACCGATATCTTTTGGTTTGATTGTCCATTTTTCAACTACCAAATCTCTGTCTTCGAATTTGTTATTGTGTCTAAATTATGGAAGCAACACAACACCCACACCATTTTTCCCTGAGCTTAGACGACACCCTAGTATACAGATTGTGTTGCCGAAACTCTTCGTCTGTGTTCTTTACAAACTATTTTTATCGAAAATATGCGTCGAATGATACCTCGATCAGTAAATTCCGACCTCTGGTTTAAAAGATAATTCAATTTGAATACTTTGGTCGCCTTCCGAAAATGAGAGGAAAAGTCAGTTTGTCTGTTTGTGGGTTTGTATTAAATCGTTGATATAGCAAGTCCCCATTCAAGACTTGTTCTTGGTAAAAATTCTAGAAACTTTTGTTGTACGGCTTTTTCAAAAAATCGCTAGTTTGGCGGGAAATCGATAAAACCCCCTTAAAACTATAAACTAAAACTTTAACTATATCTACAAAATACGCCATGTAGCATCCCAGAAGTTTTTTGACTGTCACACCGTATAATCTAATACGTATTTGCATATACATACTTGGATATGCATATACATAAGTATACATGAAGCCCTTGCAAAACGCTTCTATATATTTTTGACTAATTCTACGTGCGACAGCCATATGATATAGTCGTCCGATTTCAACCAAATTTGGTCTATAAGAGCATAGAAATCTCCCAATCTGTGAGTTCGGTTGTTTTCTTCAGAAACAACAAAAAGTTTTAGTCATGGAAAATGACGAAATAAGAGTGCATTTGGCTGTCAAAACTAAAGGTGCCCATTTACGCGATACCATTTTTAAATATTAACTGGAAAAAATTCCCTAAGCTAGCTTGTGTAGTTTATGGAAAAATGTACGTAGACGTTCGGTTCTTGAAAAATAAATTATTTCGGTTTCGGTTCCGGGAATATCTCTTGGTTATAACGACAAAAACGGCATTTGAAGTAAAACGCATTTAGAGTTTTCAATTTAGTACCATCTTGCAATATAAACAACAATTTATTTTTGACTCTCACAAGAAAAGTCAAAAAGAAAAGTGTACCAGATACGAATATTTTACACAACATAGAAGTATATATGTACAGCAGAGCACCCAAAAAACGACCAACCTTTTCCTTTGTTTTATTCAATACGTCCTGAAATTATTATGTAGACCTTACCATTGCAAAACTGCTACCACGGGTGTTAATTTCAGGTAAACCCGTCTAAATTTATATCTAATTTATGAATATTTAATTTTCTTATTTTTATTAAAATCACATTTTACTTAAATGTAAGGCAGATAGATATGTACATTATTTCTTAAATATATTGAATTATCTATCATATTTTAAAATTATTAAATAAAATAATATATAATACAAATAGAATAAATCAGTTTCATGACTATAAGGTGGCAAAGTGATTTAAGTTTACCCAGCATATAATTTAAGCGGTATGCACACCGTCAATTTTATTAAGGATAAATCACAGATTTACCTGGTATAGTTATTACTAATGCATCTGACTTTAAGGTTGAATCTTGCCTTAAAACTAAAACGTAAATGGGAAAAGAATAAATTTTTATAAATATAGCAAAATAAATGATTATTTTGCACAGTAATTGAAAATTTGTATAACATGGCGAAGCGATCAAAGGTTAATTTATGTTTAAAATTCCAGTTTCACGATAGTAAATACACCTGGTCACACAAATAAGTACATAGGTAATTTGTTTTGAAATAGCTCGATTGTTTTTGAATGCATGACTGTCAATTGCTTATATTTTGAAATTTTACAGTATTGTAAAACATTTAAGTCAAACATTTTTATTCAATTCTAAGCAAAAATTTGTGCTGGATGGATATTTTTGGTCTGGTCAACACTCAGAATGATAAAGTCGGTTTTGTGTCGGTCAAACGCCTACTAGTCATGTAAAAAAAACATCGATGCATCAAAGTTTCGACCCGATGTATAAACCCAACATCGATTTTTCATTTTGAAGACATCGATGTTTCCACTTAAACTTGCATCATTACATTAAACCAAAAAACAAATAATATATTCATACATGTATACATTTATTAAAAATTAATAATATTAAAAATAAACATATGTACACCTATTTTATAAATATATATTCATTTATTGAAAATCAATAAATTTAACATAAAAAAAATTAAAATTTAAAAATTGAATTAAATTATATACTTAATTGTGTTTTACTTAATTATGTTCTTAATTGTAAGCCGCTTGAACGTATAATGTCGGTTGCTGATCACTGCGGAAGGGAGTCCGCGCTAGTGACGAAAGAATCACGAAGGGTGAGAAAGGCGACAAGCAACATATGATTCTTATCGAAAATACGCGTCGAATGACACCTCACTCATAAAAATCTGTTAAGTGGCTCAAAAGATAATTAAATTTGAAATTTTTTTAGCTTTCCCAAAATGAGATGAAAAGTCAGTTTGCCTGTTTGTGTGTTTGTTTGTATCAAAGCGTTAAAATTGCTAAAAATAAGTGAGTTTAGATCTATTCCCAATCATAAAATTAGAAACTTTTGCTCTACGACTTTTTCGAAAAATAGCTAGTTTAGCGGAAAATCGCTAGAATTTGCTAAGCTTGAAACCATTATGGTATCCAAACTATAGAAGCTACAGATATGTTCTATATATCGTTGCAAATGTATTTTGAAGATCTTTTAAGCATATCTTCAAAGTCCACACTCCAAATCAATATACAATTTGTATATGTTATAGTCAACTTATTTCCGCGTTTTTTGACATCTAACACATATCTGTGAAAATAATATACACAGGAAGAATGGCAAATTTGAGTTATATTCCGAACGAAAGGTATAGCTCTAACTAACAAAAGTGTATTCTAAGACTATTGAAATTGCTTTTGGTTCGTGAGATAAGCAGGTGTATATGGAAGGTGCAAAATTTAGATTATTGCAGCAAATGCGCCATGTGCCGAATGCCAAACTGTTTTTTTTTTTAGAATAAAGCTTTGTACTTAAACTTAAACAATTTTTAGCGGCGTAAAATGCTCAATATTTTTCTGTCAACGAGCAATACCTCAACTGTATTTTGTTAATATTTGAACATGCAAAGCTGATTTTGGTAAAAAGAGGAGAGAATAGGCAATGGAAAATGTCAATTAATGTTAATAAAGGATAAATATGCTATGTCACGCAAGCACAGCTCGTATTGGGTACACCTATCTTCTAATGTTGATTCTCCATTTGTATTAATACAAAAAAACCAAATTATTTAATTTATGTTCACAAAATCGATTTCAGTTTACGTTCTTGCTTATAATCAACTTATATTGTCGTCGTTATTGACCAAATTCATGCATTCGTCTTCGTTTTCACTTGTGTGCCGGACATTTCTCTGCTATATACCTAGCAAAACTCTAAACAGTTCGATGTTCTTCAAGGCCTGTCAAACAGTGCTGGACAACGCCAGTTGCTTATCTGGCCACTCCGTTTTTATTGAGTCTCAGGATACACTAGCGTAGCTAAATGTCAAGTTCTTCTTCTTCACATTACACCAGCGTTTTTTTTATATGAAGTTCAGGTTTCTACGAGGCCTTTTTTTAACTGTCAATACTATGGTTAAGTTATTTATACATTTTAATATCGTTCGTCACAAAATTGGATATCAGAATTTTTGGGGCATGGAAATGTTTTCGTCACTAGACTTTTACCTCGTAAAGAGGTTTTTTTTAGAAGATTTGGATATTGTTCTAGATCCAAAGTTGAAGTTTTACAAGCATGTTGCTTCTATTGCTAATCGAGCCTTTGGCGTTTTGGGTTTCATAAAGCGTTGGTCGAAAGAATTTGAAGATCCCTATATTACTAAATAGCTTTATACTTCACTTGTTTTACCTATTCTGGAATATGGGTCTTGTATATGGAATCCCCAATTTAAGATTCATCAGCACAGTATAGAATCGGTACAAAAACAATTTCAGATCTACGCCCTCCGGGGTCTTAACTGGAATACTAACATTCGCTTGTCTCCCTGCCGAAGTAGACTTCTGCTTTTAAATCTCCCCTCTCTTTCTGACCGGAGAATAATGCTTGGTGTAGTCTTTCTACATAAACTAATTAATGGTGAAATTGATTCGTCTGAATTAATTAGCCAGATTAGATTTTCTGTCCCGATCAGAACTTTTGGAAATTTTCTTCCTCTTTTTCTTCACTCCTGTAGTACTAACTATGCTATCCATAACTCTTTCCGAGTTCTATACTTCCGTTCCTTCTCTTAAAGCTTTAATAATTTAGAATGTAGTTAATTTAATGTTTAATGTTTTTGTATTTGAAACTAGTTTTAGTACTATGTTTAACTGTCTTTGTTTGTCCGCGCGTCAATAAGCCCTTGCTTGGTGTCGTTTTGACCACTTAAGTGTACTGCTCGTTTAGTACATCAACGTCCAAATAATACAAAAACAAAGAAAAATAAGTTTTATATACAATTTAATTCCATTCGTCACAAAATTTTATATCAGAAATTTTGGGGCATGAAAATGTTTTCGTCCCTTGAATTTTACATCGTAAAGAGGTTTTTTTAGAAGATATCAGATATTTTTGAAATTGCCTATACCCTGTCTAAGTACAATGAAAAAATAATAAAGAGAATAAGAGCACATTAAATCAAAATGGGTTACAGGAAGACCCAAAACGTCCAACTCAGTTGAATAAATTAAATAGCGCCTTCTCACAAAACAAAAACAAATTGTCTGGCAGCACTGGTTAGTTTTGCAGCACAACAAAATTGTATACCCTTCTGGCAAATGTCACTTTGATACTCCCAATTTAAAAAGCAATTCAAATTTAAATTAAAGTCAGCTTTAGGAATATTGTAACAATTCAATACTTTTGCATTGCTACAAAGCAAAAACAAACTTTCTGACAACACTTGCTTTTTCTTCAACGCAAAAGCTATCACTGACATAATCTCGAGCTCTGGCTTCTACGACACTTTGTTCCAGCAGTCTTCTATCTATTTTAAGTAAAATGTATATATTTAGATAACAATATTAATAATAAATAATTGATTAATATCGACTAATATTAAATAATTCATTAATTACATAATAAATAAATTTAAAATAAAATAAATTTCCGGGAAGGCTCCAATGCTTAGCTCTTTTGAATAAATGAAAGCCCGAATTTTCACATAACATAACTAAACTTGAACATGCAAGTTAGCACCCTGCAAGTTAGCACCCTCGCAGCCCCCGCGCCAAGACAGCATTCTGTATGCTGCTGGCTTGTAGAAACAACGGGCCATCGTTCTAGTTTACACGTCGCCTCCCGCGCCAAGTCAGCATTCTGTATGCCGCTGGCTGCCAGAAGCAACGAGCCAACGTTCCGTTCCCTCGCCGCTCCCCGCGCGTCAGCGTATTATGTGCTGCTGGCTCGCTGCGCTGAGACACAACAGCTCGCTACGTTGCACAACAGCAGCAAGTTAGGGCCAGCGACAGCGGCGCCAGAGAAGCTTCTTGAGAACCGAAGCCGGCCGGCTGAAGCTAGACTGGATTTTACGAGCGAAAGAATCAGACGTCAATTGGACTAAATATTACTTGTTACAATTAGAATTAAATTAAATAAACTTTATAACGATTGCACCGAAATAATGTCAAACTAAAGAGAGCAATACCCGCTGCGGTGGTGACGTTGCCTTAAATGCGGCTTAACGATATCCACGGGCACAAATAAATTGCTATAACCCCATGAAGAATAACGCACCCGCTGCGGTTATCTGCCTATGCAGAGTCACGAGCGCAAACATGTTACAATAAAACAAAAGAAGCCGCGGTGATTTGAAAATTCACAGGCGCAATTAAAATTTTGCAAAATAAAAAGAATGAATAAAAATAAGCTCTGCGGCAACTTGTTTGCGAGCGGTCCCCAATATAAAATAAAAAAACAATTAAAAAAGTGGTCAGGGGTAGCTTACTAGATTCGCCCAATGTTACAGCAAAGATAGAGAGAGCCGAGTGAGTTGTGTGTTCAGCCGTACCCGAGTAGACGCTATGCCAAAAAGGAACAATGCGGTCCACCGTGCCCAAAACCCGATGATAATGAAAACAAAAAAAAAAGAAACGAAAATGCAAAGTAAAAACAAGAAGGCGCCGGCTACAGTCGAGTGTGCTCGACTGTATAATACCCTGTGCCCTGTGAACCCCTATGTGATCTAGTGAACCGATTTAAACCAAATTACAAGTTCTCAATCTGTGAGTTTGGTTGACTTATCTCTAAAAACAACAATAATTTTCGTTCCTATGGCAGCTATATGATATAGTGGTCCGATTTCAACCAAATTTTATCAGGATATATAGGACCATTGCAAATGCATATCCTATTAGTTTGATCGAGATCTTTCAAACAACAAAAAAGTTTATTTTCGACTGATCGTTCTTATGACAGCAATATGATTTTGTGGTCCGATTAAATAAATTGTATTTAATTTAATTAAAATATTAAATCGTAAATCGTAATCGTAATCGTAATCGCTGAAATCGATGTTGCTCATGCCAAGAGTAGCCATTATCTAAAATTTGCTCAGCTTGTTGAAGTCCGGCAAAACCAAATAATTTCTCCCACTCTTCTTAATCATCGAAATCAGCTGTTAAAGGCTGCTGCATTGCGCGCGCAATTTAAATTTAAATGCTATGCTTTAATATTTGTGATTCTTTTTGCAGGATTTGTTAAGCATATGAATATAATGATAATAAATGAAAACCTATTGAACATATGTGCGAGCTTACTAGCTTATTATTAAACATAATAATTATTATAAATTCAGAGATTTCAGTGTCGTCGAGGTGTCAAGGTGCAAAATTATAAAGTGGCCTTTATACATATCGCTTTTTGCAATGCATACTAATATCTACATACATATATTTTAACACAATCGTAAATATGTATTAATTTAAACCATGTTAATTTATTAAAATAGAATAGAAATTGTAGCCAAATATCGATAATTTTGCCTATCGCTCGTATTTGCGTTCGCACTCTTCGTGCACATGCTCACTGTTATGTTTTTGCGCACACAAATGTGCATATGCTATCTCGCTCGCACTTGCCTATGTCTATGATTTTGATTTATGTGAATTAAAAGCAAATTTGAAATATCTTCTCTATTTAGTAGCCAATCGCTTTGAAACTTTCAGAGTCATTAAATTGGCTTACTTCTTATCTTCATGTTTAATTAAGAAGTGTTTTATTAAAGATCGCGTCTGATAATCGTTTTTTGCGATTGGCAGGCGAAAGAGGCGTGGCATCTAAAATTTAAAACAAACTTGATCTGCGCCCGCTATCCAGCAACCTTCATACCAAATTTGAAGTCTCTAGCTTTTATAGTCTCTGAGATCCTTTGGCTCAAACACTCGGACAGATGGACAGACAGACGGACATGGCTCAATCGACTCGGCTATTGATGCTGATCAAGAATATATATACTTTATAGGATCGGAGATGCTTCCTTCTGCCTGTTACATACATTGCACAAAACCATTATACCCTTTTTGACCATTTTCAATGGGCACGGGTATAATTAAAAGGAAATATTAAAAAGCCACACACACCCAAAAATCCGATTGTCACTACTTCCCTACTTATCACTACTGCTATTATCTTAACTACAAAATACTAAAGTTGTTGTCTACCCCTGTTTAGAATATATAAGTTAACACAAGCCAGAGAGCTTCAGTCCGCTAGACCGGACGCGGAGTATGCGACGGTCAGCAGATTCCTGAAGTTGAACGGCCAGCGATATCCATTGACGTCGCACGCGCGCACTAAGTGACCAACAAACAACGGTCGCTATGTGCTGACGCTGCATTCGGCTGACGATGGAGTCGATCCAGCGGAGTCTTGAAGTCAGCGGCTACTGGAGTTGACATCCGATACCCTTGCATGCGCATTGCAAGTGATCAGCGATGGAAGGCTCGAGGCGCTGACACTGCGACCTGCCGGGAGTGCGGCCGATATGTTGAAGCTTCGTGGGATAGCTTTCGCTTAGAGTTAATTTAGTTTTAATTTGGATCTGCACCGGCCCTCACGGGTGTTGTCAAATAAACTCAATAAATAAGCCCTCACGGGTTAAACTATAATCTAACATAACTCGATGTTAATGTTATGTTATAATATAAAAATAAATAACTAAATATTAAAATATATCAGAGTCTGGTTAATTTACACATTGTGAGTGATACGCTTCCACACGCCAGAGGCGAAACGAAAGAAAAAACACACAAGGATAAAAGCATACGAAATACAGGTGAATGAAACGTTTTCAAGCAGTGTTTAAAGTGCTTCAGTCGAAACAGCATAAGTAAAAAAATTTTGACTTTTCACTGACATTACTTTGCTGCTGCTTTGTTTGACCATTTCATTCTTTATGAGTATGGCCTTTTTTTTATCACTCTCAATTGAAGCAACGTCGGTTATGGAGTTTAATTAATAAACTATGGCGCAAAGTGAAATTTGGAAATATTTCAATAATAATGTAGATGAGAGCTTAGCTACATGTAAAACATGTAAAAATAATTTGAAAAATAATAAACTTTCAAATTTAAAACCTCATTTGCTTAAATTGCACAAAATAAGTTTAAATGCCGCAAGTGTCGAGCAGTTTGAAACGTTATCTTCAAATTCCTCGACAAAATTAATAAATACAATAAGAAAAAAAAAATTTTTAATTGATGTGAATAAAAAGGAACTGCTAAGATCATACATTGGATTGGTAACGGAGGACAGCACTCCATTTTAAATTCTCAAAATATGAGAAATATCGTTGAGCCAATTTGTGAAGGACTTAAAGTCGCGGACGGAAAAAAACGGACATTGAATGCATCAAACTGCAAAAAAAAAACTTTGCAAGCAGTGGCAAACAATATAAAAGCGCACATAACCTCTGAAGTGAGAAATAAATTATTATCTTTGAAAATAGACTGTGCCATGCGGATGACAAGAAACATTTTTGGCATAAGTAGTCTTAAAAGTGTTGGATCGAGAACAGCCAAAAATCTTGCCGCTGAAGTGTTAAAAGTGCTAAATATATATAATATAAACTTTAACCAAATAGTTTCATTTGACAACGGTGCAAGCATGCTTAAAACAACAAATATTTTATCATTTGTTTTCGAGAAAAATATTGACGAGGACGACGAATTTTGCACTAACGATGAATATTTAAAATAAATTGAAAATATAGAAAAAGAGCCAAGCGTATTAATAGGCAATATTCAAGTTTGTCGTTGTGCTGCACACACAGCTCAACTAGTCACTCTCAATGTAGTTAAATCGTCGGATATGCTGAAATATCTATTTAATTGTCGAAACATGACGAAATTTATAATAAAAACGTCAAATGGGTTTCGGGATATATTAGAGCTGAAACAACTAAAAATGGCGCAACTAGATTGCCCAACTAGATGGGGATCCACATACACAATGCTAAAGGATTTATAAGTAGCTAAAGATGTGTTAACGAAAATTTAGTCAACTAAAAACAAAATCGAAAAAGACAATTTGAAGTGGATGCTTCGTTTTGGGACTTCATTGAAAATTGTTTAGTTTTTGGTCCCTTGCAAAAAACAATAAAAAATTCCAAGAGGAACAATAGTATTATGGAAATTTTTACGCCCAATGGCTAAAATTTAAAATTTGTACTGAAAAAATTGTAAGTGATGCAAGTCACGAAATGATGATAACCATTGTCGAAAGGATTCTGAGGTCAATTGAGTTGCGATCATAAACATTGTTAAATAATAAATTTTTGATTTCGTGTTTGTTTTCGGATCCTCGTTTTCAACATACCTTAACACCACAATAAAACAAGTGGACGCCGGCTACAGTCGAGTGTGCTCGACTGTATAATACCCTGTGCCCTAGCTCTCCGATAGGTCATACGTAGGTGCGCTACGTTAGGCATGCCGAAGGTGTGATGATGCGGCATTAACTTTTTGGCTAATTGTTCGTATTACATCTACATATGTGATCTAGTGAACCGATTTAAACCAAATTACAAATTCTCAATCTGTGAGTTTGGTTGACTTATCTCTAAAAACAACAATAATTTTCGTACTTTATCTTAAAATTCGTTCCTATGACAGCTATTTGATATCAGATTTGTTCAGGATGTAGAATACCATCCCAAATGCGTATTCTGTTAGTTTGGTTGAGATACCTCAAACAACAAAAAAGTTTATCATACTAAAACTTGATTTTGGACTGATCGTTCCTATGGCAGCTATATGATATAGTGGTCCGATTTCAATCAAATTTTATCAGGATATATAGGACCATTTCAAATGCATATCCTATTGGTTTGGTCGAGATCTTTTAAACAACAAAAAAGTTTATTTTCGACTGATCTTTCTTATGACAGCAATATGATATATTGGTCCGATTGAATAAATTGTATTTAATTTAATTAAAATAGTAAATCTTAAATCGCAATCGTAATCGTAATCGCTGAAATCGATGTTGTTCATGCCAAGAGTAGCCATTGTCTAAAATTTGCTCAGCTTGCTGAAGTCCGGCAACACCAAATAATCTCTCCCACTCTTCTTAATCATCGAAATCAGCTGTTAAAGGCTGATGCATTGCGCGCGCAATTTAAATTTAAGTGCTATGCTTTAATATTTGTGATTCTTTTTGCAGAATTTGTTAAGCATTTGAATACAATGATAATAATTGAAAACCTATTGAACATATGCGCGAGCTTACTAGCTTATTATTAAACATAATAATTATTATAAATTCAGTGTTGTAAAACGATCTGTCGTCGAGGTGTCAAGGTGCAAAATTATAAAGTGGCATTTATACACATCGCTTTTTGCAATGCATACTAATATCTACATACATATATTTTAACACAATCTTAAATATGTATTAACTTAAACCATGTTAATATATTCAAATAGGATAGAAATTGTAGCCAAATATCGATAACTTTGCCTATCGCTCGTATTTGCGTTCGCACTCTTCGTACACGTGCTCACTGTTATGTTTTTGCGCACACAAATGTGCATTTGCTATCTCGCTCGCACTTGCCTATGTCTATGATTTTGATTTATGTGAATTAAAAGCAAATTTGAAATATCTTCTCTATTTAATAGTCAATCGCTTTGAAACTTTCAGGGTCATTAAATTGGATTACTTCTTATCTTCCTGTTTAATGAGAAGTGTTTTTATTAAAGATCGCGTCTGATAATCGTTTTTTGCGATCGGCAGGCGAAAGAGGCGTGGCATCTAAAATTTAAAACAAACTTGATCTGCGCCCGCTATCCAGCAACCTTCATACCAAATTTGAAGTCTCTAGCTTTTATAGTCTCTGAGATCCTTTGGCTCAAACACTCGGACAGACGGACAGACAGACGGACATGACTCAATCGACTCGGCTATTGATGCTGATCAAGAATATATATACTTTATAGGATCGGAGATGCTTCCTTCTGCCTGTTACATACATTGCACAAAACCATTATACCCTTTTGACCATTTTCAATGGGCACGGGTATAAAAACAAGGGGGCTCCGGCTACAGTCGAGTGTTCCCGACTGTAGAATACCCTGTGCCCTGGCTCTCCGATTGGTCATACGTATTTGCGCTACGTTAGGCATTCCGAAGGTGTGATGATGCGGCATTAACTTTTTGACTAATTGTTCGTATTACATCTATGTGATCTAGTGAACCGATTTAAACCAAATTACAAAATCTGAATCTGTGAGTTTGGTTGACTTACCTCTAAAAACAACAATAATTTTCTTACTTTATCTTAAAATTCGTTCCTATGGCAGCTATTTGATATCAGATTTCAACCAAACTTGGCCAGGATGTAGAATACCATCCCAAATGCGTATTCTGTTAGTTTGGTTGAGATACCTCAAACAACAAAAACGTTTATCTTACTAAAACTTGATTTTGGACTGATCGTTCCTATGGCAGCTATATGATATAGTGGTCCGATTTCAACCAAATTTTATCAGGATATATAGGACCATCCCAAATGCATATCCTATTAGTTTGGTCGAGATCTTTAAACAACAAAAAAGGTTATTTTCGACTGATCGTTCCTATGACAGCAATATGATATAGAGGTCCGATTTAATAAGTTGTATTTAATTTAATTAAAATAGTAAATCGTAAATCGTAATCGCTGAAATCGCTGTTGCTCATGCCAAGAGTAGCCATCAACTAAAATTAGCTCAGCTTGTTGAAGTCCGGCAAAACCAAATAATCTCTCCCACTCTTCTTAATCATCGAAATTAGCTGTTAAAGGCTGCTGCATTGCGCGCGGAATTTAAATTTAAATGCAATGCTTTAATATTTGTGATTCTTTTTGCAGGATTTGTTAAGCATATGAATATAATGATAATAAATGAAAACCTATTGAACATATGTGCGAGCTTACTAGCTTATTATTAAACCTTATAATTATTATAAATTCAGAGATTTCAGTTTTGTAAAATGATCTGTCGTCTCTCCTGCAGGAGAACGCATAGCCCTCAGCTTTTGTCGAGGTGCAAAATTATAAAGTGACATTTATACATATCGCTTTTTGCAATGCATACTAATATCTACATACATATATTTTAACACAATCGTAAATATGTATTAGCTTAAACCATGTTAATATATTAAAATAGGATAGAAATTGTACCCAAATGATATCGATAATTTTGCTTATCGCTCCTATTTGCGTTCGCACTCTTCGTACACGTGCTCAGTGTTATGTTTTTGCACAAACAAATGTGCATATGCTATCTCGCTCGCACTTGACTATGTCTATGATTTTGATTTATGTAAATTAAAAGCAAATTTGAAATATCTTCTCTATTTAATAGTCAATCGCTTTGAAACTTGCAGGGTCATTAAATTGGCTTACTTCTTATCTTCCTATTTAATTAAGAAGTTCTTTATTAAAGATCGCGTCTGATAATCGTTTTTTGCGATTGGCATCTAAAATTTAAAACAAACTTGACCTGCGCCCGCTATCCAGCAACCTACATACCAAATTTTAAGTCTCTAGCTTTTATAGTCTCTGAGATCCTTTGGCTCAAACACACGGACAGACGGACAGACAGACGGACATGGCTCAATCGACTCGGCTATTGATGCTGATCAAGAATATATATACTTTATAGGGTCAGAGATGCTTCCTTCTGCCTGTTACATACATTGCACAAAACCATTATACCCTTTTTGACCATTTTCAATGGGCACGGGTATAATTATGCTGTGACTCATTTAAAATCGATTTCGGACAGAATATACGAAATAAATCCCGCTGGTAATTTATGCACAACACCGAATTCGGGCTCTTATCAATCTCTGAAACGTTTTTTTGATAAAGAATATGTGTTGTTAAATGAGTACTTAGTGCAAGGCATCCAAGCGGAAGTCAACAGCACATTTGACGTCTTCTCAAAGATTGAAAATCTCCAACTTCCTTTCCAAAGAATTGATGCGGACGTTCTAACACTTTGGAAAGGAAAGCAGTCTACTACAATAAGTAATGTTTGCTTTATGTATTTTTAATTTCTTAATTTTGATTTTGATTTTTCTCTATGTAATTAAAATAATAAAAATTAACGTTCAGCTATGCACAATGGAATTGTCAAACTCTTCATGCAGGCTATAATTTATATGAATACATATGAAGCAGCAAAAAGTCGCTCGCGCATCAGACTGCAACTTGCAAAGCCTACTGCTGCTGCTGCTTCGACTTTCGTTACTACCCGGAAGCAGCAGCTAAGTAATGCCAAAAATTCTTAAAAGCCTACTGTTGCTGTTGCTTCGACTTTCGTCGGCGTTGGTTTTCTGCTTTTACTTCGACTGCGACTTTCGTTTTTTTCAGAAGCATAAGGAAAAGCAACAAAAATTAAACTTTTTGCAGTTTTTTAAACACTGTTTTCAAGATATTAAAAAAATTATAAAAATAAAAAAATAAACAAAATCACTGTGACTCTATCCAACTTTGTATACCTATTGTTGGAATCGTTGTCTGAGGTAGATTAGGAAATGGAGGAAATAAAAGAAACCCTAACCAAGTTTGATGCGACTTTGTCGGAATAACTTGGCCAAATGGCCAATGTTAAAGAAGATATAAAAAAGGTTGACGATAAAGTTGTTGCTTTAGAAGGTGAGCGCGAGAAGAATATCCCAGTTATCGCTCAACCCAAACCTTTGACGCAGGCGCGAAACAAATACGAATTAAAGGAAATAGTAAGATCGCCAGATTGCGTAAAGGAACTGCAAGTCTTAGAGGGTGAGCTCGATAATTACGTTTCTTGGATCGGCAGGGCTGAGGCTATTTTGGAAGATTACCAGATAAATAAAGACAGACCGCTCTACCGTTCGATAGTACTACACATTAGTCAAAAAATTAGGGGCAATGCCTGATGATGATTGGTCCGAAATTAAGCGATTACTACGATTTTCGGATTCTCGAACACCAAATGGGTCAAATGACTGTAGATGGCTTTTACTCAGCAGTCAATAGCCACTTCGCTCTTATAATTGGAAATCTTAAGAACGGGGATCAAGCCCAGAGGTTACCAATGCCTTGGACCGCCTTTTGCGCGTTGGAATACAGTGCGAAAGGCAAAGAACCGCCTTTTGCGCAATCGAGGGAACATCAGCGTGCCAGGCCGGCGACGCCCAGCTGATGCGTCATCAGAGCAGAATTTAATTATAGTTATATATATATTAATAAGAAAAATAAACAACCATTGTACAATCAAGCGGAACCATTTCTGTCCAATTAGTAGCATAGCCCGTAAGGCTATGCGACACATTAGGTAGAATATGAACACCGTCAGTACGGTAAAATAAAAAAAAAAAAAATTCTCACCACCCACAGGGTGTCTTAGGTTCATGTGCTTAGACCCATGATTTCGTCCTTCAGGCAATAAATGATATACTTTATATGAAACATATGAAAACAAATAGTATATCGAAAACAAAGATTTTTATGATACACCTTTGGCCACTATGGGCCCCATCACTGCGGACGGCAGTCCGCGCTAGTGACGAAAGCATCACGAAGGGTGCGAAAGGCGACTAGCAATATATACAGGAAGAATGGAAAATTTGCTATAACTGTCAGATCAGATCGACTTATATACCGATCGAAAGGTATAGTTTTATCTAACAAAAGTGCATACTAACACTTTTCTAGTTCGTGAGATAATCAGGTAAAAGTGGGAGGGGCGAAATTAAGATGATTGCAGCAAATGGGGCCGTTGGAGCCTTTCGGTACATTTTTTTAATTTTCTACGATACTTATCAAAAATACGCGTCGAATGACACCTCAATCATAAAAATCCGTTCAGTGGTTCAAAAGATAATTGAAAATTTTAGTGGCCTTCTCAAAATGAGATGAAAATTCAGTTTGTCTGTTTGTGTGTTTGTTTGTATCAAAGCGTTGAAATAGCTAAAATGTGTGAATGACTGCGACTTTTTCGAAAAAAAGCTAGTTTAGCGGGAAATCGCTAAAATTTGCTAAACTTAAAACCACCCTAGTATAAAATTATTATATGTTATAGTAAGCTTATTTCCGCGTTTTTTGATATATTACACATATCTGTGAAAATTCGTGTCGGCAAGATATTACGTATTGCCTGACTATCTTAATTCCTTAGCATTAAATGATGGCAGCAGCAACAATGCAAGCATTGAAAATGGTCAAAAAGGGTATATTGGTTTTGTGCAATGTATGTAACAGACAGAAGGAAGCATCTCTGACCCTATAAAGTATATATATTCTTGATCAGTATCAATAGCAGAGTCGATTGAGCGATGTCCGTCTGTCTGTCCGTGTGTTTGAGCCAAAGGAACTCAGAGACTATAAGAGCTAGAGACTTCAAACTTGGTATGTAAGTTCCTGGATAGCGGGCGCAGATCAAGTTTGTTTTAAAATTTGGATCGGACCTCAATATCATATAGCTGCCATAGGAACGATCAGACCAAAATCAAGTTTTAGTATGAAAAACTTTTTTGTTGTTTAAAATATCTCGACGAAACTGACCGGATATACATTTGGGATGGTCCTATACATCCTGATCAAATTTGGTTGAAATCGAACCACTATATCATATAGCTGTCATAGGAACGATCAGCCCAAAATCAAGTTTTAGTATGAACAACTTTATTTTTGATTAAAATATCTCGACCAAACTGACAAGATATTCATTTGGGATGGTCCTAAATATCCTGGTTGAAATCGGACCACTATATCATATAGCTGCCATAGAAACAATTAGTCCAAAATCAAGTTTTAGTATGAAAATCTTTTTTGTTGTTCGAAATATCTCGACCAAACTGTCTGGAAATGCATTTGGGATGGTCCTATACATTCTGATCAAATTTGGTTGAAATCAGACCACTATATCATATAGCCGCCAAAGGAACGATCAGCCCAAAATCAAGTTTTAGTATGAAAAACTTTTTTGTTGTTTGAAATATCTCGACCACACTGACAGGATATGCATTCGGAATGGACCTATATATCCTGATCAAATTTGGTTAAAATCGGATAACTATATCATATAGCTGTCATAGGTCGAGCACACTCGACTGTAGCCGCACTTACTCGCGAGCGAAACGAGCAATTTAAATGATCAAAACTATCAAAAAAAAATAATAAAAGATGTTAAAATAAGAGACACAAATTTTGAAGATAGAGTAAGCTTCTTATTAGCATATACTCCAACGTATGTATATTGGAAATTTCGAGAGTATATATATGAAAACCTATGACCTGGACTTTTCCTCATTAATTAGGTTTTTTTAAAAAGGAAAAAGCTAATATACTTTCATTGATACCAAGAGTTGAGTTATGCCCGTCCTGGATAAGAATTTTAAAACAATAGATTATGAAGTGTTCAAATACTAAAGCACTAATAATAATGTAGCAAATAAATTCATTACATTTAAAGTTTATTAATAAGTTATGGAATGGAACGTAATAGCGCGACAAATAAATGATTCTAAAGACAAATTTTAAAAGTCTTACAAATGTGTCAATAAAGACGCAGCATTAAAAGTTGAAACGCTAATACACCATATAACCATACTAATTACACAGTATAATAATATATTACAGACTGTAAATAATTTCAAAGACAAACTAACAAGCCAACATTTTAAACAATGTCTAAAAATTGTTAAATCTCTTAACACAAGACTAATAAATATTGGCATTAGACACAACAATAAAATCAATGTAGCAGAAGATTTATCTCTACCAGAAGGATTTGAGCCAAATAAGCTTAGAGATCTAAGCGAGTCAAAACCAATTATAGATACGAAAATTGATAGCGAAGAAGAAAATACAGAATCCATCATGCCAGACCAAGTAATCCTAGATAGGGAATACGTAAAAAAAGTTTCGTCCTCAGTCCCAAAATTTGACTGTAAAACACTGTCATCAAATCGTTTTTTAACAGCTTTAAAGCTTATAGAAAGAACAAAAGGCAAAAAGAAGACTTGGCTGTTGAAGTGATCAAATCAAAAATATTTGGCCCAATACTTTACAAATGCCAAAATGAAACAACGATCACTGGTGTTATCAACAAAATAAAAGATAACGTCAAGGGTGACTCAATCGACGTAATCAAGGCAGGGCTGTTAAATGTCCAACAAAAAGGCAAAACAGCGACTCAATATACAGTTGAAATCGATAACTTGCGTAAGCAACTCGAAGCAGCTTATATTGACGATGGCCTAGACTCTGATAATGCAGACAAATTCTCAACTAAAGAATCGATATCTGCAATGACCAAAAACTGTAAACTCGACAAACTTCGCATAATACTGGAAGCAGGAATCTTCAGTACATTTAATGATGCAAAGGGCAAATATATTCATTATAGCTCTGAAATGACTGGAAGTGCCAGTACTGTATTATACCAGCGAGGCAGAAACAATAGAGGCAATAATTATCGCAATTACCAAAGAGGTAGAGGCAATGGCCGCGGTAATTATAATGCAAATTACTCAAACAATAACAATGTTAGAAGACATTTCAGATGAAATTCTCACAATTAATCTCAATCTCAGCATATTTATAAAAATTAAAAATGAAAATACAGGTAAAGAATTTACCTTATTAATAGATACAGGTGCAGATATTTCAATTCTCAAAGAAAATGTCGATATATACTCAAATATCAGGAATTGGCGAAGGTTGTTTATTCTCAAAAGGTTTAGCATTCGTAGAACTCACCACAGGTAAATATATAATTCCGCACCACTTCCATTTAGTCGAATAGGAATAGACTTTATAAAAAATTCAATTGCCAATTTGACTTTACTCAAAATAATAATTCGCTAATACTTCGACCGAATAACTTAAATTATCCGATCAAATGATCAATAATTCATACTTGTGACAATAATGCCACAATACTACCAGCCCGTTCCGAAGTCGTCCGTCAAAATAAAGTATTCTCTGTAACAAATCATATTCTAATTCTAATTCCTCAAGAAATTGAGGAAGGAATTTTCATAGGAAATACAATTTCCGATTCAAAAAACAGCTTAATACTTAATACAACAAATTCGACTAAAATTGTTAATCTAGACCAAATAAAGTACGAAACATTAAATAACTATGAAATCGTTAACGAAATTAACGAAGAAAGAGACAACTTAGTAATGAAAAAGCTAACCAATAACTTCCCAATATTATTCAAAACAAAGCTAAAAGAACTATGCTCCAAGCATACAGACAAAATCGGATTAGAATCGAATCGATAACAACAAATAATTTTTATAAACAAGAACTGAGATTAAAAGATAAAGAATTAAAAACTACAGAATACCTCATACTCAGAAAGAAAAAGAAATTAAACAAGTTGATAAATTCATTCTAGACAAGATAGTAGAACCATCTGTATCAGAATACAATAGTCCAATACTTCTAGTACCCAAGAAAGGATTACCAGGATCCGATGCTAAGAGATGGCGATTAGTTAAAGACTACCGCCAAGTAAATAAAAAACTTTTGTCAGATAAATTTCCACTTCCAAGAATAGATAATGTTCTTGACCAACTCGGCAGAGCAAAATATTTCTCATGCTTAGATTTAATGTCCGGTTTTCCCCAAATAGAATTAGAAGAAAATTCTAGAAACATAACGTCTTTTTCAACTAGCTATGGCTCCTATCGCTTTACACGATTACCATATGGTCTAAAAATAGCGCCAAAGAATGATGACCATCGCTTTTTCTGGATTAGATCCTTCACAAGCTTTCTTGTACATGGATGACCTAATGGTCATCGGTTGTTCCGAAACACATATGATCAAAAACTTAACAAGTGTTTTTGGCTTATACAGGAAACACAACCTTAAATTTCATACAGAAGAATGCTAATTTTTCATGCACGAAGTGACTTTCCTAGGTCATAAGTGTACTGATCAAAGTATTTTACCAGACGACAAAAAATACAATGTCATTGAAAATTACCCAGACCCTACAGATGCCGACAGCGCTAGAAGATTCGTTGCATTTTGCAATTATTATAGGCGTTTCATTAAAAATTTTGCAAACTACTCACGTCATATAACAAGACTTTGCAAAAAGAATGTAAAATTTGAATGGTCTACCGAATGTCAGAACGCATTCGAATACTTCAAGAAAGCTTTAATGAAGCCTACTTTACTAAAGTATCCCGATTTTAGCAAAGAATTTTGTATAATAACGGATGCAAATAAACAAGCTTGCGGAGCAGTTCTTACACAAACTTATGGTGATAAGCAATTACCAGTAGCATACGCTTCACGTTCATTCACAAAAGGTGAAAGCAATAAGAACACCACAGAACAGGAGTTAGCGGCAATTCATTGGGCAATAACTCATTTTCGACCATAAATATATGGCCAACATTTCACTATAAAAACAGACTATAGACCGCTCACTTATTTATTCTCAATGGTAAATCCGAGTTCGAAACTAACTAGAATGAGATTAGATCTAGAAAAGGATGAGTTCACTGTAGAATATCTAAAGGAAACGGACAATTTTGTTGCAGATGCGTTATCAAGAATAACCATCAAAGAACTAAAAAGCAATCACGCAAATGTCTTGAAAGTCCCTACAAGACAGATAGAGAAGACATAATAAATCCTGCGCAGGAAAAGAACAAGAAATTTTGCCAAGGCAAAATCTTGATAAAGCTTCTAAGCTCAACGTATACGACGTCATTAAAATCGACGATATACGAAAAATAGTGACCTTACACATAACAAAAACGCTATGCATTTTAAAACATGGTAAAAATATTATTGCAAGAATTGAGGTAGGTCAATTGACTTAAGTCAATTTTTCCAAAGGCTTGAAAAAGAAGCCGGTATATTAGGAATCAGCCAACTCCAAGTGGCACCGAACGAAAAGATCTCTGAATTTACTTCAATCGACACTTTTAAACAAATGGGCAATAAAAATCTTAAAAAACTCAGAGTAGCGCTACTCAAGCCGGTGACCCTAATAGAAAATGAAAAAGAACAAGTGGGCGCATACAACAGTCGAGTGTGCTCGACTGTATAATACCCTGTGCCCTAGCTCTCCGATAGGTCATACGTAGGTGCGCTACGTTAGGCATGCCGAAGGTGTGATGATGCGGCATTAACTTTTTGGCTAATTGTTCGTATTACATCGACATATGTGATCTAGTGAACCGATTTAAACCAAATTACAAATTCTCAATCTGTGAGTTTGGTTGACTTATCTCTGAAAACATCAAAAATTTTCGTACTTTATCTTAAAATTCGTTCCTATGGCAGCTATTTGATATCAGATTTCAACCAAATTTGTTCAGGATGTAGAATACCATCCCAAATGCGTATTCTGTTAGTTTGGTTGAGACACCTCAAACAACAAAAAAGTTTATCATACTAAAACTTAATTTTGGACTGATCGTTCCTATGGCAGCTATATGATATAGTGGTCCGATTTCAATCAAATTTTATCGGGATATATAGGACCATTTCAAATGCATATCCTATTAGTTTGGTCGAGATCTTTCAAACAACCAAAAAGTTTATTTTCGACTGATCTTCCTTATGACAGCAATATGATATTGTGGGCCGATTGAATAAATTGTATTTAATTTAATTAAAATAGTAAATCGTAAATCGTAATCGTAATCGTAATCGCTGAAATCGATGTTGTTCATGCCAAGAGTAGCCATTGTCTAAAATTTGCTCAGCTTGCTGAAGTCCGGCAACACCAAATAATCTCTCCCACTCTTCTTAATCATCGAAATCAGCTGTTTAAGGCTGCTGCATTGCGCGCGCAATTTAAATTTAAGTGCTATGCTTTAATATTTGTGATTCTTTTTGCAGAATTTGTTAAGCATATGAATACAATGATAATAATTGAAAACCTATTGAACATATGTGCGAGCTTACTAGCTTATTATTAAACATAATAATTATTATAAATTCAGAGATTTCAGTGTTGAAAACGTCTGTCGTCGAGGTGTCAAGGTGCAAAATTATAAAGTGGCATTTATACATATCGCTTTTTGCAATGCATACTAATATCTACATACATATATTTTAACACAATCTTAAATATGTATTAACTTAAACCATGTTAATATATTAAAATAGGATAGAAATTGTAGCCAAATATCGATAACTTTGCCTATCGCTCGTATTTGCGTTCGCACTCTTCGTGCACGTGCTCACTGTGATGTTTTTGCGCAAACAAATGTGCATATGCTATCTCGCTCGCACTTGCCTATGTCTATGATTTTGATTTATGTGAATTAAAAGCAAATTTGAAATATCTTCTCTATTTAATAGTCAATCGCTTTTAAACTTTCAGGGTCATTAAATTGGCTTACTTCTTATCTTCCTGTTTAATAAGAAGTGTTTTTATTAAAGATCGCGTCTGATAATCGTTTTTTGCGATTGGCAGGCGAAAGAGGCGTGGCATCTAAAATTTAAAACAAACTTGATCTGCGCCCGCTATCCAGCAACCTTCATACCAAATTTGAAGTCTCTAGCTTTAATAGTTTCTGAGATCCTTTGACTCAAACAGACGGACGGACAGACGGACATGGCTCAATCGACTCGGCTATTGATGCTGATCAAGAATATATATACTTTATAGGGTCGGAGATGCTTCCTTCTGCCTGTTACATACATTGCACAAAACCATTATACCCTTTTGACCATTTTCAATGGGCACGGGTATAAAAAGAGGCTATATTGTCTACATTTCATGACGATTCCGTACAAGGAGGTCACAATGGCATAACGAAAACTTCAAATAAAATCAAAAGACACTACTATTGGAAAAATATGACACGTCATATAAAAAAAACATACAAAAACTCCTCTAACTATTAAAGACACACCGATAAGAGTATTTGACAGAGTGATAGTGGATAGAAGAATATGTAATTACATTGATATGCGACTTAACAAAATGTCTTGTAGCTATTCTAATACCAAACAAATCAGCTAATACAGTTGCAAAAGCAATATTTGAATTTTTTATACTGAAGTTCGGTTCAATGAAGACGTTCATTTCGGACATGGGAACTGAATATAAAAATTCTGTTATTAATGACCTATGCAAATACTTAAAGATAGACAATTTAACGTCTACTGCACACCACCACCAGACTGTAGAAACAGTAGAAAGAAGTCATAGAACTTTTAATGAATACATACGTTCATATATATCGGTTGATAAAACTGATTGGGACTTATGGCTTCAATACTTTGTATACTGTTTCAACACGACGCCCTCTATGGCACATAACTATTGTCCATTTGAGCTAGTTTTCAGCAAAAAAAGTAACTTGCCATCTTATTTTAACTCAGTAAATAGTATAAGCCCATTATACAATATAGAAGACTATGCTAAGGAAAGTAAATATAGATTAAGAGTAGCATATAAACAAGCAAGAATAATGCTTGAAGAACATAAAAGCAGGAATAAGCAAGTATACGGCTTAAAGATAAAAGACATAGAAATATCAATAGGAGATAAGGTACTACTAAGAAATGAAATAGGACATAAGCTAGATTTCAATTATACTGAACCATTTAAAGTAACTAGTATAGAAGATAGGAATAATATCATAATTTCAGAAACAGATAAAAAACAAACACTTCATAAGGATAGATTAAAACATTATAATGTAAATAATATATTTAGAAAAGACGCAGTTTTTGCGGGAACATGTTGAATTCCTAGGTTATATTGTAACCTCAGGCGGAATCCGAGCAGATGAGAAAAAAGTAAAAGCCATGAAAGAAATGCAGCCGACTAGGAATTTAAAACAACTCAAAAGTTTATTGGGAATGACTTCTTACTATAGGAAGTTAATTTGCGATTATGCGTAAATCGCCAAGCCTTTGAAGAACCTCACAAGAGAGGAACATGACAAAACCAAGGCATCGCAGTCAAAGAAACTTCCGATCGTGCTCGATGAGGAAGGCTTACAAGCCTTTGACGACCTAAAAACCATTTTTGCTTCTTGCGACAGATTTAACGACAGATGCTTCAAACTATGCCATCGGGGCAGTCATCTCTCAGAACGACACTGGAAAAGATCGACCGATAGCCCACATTTCACGTTCATTGAACAAAACTGAGGAAAACTATGCCACAAATGAAAAAGAGATGCTTGCAATAGTATGGGCAATAGACAATCTTCGATTCTACCTTTACGGTGCCAGATCCATTAAAGTCATTAGGTAATAGAAATTATAGCGCGAAACTAAAACGATGGAAGCGTTGCATAGTGGAATATAACTGTGAGCTTATTTACAAGCCAGGAAAATCTAGTGTAGTCGCTGATGCTCTCTCTCGCATCACATCAAACGTCAATTACCTCGGTTCCGATACAGCTACTGTTTCTGGAACAGAATCCACAGCTGCGGTTTACAGTGCCCTTCAAGACGCATCCGATTTGATTCCGCATGTTGAAGTTCCCATAAACTTATTTAGGAATCAGGCCCGGTTTCTTTTCGATACTGGTCGCATTAGAATAACCGTATATTTATTTTAAGTATAGAGTTTTTTTCGTTTATGTTTTATGTTCTTCTGCAATGCTTGAGTTTCGTTCGGAAGCCTTTTCTATAGTACCGTTAGCTAAAAAATGTGTGAGAGCTAGCTATCTTCGTAGAAAATGGGTATATGTGCAATTCGTTATAATTGACCGTTTCGTGCAGTGGTGTCAACAAAGTTGTAGTAAATGTTATAAGATTGGACTGTGAGATCGTAATCATAATTATCGTGTTTAATTCGAGCGACATTTTTAAACAAGAGTATTCAAAAAACCTAAAATGCCTCGTGGAACTGAACTTTCGCAAGAAGAGCAAGTTAAGATAAAAACTATGTATAAGAGTGGGATTTAAGTTGGACAAATTGCTGTCAAAACAAATCGCCATCGTAACACAATCACAAATTTTTTTAAAAATCCCGAAGGATATTCTGATTGAATGACCGCGTAAAGAGGCACATTAACGACTTGCTACCCAGGACTTAATGAGTTGCTCAAAAATTAAAGCTGAACTGGGACTATCAGTCACTCGACAAAGAGTTCAACAACGAGAGGAGCTGCACTTAAAATATGAAAATAAAGTGGCTAAGCCACGCCTAGCCCAAAGGCATAAAAATGCTCGAATCGACTTCTATGATAAGTACAAATTCTGGGAAGAGGAATTTGATTCCGTAATTTTTAGCGACGAAAAGAAGTTTAACCTGGACGGCCCTAATGGTCACCACAAATATTGGAGAGATCCCCGCCATCCCCGGCAGACTTGCTTCAAACGCAACCATGGGGGAGGATCCCTCATGGTATGGGCTGCATTCAGTGCTAAGGGAAAGTCTCAGATGTGTTTTATATCCACTCGAATGAATGCTGAAAAATATGTAGATCTATTACAATATGAGCGTATATCATTTGCTGAAGAACTTAATGGGGAAAACTGGATTTTTCAACAGGACAATGCACCGATACATGTGGCAAAGTACTCGAAAGCTTATTTCTAAGCCCACAAAATTCCCTGCTCGACTGGACAGCTATGAGTCCAGATCATAATCCAATAGACGATTTATGGGGGATCCTTTCTGCAAGAGTTTTTGGTTCATCGAAGCAGTATGACAATTTAAAGCAGCTTAGAGAAACCATGGTAAAGGAATGGGCTAAAATTGATCTGCCATTGCTGCAATAACTGGCATCATCAATGCCACGTCGACTGTTATTAGTCCAAAAAAAAAAAAAAGGAGGAGCCATTTCTTATTAATATAACAAAAAAAAATTTTTTTTTTTAAATGTAAAAATTATATTTTTTTTATTATTTTCATAATGGGACCGTTTTGCACATATAGCCATTTTCTATGAAGAAAATGATTTTTGTAATTCTATAAAAATCGTAATACGTTTTCTTGAATATGTTTATGCTTTTTCTTATGTTGTTTCTTAATATGTAACTAATAAAAATTAAAAGGAAAGAAAACTAAAATGTGTTTTGAATTTACACCAATTAAACACACATATAGCTATTTTACTGAGGTCTGTCTTAATAGACAAATCAAGAGCAAAGAAAAACAACGATTCAAAATAGAAGAGGAAAAGGAAAATGGGAGAGTCACCGTTAAGACTAAATCGGGGAAACTTGTCCACAAATCCCATCCCAAAAGTTGAGAAACATAAAAATAAATTTGAAAAAGTTTCACAAAACTCTCACCAGAAAAATAAAATAAAAAACCGTCAACATTGGAAACAAAGAAAACAAACCAAAACAAAAAAATCCACAAAACTCTCATTACTATTAAAAAACAAGTGGGCGCATACAACAGTCGAGTGTGCTCGACTGTATAATACCCTGTGCCCTAGCTCTCCGATAGGTCATACGTAGGTGCGCTACGTTAGGCATGCCGAAGGTGTGATGATGCGGCATTAACTTTTTGGCTAATTGTTCGTATTACATCGACATATGTGATCTAGTGAACCGATTTAAACCAAATTACCAATTCTCAATCTGTGAGTTTGGTTGACTTATCTCTGAAAACATCAAAAATTTTCGTACTTTATCTTAAAATTCGTTCCTATGGCAGCTATTTGATATCAGATTTCAACCAAATTTGTTCAGGATGTAGAATACCATCCCAAATGCGTATTCTGTTAGTTTGGTTGAGACACCTCAAACAACAAAAAAGTTTTTCATACTAAAACTTGATTTTGGACTGATCGTTCCTATGGCAGCTATATGATAAAGTGGTCCGATTTCAACCAAATTTTATAAGGATATATAGGACCATTTCAAATGCATATCCTATTAGTTTGGTCGAGATCTTTCAAACAACCAAAACGTTTATTTTCGACTGATCTTTTTTATGACATCAATATGATATTGAGGTCCGATTGAATAAATTGTATTTAATTTAATTAAAATAGTAAATCGTAAATCGTAATCGTAATCGTAATCGCTGAAATCGATGTTGTTCATGCCAAGAGTAGCCATTGTCTAAAATTTGCTCAGCTTGCTGAAGTCCGGCAACACCAAATAATCTCTCCCACTCTTCTTAATCATCGAAATCAGCTGTTTAAGGCTGCTGCATTGCGCGCGCAATTTAAATTTAAGTGCTATGCTTTAATATTTGTGATTCTTTTTGCAGAATTTGTTAAGCATTTGAATACAATGATAATAATTGAAAACCTATTGAGCATATGTGCGAGCTTACTAGCTTATTATTAAACATAATAATTATTATAAATTCAGAGATTTCAGTGTTGTAAAACGATCTGTCGTCGAGGTGTCAAGGTGCAAAATTATAAAGTGGCATTTATACATATCGCTTTTTGCAATGCACACTAATATCTACATACATATATTTTAACACAATCGTAAATATGTATTAACTTAAACCATGTTAATATATTAAAATAGGATAGAAATTGTAGCCAAATATCGATAACTTTGCCTATCGCTCGTATTTGCGTTCGCACTCTTCGTACACGTGCTCACTGTTATGTTTTTGCGCAAACAAATGTGCATGTGCTATCTCGCTCGCACTTGCCTATGTCTTAATTTTGATTTATGTGAATTAAAATCAAATTTGAAATATCTTCTCTATTTAATAGTCAATCGCTTTGAAACTTTCAGGGTCATTAAATTGGCTTACTTCTTATCTTCCTGTTTAATAAGAGTGTTTTTATTAAAGATCGCGTCTGATAATCGTTTTTTGCGATTGGCAGGCGAAAGAGGCGTGGCATCTAAAATTTAAAACAAACTTGATCTGCGCCCGCTATCCAGCAACCTTCATACCAAATTTGAAGTCTCTAGCTTTTATAGTTTCTGAGATCCTTTGACTCAAACAGACGGACGGACAGACGGACAGACAGACGGACATGGCTCAATCGACTCGGCTATTGATGCTGATCAAGAATATATATACTTTATAGGGTCGGAGATGCTTCCTTCTGCCTGTTACATACATTGCACAAAACCATTATACCCTTTTGACCATTTTCAATGGGCACGGGTATAAAAACAAACACAAAATACAGGTTTAAGAACTTGGAATGACAAGTAAACGCAAAACTTTTTAACCGACACTTTTAACCGTCGGTTTTTCACCGATGCTCACCGAAGAAAATAGAACACGTCCTATTTCCATCGGTTTTTTGTGTCGGTCAAATGAATACTTGATTTCAACATTTTTGTATGAAATTGTTCAGAGTGTGACCAGGCTCTGTGAGAAAACACACCGATGGGATTTTGGTTTGAAACCGACGGTAAAAAAGTGCTCGTCTGACGGACGCATAAAAAGTAGTACAAAAGTATAACATTACTCTGATTAGAACAACCTAGTAACAACTTTCTCCGAAGAATGGCGTGCTTTCACATCGCGAGCGCCTTTCACATCTTTAGATACGATACGCCTTATGTTCCTCTCCAACAAGGAGTTGTATGGCGTGTCAACGGAATGTTCAAGCTCGCCCATGTAATCGACCTGGAGCAACTACAACAAATCATCGACAATACTACGAACGACGCTATGCTAATAAACGATCGCAATATCGGGGCACTAGTATGTCATTACCTAAAGAGAGCTGCGGACGGAATCATGAAGATGACAGCTACAACACGTCGTAAGTCGCATTACATAGACTGGCAGAGATCCGCTTGGAAGTGGGTCGCGGGATCACCTGATGCCTCGGATTGGAGCACTATTCTTCAGTCACAGGATAATGTTGTAAAGAACAACAACCAACAGATCAAGATAAACACCAGATTGTTCGACGCAACTTACGAATCGCTACTAAAACTCGACGGAATCATGACAAGGATGAACGCCATCGATTGGGATGCGCATGTGGCTTCGCTGTTGCTGTTGTTGACGAAATCACGAGAGCTTGCCAGCTGGCGAAAGCTGGGGTCATCAACAACAATCTTCTGGACCATAAAAAAGTGGAGACTCTTTTGACGGAAACACAGTGCTTACCATATCAAAATGTGGTGGAAGCAGTAGAGCTCTCGGAACCGTCAATATTGACTAACGGAATTTCCCTATTATACGTTTTGTCGTTACCAAAGGTCTTGGATAAAAAATTGTGTCTTTACCGGATACTAGCATAAGATTACTAATAATAAGAAAATTGTGAAAAAATTTTGTTACGCTTTGAGTATTTAGCTTTGAAGAATTGCTGTTCATTTTATTTTAACCACCCCTTATTTATGACAAACTATATATTTGAATTGAAAATACGTCAAATATTTTTCAAATCTGCTGTAGATTAGAAAACTAAAAGTGAATTGGATTTTTTCTTTATGTTTATTAAAAAAGTTGTACGAGTGTGTACTTATTATTTTAACCAGTAAAGAATGTCAAATTACGAGGTAAAATTCTATTAACGAAAACATTTCCATGCCCCAAAATTTCTGATATCCAATTTTGTGACGAACGATATTAAATTGAATATATAACTTATTCTTAAAAAAAGTTTGGCATTTCTGACTTTTCATTTCATTTTGGGAAGGCTACTAAAAGTTTCAAATTTAATTATATTTTGAACCACTAAACGGAATAAAGGCTCAAACGGCCCCATTTGCTGCAATCATCTTAATTTTGCCCCTCCCACTTACACCTGATTATCTCACGAACCAGGTGAGTTTCCAAAAGTCTAAGTATGCAATTTTGGGACTTAAAACTATACCTTTCCATCGGTATAAAGCTCTTTCTGATCGGACAGATTTAGCAAATTTTCCATTCCTTGCAAAATTAATGGCTCATTCGTGTTGAAAGTTGGTAAGTCGTTTCTAGACACACCAGTAGGTATTAAGAACCTAACACTTAAATGTAAAGGCTGAGTTTCCAGAGGCAAACAGTTTTAGAGCAAACAATTGTCATTTAAATTAGTTTTAATACGAAATAATATAAAATATAATTTTTACAAAGCCCTAATCCTTAAAGATTCAATATACACAAGCAAGATATAAATGTACAAAAATATTTAATAAGGGAACATTATGTCGAAATGCTTAGTTCCTTAACGTATCATATATTAAATAATAAGTAGAAAATTCTTAAAATTTATTGCCAAATAGTAGGTTTGCCACCAGGAGAGAATCTCGCACGATTTTCCCGCAAGTAGATTCATTAATAGTTCGTTCAGTTAATGCTGAGCGAAGTGGTAATAAAAAGTTTGTATATGCGTTGGTACCTAATTGATAGCTTTCAATAGCACTATAAATTGCTTTAAATAATGGTTGCTTATTGGAATGAAAATATCCTCTATTTCCATGTATTAATTTTATACCAGTGTGGGAAGTATTACAAATACTCATGTACATACAGTGATCTGGCCGATAGTTGTATTCGCAGGGCATTATATGCAGCTTGTCAGGATGATAATAAAAAAGGATGTTTATAATATCTTGGTCGCCCCAGGTAATACGTAGCTTGTACTCTTTATATATAGGCAGTACGTGTTGTTCCCAATTAAATTTTCGCATTCGTGTGAGGTTCATCAGCATAACTCCAGAGTTTACTCCAAGCTGTCCATAAAATGGATGCCGCGCAAACCGGTTGTACCATCCGATATTTGCATTTTCGTGCTCAGGTGCAAGAGCAGCAATTTGACTTACATTAAATTTTTCAAAAAACTGCCATATTTCAGAAACCGGAGATAAGAATAAAATATCCGTATCCACGTATAACAAAGAGTCGACATCCGTCAATAGTGACTACAATTAAAAAGAAATTATTAAAAATTAATACATATATTAATTAATAAGCTATACCTAAAAAATACTTTTTTTAACCCTTATATCATATATCAAATAATAATATTTGATATTATTATGGTTGATTGCAAGAAAGGTTACACGTATCTATCAACTTGAATACCTAACTTGATGTTAATATTCATATCAAACACTCGGACGGACCCAACTAAATTGACTAAACTGGCGACTCAGATGGCACTTTAAAATGTCAGTCATTCCTCCTGCGTGCTAAATAAGACTTAATTTTGTAATAATTACTCTTACCGGCAAGAATAGGCGTTGGGCGGCACATGGTTTAAAAAGGGTTTTCCATTCCATTTCACTTTGGTTTGGAAATTTTAATGGTAAAAGCTCAAAATCAAATATGTTTGGCTTGAGATCACGCCAGTCCGTTAATTTTTCCCTCAAAGTTCCAGTTAAAGGATCTTCGGTGAATATTAAGAACTTAAGGTATTCTTGAGAATCATTAAAAAGAATAGCTGACTTTATCATCATCAGAGTCTCCTGCGTACGCTGCCCACAAGCAACGACAACGATATTAAAGATTCTTTTTCCGTTATTTCTATAAAAAGTGTAAGCAAAAAGATATGGTTTAGAGATCATTAAAATACATATTCTGAAAATAAATCCCCAAAAATAATGGTAGTGTCATCTAATGTCTGAATATGAACATTTTCTGAAATGAAATTGTATGGTTATGGGCATTTCCACAGCCACGTTCCGATTAAAAAATGAGATTTTGATTTTATTGAGAATTGATGTCTGCATAAATTAACATATGGGCATTTCCGCGGGTCGCGAACATACTTTCGTACGCATTTGATTTAAAATAAATAAAAAACGAAAATTTTCCCCACCTTTTTTTTCCGATTCAATAGCATTTTATTAGTTCTATTTTTAGTGCAAAAGAAATAGAAATACGCGAAAAAGAAGTCGACTTTGGCTTAATCTAGTTAAATGCAAAATTGTGCGAAATGGTACGAAATATTCTGAAGCGCTTAATTTATTTAAAAAGAAGGTTAATTTTGCTTTCTATCGATTATTTACACCAGCGCACATTGGGGCGACTAAAGCAAATTTCGCGCCAAAATTTTTTTTTTTTTTTTTGATATAGAAGATAAATGCAGTTTAAAAGAATTTTGCATAATAATCCGAAAGCATGTCTTGGATATTTGGTTCTCACATAACACGCGTTTAAAGTTCACCGATCGAACTCGATTTTATGAAATTTACAGAATGATGTATTTTAATGTCTATTTGCAATCGTTTTTCATGATAATTATTATAAGTAGCAAGTTTTGACTTTTCTTAGTTTATAAGCACAAATATCGTTTTCATAAAAACATTTTTAATTTTTTTTTATTGTTGGTCATAAATTTTAAGTGTCAAAAATGCCTCAACTCAAGCAGCGCAGTTGCTATGTTGTTGTTGTTAGTTTGCTCGCGAGTCGTGTGTCCGTTGTTGTTACTTGTTCATTTTTATGACGGTCATAAATTGTAAGTGTTAAAAATGCCTCAACTCAAGCAGAACAGTTGCTATGTTGTTGTTGATATTTTCCTCGCGAGTCGTGTGTGCGACATCACCTCGCCGAATAGTCCAAGACTCCCGAAGTCACTGCGTGCCCACCGCTGATTTACACAATAAATTATGTGTTTGTTTATTATTATCACCTCAAATTTTCTAATAAATCTCATATTTCCTTGAGGAAACACTTAATGCTCAATTTATTGTGTGTAATAAAATTTAAGACAAGAAAAATAAAATTTTATTTAATATGAAATAATTTCTATTGTCTCAGCTGCTTTTCGCGCAATTTGATCAGTAAATCGCTTAAATTTTTTAATTACCTGCGTGTTAAAAAAGTAAAAGCTTTGCTTATGAAAATGCTGTGGTATCATTGCATTTTTCTCTTATTAATTGATTAAAAGAAATAGGTTTTGTAAAAAGAATGCAAGCCTAATATATGTTTTGCATGTAAAATAATTAAAAATAAAAATGCCATTAAAAGTAACTTTAAGTTAATAAGTAAAATTTTTCTATTTTCACGCCATTTCCTCATGAAAACTACTGAGATATGCTATGCATCATTGTATCATAAAAATGTACACATTTTTCTTAAATTTATACACAAAAACAAGGGGGCTACGCCCCCTGCTCGCTTCGTTCGCCTACCCCCGGGTCGCTTCGCTCGCGAGGAGGTGCGGCTATCGTCGAGTGTGCTCGCTGTGATCTAGTGAACAGATTTAAACCAAATTACAAATTCCGTATCTGTGAGTTTGGTTGAGTTATCTTTAAAAACAACAATAAATTCCGTACAATATCTTAAAATTGGTGCCTTTTGCAGCTATTTGATATCCGATTTCAACCAAACTTGGTCAGGATGTATAATACCATCCCACATGCTATTCTGTTAGTTTGGTGGAGATATCTCAAAAAACAAAACAGTTTTTAACACTAAAACTTAATTTTTGAATGATCGTTCCTATGGCAGCTATGTGATATAGTAGACCGATTAAAACCAAGTTTGGTCAGGATGTATGAGACCATCTTATATGCATATTTTGTCCGTTTAGTTGATATATCTTTAACAACAAAAAGTTTTTCATACTAAAACTTGATTTTCGACTGATCATTCCCATGGCATCTATATCATGTAGTTTGGTCAGGATATATGGGATTATCCCACATGCGTATTCTGTCGGTTTGATTGATATATCTTAAACAACAAAAAAGTTTTTTAACCAAGCTTGATCAGGATGTCAGGTTGTCTATGGCAGCTATATGATATAGTGGTCCGATCCAGATTTAAAAACCAACTTGATATGCGCCCGGTATCCAGGAACTTACATACCAAATTTGAAGTCTCTATCTCTTATAATCTCTGAGATCCTTTGACTCAAACAGGCGGACAGACAAACGGACAGACAGACCGACATGGTTCAATCGATTCGGCTGTTGATACTGATCAAGAATATTTATATATACTTTATACGGTCGGAGATGCTTCCTTCTGCCTGTTAAATGCATTTCACAAAACTATTATACCCTTTTTGACAATTTTCAATGGGCACAGGGTATAAAAAGCGATGATTATCAACATTTTATATTTCGGTCCTAGTGCCTAGTGCCTAATGCCTGTATTTTAACTACTATAGTAATTAAAAAGTTTTTTGTCAGATTTGCATCACATTTTTGATGCTAAAAAAGAAATTTCGTCAAAAAATTAAAAAAAAAACCCCCTGTCCATCTTGAAAGTCAATTTAAAAAAAAAAAACAGGCAAAAGCATAGAAAAACGGAATTAATGCTAATGTGGAGTGGATAGATAATTCTAGGGTATTTTGTTTAGTTTGTGAGTTTTTGATTAATTTTAAAACTTTATATGGCACTAGGGGCCTTCGCCCCCAACAATACAATCTATGAGTTTGGTTGAGATATCTTAAGAAACAAAAAAGTTTTTCATCCTAAAGGTTAATTTCATTCGATTCTTATAGTCATCCGACTTCGACCAAATTTGGTCAGGATGTAACAGGCAGTCCCATATATACAACCTGTGACTTTGGTTAAGATATCTTAAGAAACAAAAATGTTTTTCATACTAAGCAAAAACGCCGGCTTATTGCACGATAAAATTGTCTCAGCTATGTTGTGTGAAAATTTCTACCTTTAGCGGTTTGGGCTACACGTTGATTCTATGTCAGTCAGTAAGTGAGTCAGGACAAAGAGTTTTGTATACATATAGATGATATCTGATTATGATCCATCTTTTTTTTTAAATAATTTATAATTTAAAACTACAACTCCTCTAAGATTTTTAAATTTTTTGTTATAACATTTTTATTTTAGATGAATGTTGGGAGTTTCGGATCACATATGATTTTAGTGTTGATACTATATAGTTTGCATTATATTGTCTGAATATTTTTAGGTAAGGGCTGGTAGTTCCTAATAGTTGTACGGGTTAAGCAAAAAGTTAGGCGCAATCAATCTCGTCAATAATAAATTTATTAAGAAAAACATCACCAAGAATTATTCTACGATTGCTTAAATATTGAGAACAAGAAGCCTAAAGGAGCACGATTGTAAACGGAGTTTGGGATCCCTGTTTAAACCACGTAAGGCAAAAAGAAAAATTGTTTTTGCACAGATTCAATTCGATCCTGGTTAATATGATACTGCGGGCACCAAATGCATTTACAGTAGTCCAGGATAGGTCGAACTAAAGAGACATAAAGGAGTTTAGTAGTGAAAGGATCATTAATTTCATTCGACCAAAGTTCAATGAAACCAATAAATCTCCAAGATCTTTTACAAGAGATATACGTTGCACTCCTTATGGACACAACTAGGAGTGTTGTTAGATACAGAAGAGAAAGAAGATCTTAAAGAACTAGTAGAAGATTCTACGGTGTTATATAAATAGGATAGGAAAATAGGTTGATTGGAAAAAGTTAGCAAGTGGTTCAGCGGCTGAAGAATCATTACTGGCTTATCTAACCCAAGAAAGAAAGAGGAAGGTAATCTAGGGGATTTACGCTTCAAGTTAAAGTCAATTTATAAAATTGATAAGGGTCACGGGTAAACCGTCTTTTGCATCAGGCAAGATAGTTTTCGTAGCAAAATGAGTTTAAAAGAGCAAAGCTCGATTTGGGTACTGAATAATTAGACGAGTCAAGACCTAAACTTGACTTCTTAAATTTTTTTAAATATTTATATTTAATATTCAGTATTAATTTCAATTGATTTTTTTAACTGTTACAAGAATTAGTTCATTAAGCAATTATTTCCTTTGCGAAAACAACGAAGTGGTGAAGGCTGAGAGAATAGAGGCGGGTTAAAAGTAGAAATCAAAATGTATATGGCAGAATGATGCAAGTCTTCAAGTAAAAGAGGGCAGAATTTGAGAAGTCATTTATAAATACCGGACCGAGGATTCTATCTAAGTTATTTTTAATTGAATTCATTTGAAACAGCGAATAATAGAAAAAAAACAATTTAAAACAATCATGTTGATTTGAAGTAACAAAATAGTTTGTGCTACTGAAGTGCGACCAAGATATGTTAGGTAACTTAGTCACCTGGCACAACAAGTAGGTCATATACTGTTGTGTTCTTGAAAATAGTAGTGCAGCACCTCACAACATTTAATGTACATGTTTCGAAATGTTTAGCCTTGCAAATTGAACACAAGCCCACAATATTATGTACAGAAGAAAATAGCGGTAAGATATACATACAATTGAATATCAGACTGCATTAAATAAGAACCTGTATAATCAATTTTGAATGAAATAAAATAGTGTTTTTTCTTTCTTTTTTGTAGCTACTACTATTGTCATGAGCCACAAAATTTTGTTATACTTTTTTGTTTAAGCCCTGGTTGCACATAAACCTTCGTTTTCGAAGAAAAATCATCTAAATATAATTTAAAATATGTGTCTTCAAATTTTTAGCCTGGTTTTTCTTTAATATATTGCATTTACCATATCAATTAACTGCATGGTATGTAGAACTCAACTGCACTATTATTTTGACGCACGCAGAAAGAAAACTTTCATTCGAAAAAAACTCAATATTTGGACGTGACATGCTTTGACGGAAACTTTCTTACTAAGAGATAACCGCATATATTCAAATCTATTAAAAAAATTCTGAAATTAAAAAAAATAACATTGTTTAGATTATATTGTCGACATTTATTAATTTTATAAAATAAATCGCCTTAAAGTATAATGTAAAAGACCATCATGGCTTTAATATAACAGCTTAAATAAGGATCCGATAATCACGGTTAACACATTTATTGCATGTAAGCCTGGTACATATTTACATTACATTACCATTCATCAACGTAGGACACTGGGATTTTTTTTTTTTAAGTTATCATTACGAATTTTACATATTTATACCTGAAGACTAATTTTGTGATACAGTGATACATTAAAGCTGATTTCAGCATTTATAGTTGGTTATAAGAAAACTGTACCTGACCAATCATTCCTAACGAATTAATTTTTAAATTTAAGAGCAATACTGAATTTATAGGAAAAAAGGTCGAAAGGATTCGTATAATAATTCAACATATTGTTCTAATTATGCTTTCAACGACCAAAATTACTTTTAATGTGAAGTATGTAAGGCTTTGTGCATAAATATGTATATACTTTGTAAGCTGTGAAGCACGAATTGAACCTCTATTGTTTTAAATGCTCCAACTTATTTTACACATATGGGCAATTCTCCAAAGACGAATGTGACATTCGTACGCATTCAAAGTGAAAGGAAACATATGCCAAAACATTATAATCTTTTGACAAAAGGCGAAACGTATAGTTCTTTATTAGCACTATAATTGGTGCTAAGGTTAATTTTGGGCAATTGATCGCAAACAGAAGTCGCTTTTACGGCGACCAGTTTTAACACTGATTTCAGCGAAACTTGCAAGAATATTTTAATGCGGCCCATTTTAAAATGTAATGCATTGATTTATCTCAATGTTTTTTATTTAATTTTAAAATACTCAGTAGTTTGTCTCTCTTTTTTTAAATTATATAAAAAAAACAGCTTGAAAAAGTAAATATAAATGAAAACATAAATCTAACATTCAATATATTTCTAAGTGTTAAAATGGTTCATGTTACAATCTTACTATCGTACTTAGTGTAATCGTTAGAATAAAAACGGTCCATTTAGAAAGTCGATTTTTAAGAATATGGGCAACAATATAGAAAACGTTAATTTATTTCAATGTAGAATCGATATGCTCATCCTAGTGAATTTCTTCTAGAGTATGTTGTTTAAAAAAATATCTTGAATACATTTCTGGAAGAAAATTTCACAAGATGTGCCTTTTTGATCAATTTGGCCGCGGTTGACATTTCTGTGGAATTGCCCATATTCATTAATACTATATTTGCCCATTTCCCAATTGATTAAAACAATGTATATACTTACAATTCATAAGGCCCATTGCCCAATGATTCTAAATAATCAGTATGTGGACGCTCAAATAGTATGTAGCAAAGCGTTGTGAAGGCCATTAGACAAAGAAAACACATATGCAAGTGCCGCTAAAATGTAAATGATGTCAATTTGATTAAATTAAAATCATGTAAATTACCATTTTGCTTCTTTAAACATTTATTTCTATGCAGTCGGTGATATTGGGATCGACCCAATAAAAATATTTAATATGTTTATTCTATTCAACATAATTTTTAACTAGAAAATACAAATCCATTATTTTGTACACACAAGTGTTTAAACAATCTGCAAAATAAAATACTCGTACCATCAATGCACCCCACTATCGATTCCCAAATTGTGATATCGGCCAAAAAGAAGAATTATGGGAAAAAACAAAGTACAAGCCAATCTTATATTAGTGGGATTCCTGATATTGATATAGTTTCATAATACCTTTTGCTCAATGTTCTTGTTTAGCTTCTTGAACTGACCGACAATTGACACAAAATTTAACACAAGCGTAATAAAAAGCACATAGAGGTAAATATGTTTGAATTATTAATACGTAAAGCCTTAAAAATTCTTTTTTAACAATGTTTGTTTTGTCATCCGATCGTGATGCAACTTTCATATATTCAATTGATAATTATTTTTGCTTTCTATTTATTTTGGAAAAAGGCGTGAATGCCTTATGCTTTACCACAAATTTGAGACGCATTGCGGTTCAGTGACATAAAACAAAAGTGCTAACATTGACATCACAAAAATTGTGCGTCACACAGCTTTGATGAGCCAAATGAGATCCTTTACTGTGTACACTGTACACTACTAGTCATTGTGACAGTGTCACAAAACATCACACTGTGAAAAAAATTGAGCATTGAACCAGCTCGTGAACTATCGGCGAGTTCCAGAACATGAATAATTTCCAAAGAATTCGTGTTCTTTTTTTAACTAGTGGTACGACGCAGCTTGTGAGCTAGTCAAATGTTGCTGCTCCAATGCATATAATTTTTGAATTTGTAAGGAATACTGCCCATCGTCTACTTAGCTTCGTTAACATCCCTTTTTTTCCCCATGTGAAATTTCATTAGTCGACCTAGCAACAGCGCTTGGCCTTGGGTTCATCAAAGTCAACTACTATCAGCCACAGCACAACAACAAACGTTACAAACTCAACTTTTTCTTTTGAATCCATTTCATTCGGAACATACAATAAAATTCTTAAATGGCGATAAACAAAAAATAAAAATGATTTAGCAAATTTTAGCCTCGAAATCTATTTTGTTGAAATAGTCGACAAAACACAAAGCTCGAAGAGCTTGTTACAATAAAACGGCTCATTTCCAACATTTCTTAATGCGGATGATATACATAAACATGAATACCAATAAGCAGAAAATAAATAAAACGCACTAATTAAATACCAGAGCTTTAGTTTTTTTTTTTTGAGTAAAAATAAATGTTACCGAAAACATTGCTAAATACTTAAATAGACTGATTTTCGGCTATTAGCCATTTTAAAATATTTTTTGACAAACAAAAAAAAGCCAAGCAAGCTAAAAAACGGCTGAATTGGCAACACTTGTGTTTTTATCGATGTACAAGACCGGAATATTTTTAGTATCGGAGATACAACCTTGTTAATGAGCAAAAACATATGTGTACGAGTGTAAGCACAATAGCAAATACAATATTTTGTGTATAGTTTTTTAATCAATTCTTTGTTTATTACATATATAGGTCTTTTCATTTTTACCAATTTACCGTACGTGTGATCTTACTTATACTTATGGTATTTTATTAATATTCTTAAATTTCCAGATCTATAAAAATATTGGTAAAGTTTCTTGTCGTAATGGGAAGTATTGAGAAGGCTTGCATTTCCGGATTTCTTTGCCGCCTTTGCTCAGAAATGCATAGAACTGTTATACATATATATGGTGATCACGGCCAGCGCTTATGTCTGGTTGAAAAAATTAACGGCTACTTGCCAATCACAGTACGTATATGTAACCAAGTTTATTGGCGAACAAAATGCAAAATGATAGTTTTATAAATAGATCTCTCCAACTGATCCGTTACCTAAAACCATCTGTAAAACTTGTTTATATCGAGTCGAACAGCATTATACCCTTTTAATGAGACTCACACGTATGAGAGAAGAACGCAGACGGAAATTGTTGTGCTACCAATCACAACGGGATGCTGTAAGACAAACATATTTTGTGCACTAAAGAGTTTTAAATTATTAATTTAAAGTGTATATTTTTTTTAAGGATAATTTGTCTATATCCAGTGTCGAATGCTCTGATGACGAAGAACCCGCACCCACAGGAAATAATGGTTCTCCAGGTGCAACTAAAAAATCGAGTCCCAATAAACCCACAACCTCAATTACAAATATCAGAAGCAGTAATAATTTAGACAACGCAGGAACAAGTACTGCTCAAAATATATCGAACGTTAATATTGCCCATAGTGCTGCAGAACATGGCCCGCAGGAGCTTTATCCAACGACTTAGAAAATCCAATGTTTATTTACCTTCGTTTAACTTAATCAAACACAATATTCATATGTACGTATTATTGATAAATTAATATATATATAATATAATGGCATCTACGACTAGGTAAACCCCATGGTTTAATTGCTATTACTTTATCCGTCAGTGAGAGCACATATATTATAAAAAGTATTGGCTCACGGGATCTTAACAAAATTTGTCATAATACAAGCTGACGTTGTTTTAAAAAACCTACGATTAGGCGACCTGATAAATGGCTGTATATGAACTTTTTTTTAAGGGCGATATAGAAGGATCAGCGGATATTAGCTAATTTTCTCAAATTTTGGTCACAATTGGTTTGGTTACTTTAAGAATACTCTACTTTGGCATATATGTATAATACATATTTATATAAATAATATTCTGCTATTATTTACTCTACATAAGGATAATCTCTGTCGTTACGAAATAAAGTGTATAGTGTACAATTTGTGATCTTAGTCCATCGTCAATAGAGATTGAGGCCGATGCTAGGGTTATGCTATATACAACTGCAACTACAAACATCTGCAATGCGCACATCGTGAGTCCTGTCTGAATTAGGTTATTGTTAAAGTTTAGTACTTCGATTATATATAATTCAACTCGGAATATCCACGCCTTTAAATCAATAAAGCAACATCGCTCCAGTCACTTGCATTCATTCTGCAAATGAATTCTAAAACCTGGCTGTATGCAAAAGCAAGCACACACCGACTTTTTATATTGCTTCAAATTATATTTAAATTTATTCTTTAAAAATAATAGAAACACTTCTTCAAAGGCGCCAGAAATTTTTAATCTTATAAATTTTATTTGTTCTGTTGCTAATTGTTACATTTTTCCATAATTATTAAATTTTAAGTATTTATTAAGCATTATAAGCTACGGATATTTTAACATGTGAACTAATTACAATTAACAAGAATTATTTATAAATAAAACTAAGCGCATATTGTAAATCAACTCCAATTTGATCTATCCAATTTGTATTGTGCACAATCAGGATAATAATGAACTGTAACAATAGGGGGGTTCCGAAGATTTAATACCTTGCAAATCATTCCAATGGCATTATTTGTTTTATTCAAATATCAGGCTTTATGAGGCATACTGAAATTGATAAATGGCTTAATTAAAATATTTGTAACATGAGACACAAATATATGGTGAACAAACAAATTATATACTATTTACTAGTATTAAAAATAATAAGTAATTGTAAAATATGTAATATGTAAAATTGTAGGCACGCAGAGGCTCTGAGAGCAGAAATGTATCTTTCAACTCTTTGACAACTTTAAATTTATGACCGTCATAAAAACCAACAACAACAACAACATAGCAACTGCTCAGATTGACTAGGCTGTAAATAGTAACATTATATTCCGTACGTTTTATTGACGGCGACGAGTATTACGTTGTTTATCGAACCGCATTTCCATTTCCTCAAGTACTTTTGGAGTGTAACGCACAACAAGCTTTACGGATCCAACAGCTTGTTTCAACAGTTCCACCGCTCTCTCGTGATTTTCACCTTCAACGGACTGAAATAATATTTGAAACGTGTACCGAATTAATATACATAATTTTATTTTTAACTTTTTGTAATATAGCGAAACATTCTCAATTCACAAATTTTGAGATTATTTTTAATAGTCCTTAAATTTTGAAATTCCAAATTGGCTAATGGATTTTTATTTCAATATTTATTTAAGTGCATTACAATACTAAAAAAAACTTCTTTACGAGGTAAAAGTCTAGTGACGAAAACATTTCCATACCCCAAAATTTCTGATATCCAATTTTGTGACGAACGATATTAAATTGTATAGATAACTTATTCTTTAAAAAAAAAAACAGTTTTTCGTATTTAAACTGATTTTTGACTGATCCTTCCTACGGCAGCTATATGATATAGCGCTCCGATTTCAACCATATTTGGTCAGTATGGCAGCTATATGATATACTAATTTGATTTTAACCAAATTTGGTCAGAATGTATAATATTATCCCCGATGCATATTCAGTCAGTTTAGTTGAGGTATCTCAACTAACAAAAAAGTTTTTGTACTAAAGCTTTAGACTGATCGTTCCTATGGCAGCTATATAATATAGTAGTCGGATAATAATAAAATTAAAAAGTTACCAAAAAGCTCCAACGGCCCACTTGCTGCAATAATCTAAATTTTGCCCCTCCCATTTACACCTGTTCATCTCACGAACCAGGTGAGCTTTTAATAGTCTTAGTAAGGACTCTTGTTAGTTAGAGCTATACCTTTCGATCGGTATATAACTTAACCTGATCGGACAGTCATAGCAAATTTTCCATTCCTTCTTTTTATATTACTAGTCGCCTTTCGCACCCTTTGTGATGCTTTCGTCACTAGCGCGGATTGCCGTCCGCAGTGATACTAGGGAATCAGTATCAACATTCGAGTCGATTGAGCCATGTCTGTCCGTCTGTTTGAGTCAAAGGATCTCAGAGACTAAAAAAGCTAAAGACTTCAAATTTGGTATGTAGGTTCTTGGGTACCGGACGCAGAACTTGGATCCGACTACTATATCATATAGCTGCCATAGGAACGATCATTCTAAAGCTTTAGTACAAAAACGTTTTTGTTAGTTGAGATACCTTAACTAAACTGACTGTATATGCATCGGGGATAATATTATACATTCTGACCAAATATGGTTAAAATCAAATTAGTATATCATATAGCTGCCATACTGACCAAATTTGGTAGAAATCGGACCACTATATCATATAGCTACCATTCGAACGATAAGTCAAAAATCAAGTTGTAGTTTGACATTTTTTTTGTTGTTTGAGGTACTTCGACCAAACTGACTAAATATGCTTCTGGGATGCTATCATACGCGAGTCGAGCACACTCGACTATAGGCGAGCGAAACGAGCAGGAGGCTCCGCCCTCTTGCTTTTACTTATTTTTATTTTTCAGTTTTAAATTCTATGTAAATGTAACTTAATTGTTAATTTTATTTTATATATTTTATACCTTATGCTGACGTAAACAAATAAATAAATAACCAACTTAATGACGGCGAAAAATTTCAATTAAAAATAACATACCACACCATTTACAGAAAGTAACTGATCGCCTCTTTTAAGTCCTCCATGCCTATCTGCGACTCCACCAGGTATTATCCGGGAAATATAAATGGGAGAATTCTGCTCCTTGCCTCCCATGACATTGAATCCCAGTCCTGAAAAAAACAATATACATAAGTTTAAAGCTTAACTTTTACTTTTACATTTCACATTTAGTAAGGTTTGGTAGTGAATTAAGATTAGTATAAATCGAATCTGTTTTTTCTACTTCCTTTTTTAAATTATTATAAATATAAGTACATACCCTCCTCTGTCTTTGGTAATTCGACAACCCGTGGATGGGCGTGCCCTTCACTGGCAGCAAAAGCAGCAACAGTTGCTTTAGCTGTGGCAGATGCACGAACATCATGTGAGCCTTGAATATCCACTGTTTCATAGACATGCTCATAGACTTCACGAACTGAGTTTAAAAAATCAGAGCTAAGAACCTTTTGCAATGCGGCTAACTTTGTTGTTGGGAAATCTCCACTAGCCTGAAGCTTTTCTAAGAGCTCTATTGATCTTTTGACATCTAAAAGAATATATTGATTAGTTGATATTTGCATAAATACACATTACACATGTAAGTATATACATATGTATGTATATCCAAATTTACATTGGCTGACCCAATGGTTTCCTTACCTCTTGCCAAAGTTAACGGTTCAGAAACTTCAGTCATCTTAAGACACTTGTATCTCAATCAAAGTAACTTATAATTATTGATTTAGTTTAATAAGATATGTATGTCTGCCTTTATGATTTCCGTCAAATAGGGTTGTTGATTTAATATTGATATATCGATAGATATTTTTTGGCGATGATATATTTTTAAATGATATTTTTTAAAACGATAATATCAATATTTATGTAAATGTGCGATATTATCGTGCGCTATTATTTTTTAAGCATAGTACCCAGTAGCTGAAAATATTTTGGGGGCTCAAAATGTTCAATGTTTTGATATCTGGCTTACAAACTGCAGTGTGACAGCATAATTACAAAAATCTCTGTAAAGTTGGCACTGTTGCGTCACTGTGCATTACAAACAAATTAATAAAATTGCGAATAACAAAAGTGAGAAAATGGACCAAATGAACATGTTATGAGAAGTGGCAGCGACTAATACCCTAATTATGAAATTAAAGTTTCACAATATTGGCCTCTGTTTCACCTCTTCAATCAGCCTAATTCGCTCATCGTTTTCGTAAAGCTCAATTCGAAAACAGTCGAAACACTGATTGAATCGATGTTTTGAAAGGTCAAAATAAATCTACCAGCTGTTTACCAAACTGCGTTGTAAAACACCCGAAAATTTTCTGAGCAGCCCACATTATGGTACTGAATACAAAAGTTTAGAAATAGCCTTACAAAATAATTTCGAGATAGTTTGCAACTCGTTTATTCAAACATGATTTTAAGGGAGACATGTTCGAGACTACAAGGTACCTAAAATAGTACTAATTATAAGTCAATAATTATAGATATTGTAATGAATTGTCTTGCATTCAACAACTATTTATTTATTTATTTTTTGCCGCCAATTCCGTACAGCTTATCAGTGGCCTACAGCCAGGGAAATTCAGAAAAAAAATTCCCACCCCTGAAGAATCTATATAAAAGCGCAGTATGCCTTCAGGGAGGGCCCCTGAAACCGTAGCGGAAGCTTCCGCTAGTACTTCAGCTAGCGTATACCGAAATACTCCGCTCACACATGAATAAAAGCGAATTGGAACTTTCTAAAGGATGGCTGCACAGACCGGCTGAACGTTCAGATGGAATTCTGTATATTTTTCGTTACAAAAAGTCCCATTGTGATGTCCTCTGCATGCACGAATGAGCCAAAATAAAGAGCCAAACTCATTAAAAAAGAGCCAACATTTTTTTCCAGATCATGTTATTTTCCATTTAATTAAATACAAAATATATTTTTTACAAGCAGGTTAGGTTAGGTTAGGTTAGAGAGAGTGTCGTTACTACGCACTTAGGCTTTGCTGGGCCCATTGTGATCCCCCGGATCAGTGAATCCTTTTTGCTTGAGTGTAGACTTAAATAACTGAGTCAGAAGGTAGTCCAGTTCGATGACTGTGTGAATTTGTCAATTTTGCGTGGTGACACTGCGGCAAGATCGCTTAGGTCGTTTAGGAAGGCTCGTTTACCTTTGGGCGCGGAGTCTTCTGTTGCTTAGAGCCGGGCAGGAGCAGAAGAAGTGCTCCGGAGATTCTTCTTCCTCCTCATCCCATCTTCTTCCTCCTCCAGCAGCTTCTGCAGAAATCATTGTAGGGAGAATTGAGTCTTAGGGCGTAAATGCCTACTAGCCAATGGCCGGACAGAGAGCGTTCGACGAGCGAGCAGTCGCTTCTGGTGAGATTACACAGAGCTGAGGTTCGAGCCTTCTCTATATGAGGCCAAGATAGTCGGGCCACGCGGCCGACCAGCGTGGTTTCACATCCTGTGGTACTTATCATATATGATTAAGTGCAAAAGCAAGAGTTTACCCTTTACTTGTATTATCTTTATCCGGAAGGAGGATTTCAGTAGTGCCCCTTCTAGACAACTCGTCTGCTATGCAGTTGCCTGAGATGTCTTGATGCCCCGGTACCCATATTAGGCATATATCGAAATGTTCTGTCATCTCATGCAGAGATTTGCGACATTTCGAAACCGAAATTTATTTGGTAGTGGTCGGTGCTATGGACATAATAGCCGCTTGACTGTCGCTATATATGTTTACAGGGCCAGAGGTGGCATTGGAGTTCTTAAGGATAGTGAGGGATTCGTTAATTGCTAAAATTTCGGCTTGGAAAACACTGCAGTGATCAGGAAGTCTGAAAGTGTAATTTATACCAAGTTGTAGAGAGTATACACCTCCTCCTACCTGGTGGTTTAGTTTTTATTGGCCTAGATGGCCAACCTATTTAGTTTGACCGTCAAAGATCGCTTAAAGTCGGAGGATATTTCCCGGTGAAGATCACTGCAACGTTGTCCGCGTTGGCAATTATCTGGCAGCCACTTCCTTATATGTCACAAAATAGTTTATTCACCACCAGGTTCCATAGAAGTGGCGAGAGCACTCCCTTTAGGGAGTTCCTCTGCTGACGTATCTTGTCAGAGTCGAAGAGCCAAGTGTGGATGTCACAGCCCTTTATGTAATCAATTGGCTGATTAATCCCACTAGCCGGCTTTCGATTCCTAGGTCCAACAGTGCTTCAGTAATCGCTGTCGGGAAAACGTTGTTGAAGGCGCCCTCTATGTCGAGGAAAGCAACGGTCATAAAGATTTCAGTAAAAATGGTTTGGAGCCAATTTATTGCAATGTTGCCCGCATGTTGAAGGTGCTCACACCTGCGCACTGCGTACCATCAGGTCCGGGTGATTTAAACGGTTTAAAACTGTTTATTGCACAGTTGATGTTATGTGCACTTAAAAGTAATGGGTTCATTGGCACTTTATGTGTGCCTTGATGAATGCACGAACCATGTTGGGAACATTCCGGGAAGTGCTTTATTAAAAGAGCATCAAATGCTTCTTCACTAGAAGTTGTCCAAGTATTATCGTCCCTCTTAAGATGGCCTAAAAAGGGGGTGGATTTGGAAAGAATCGTCCGAAGTTTAAATGCCTCGGAGTTTGATTCAATGCTGGAGCAAAAGGAGCGCCAAAAGAGTCTCTTGGCTCTCCTGATTTCGTTTTTGTATACGGCTTATAGTTTTGCCATGATTGGTCTAAATTGGAAGCCTTGCCTTGATTAATGAGTGCTCTACAACTCTTGCGAAGGTCGCTGAGGTCATGTGTCCACTATGGTGGTTTCTGCCTTCTATTGGGTCTGCTGACAGGGCAGGCTGCTTTTCATGCGGTTAGTTTCAACTAAGTTATGTAGTTTCAAATACAAAAACATTAAGTATTATTTGATATAATTTGAGATAGACTTTTATAATTAGAGTTAGTTATAATTAGCGTTAATACTACAATAGTGAAGAGAAAGAGGAAGAAAATTTCTAAAAGTTCTGATCGGGACAGCAAAATTAGTTTGGCCAATTAATTCAGACGAATCAATTTCACCATTAATTAGTTTATGACCATACACCAAGCATTATTCTCCGATCAAAAAGAGAGGGGCGATTTAACAATAGAAGTCTACTTCGGTAAGGAGGCAAGCGTATAGTAGTGTTCCAATTAAGACCCCGAAGGGCGAAGATCAGAAATTGTTTTTGTACCGATTCTATTCAGTGCTAATGAATCGTATATTGGGGATTCCATATACAAGACCCATATTCCAGAATAGGTCGAACAAGTGAAATATAAAGCAACTTAGTAATATAGGGATCGTCAAATTCTTTCGACCAACACTTTATGAAACCCAAAACGCCAAAGGCTCGATTAGCAATAGAAGCAAGATGCTTGTCAAACTTCAGCTTTGGATCCAGAAGAATACCCAAATCAGAAACCGACATTTTACGTTCAAGCGGTTTACAATTAAGAATATGATTAAGTAAAAAGGGGGTTCGCCTACTAAACGACATTACTTTACATTTACTACATTACATTACATCAAGATTTAATAAGTTCACATGTCTGAAAACTGTCAGAAGATTGTCAGAGGCCGACATACATAGTTTAACATCATCGGCATACATCAGAACCCGAGAGTTATTTATTACGGAAGACAGGTCATTTATAAAAAGCGTAAATAACAAGGGGCCAAGAGGACTTCCTTGTTGTACTCCACAAATAAATAACATAAGTTTGCATTTTATTTTGAAAACCATGTATAACAAATGAGGTAAATTCCAACAAGTTAGTGGTAGTAGATCTATATTTTACAAACCCATGCTGGCAATTTGAAATTATAGATCTACAAAGATATTGCAGCTGAGAAGTTATCAGTTTCTCAAAAGTTTTAGGAATAGTAGACAACTTAGATATACATCTATAGTTAGTGACATTAGACTTGTTTCCTTTTTAAAGCAAAGGAATAATAAATGATTATTCAATATTCTAGGGAAAGAGCACAACTCCACAGAAAGTTTAAATAAGTTGTACAGTGGTTTCAAAAGACCTTCAGCACAGTACCTAAGAACACATCCTGGTACTCCGTCCGGTCCCGGTGAAAGTCCGGTTTTACGGCCTTTAGATCATTTAAAAGCGAGCTTTCATTGATTAAAGGTGCAAAAATACAATTAGAGTTATATGCCCGATGGGGATAACTCGATTGATCAACTTGAACGCTATATGTTGTTTGAAAAAATTCCGCAAATAAATCGGCCATAGCCTGATCAGAGTCAGCGATCGTTTTTTAAAAAAACGCGGTAGATGGAAGTGTTGATGATCTTCGCTTAGAATTGACAAATGAATAAAACTTTTTAGGATCCCTTTGAAATTGCAATTTGCAACCTCGAAGGTAATCTTCATAGCAGTGGTTATTCAGAACAGAAAAATTGGAACGTGCAATCAGATATCGAGAAAGATCCAAGAAAGAGCCAGTTTTCTTGATAGTTTTCATGTTAGTTAATTCCCTTGTATACCAAACAGGTTTGTTAGATCTGCTTGGGGCACACAACGGAACACATAAATCAAGTAAAGAGTTTAAAGTTGAATAAAAAATCGATATTGCACTGTCCAAGTCCCTGCATCCGTACAGCCGGGACCAGTCAGTCAGTAATAAGAGCTGAGAAAGTCTGGAAAAATCGGTTTTCCGAAATTGACGAACGTTCTTTGTCGGCTTACCACATGAACTAACCATACGGTCTGGTAAGTCCATCAATACCTCCAAAGTCGGATGATAGTGGTCTTCTGAAAAAGATATAGGATTAGTACGAGAGACAGATAAAAAAGAGGGATCCAAAACCAAAAATATTATCGAGCATCCTGTTCAATGAATTCGGAATATCATTGATCTGACACAATGACATCCCAAACACATCATCCAGAAAATCAGGTTGGGTCGTGGAAGTCAGAACGTTTGAGTCAGGACAAGAAATCCATTGAAATTATCATTGAAATCACCAAGAACAACAAGAAAATCACGATCAGAGAGCTTAGAAGGAACAGAATGAATAGCAGAAGCATGCAGAGAATAGACTGAGTTGCCTAAAGAGGGTGAAATATAAGAACAAGTAATATAAACATTAATGCCACTAATACTAATTTTGACAGCAATAAAATCAATATCAGTAGAACAATCGATTAATACTACTTCCGAAAATAAATCAGCATCAATAGTAATAAGCACACCACCACCAATACGTGGGGTATGATCCTTTCTATCACTGCGGACGGCAGTCCGCGCTAGTGACGAGAGCATCATGATAGGTGCGAAAGGCGACTAGTAATATAACATATAGAATGGAAAATTTGCTATGACAGTCCGATTAGGACGAGTTATATACCGATCGAAAGGTATAGTTTCAACTAACAAAACTGCATACTTTGGGAAACTCACCTGGTTCGTGGGATAATCAGGTAGAAGTGAGAGGGGCGAAATTTAGATGATTTCAGCAAATGGGGACGTTGGGGCTTTTTGGTAAATTTTTTAGACCCCGTACTTAAAAAAAGTACAGGGGTCTATTAGCTTTGTCATACAAAAAAATGTGCGTTACAGGCAGAAGGAGGCGTGGCAGACCACATAAAGAAAATATATTCTTGATCAGCATCAACAGCCGAGTCGATATAGCCATGTACGTCTGTCTGTCTGTCCGTCCGTCTGTAAGTACGCCTAGATCTCAGAGACTATAAGAGCTAGAGACTTCAAACTTGGTATGTAGGTCCGTCTATATTGCAAGCAGATCAAGTTTTCTAGATTTTGGCCAGGCCCACTTTAACGCCCACAAATTAGAAATATCTTATTTTAAACGACAATTTAAAGGATATCTCAACCAATCTAACAGAATATGCATATAGGATGGTCCTATACATTTTGACCAAGTTTGGTTGAAATCGGTCCGCTATATAATATAGCTGTCATCAGAATCAGTCGAAAATCAAGCTTTAGTATGAAAAACTTTTTTGTTTATTGAGATATCTCAACCAATTCAACAGAATATGCATCTAAGGTGATTTTATACATTCTGACCAAGTTTGGTTGAAATCGGTCTGCTATATAATATAGCTGCCATAGGAACAATCAGACGAAATCAACCTTTAGTATGAAATAGTTTTTTGTTTATTGCAGAGCTCGTAAAATATGGTCAGCCAAATTTTTCTGAGCGGTCTGCTCACTCAAAAAACCGAAAAATGAGACAGAATCGCTCAGTGTCAGAACAGCAACCCGTTTTTTCGCTTCGTTTGTGTTCTCGCTCTCGGGTTTCGGGTTGAGCGTAACACACGAATCGGTCTCTTACTGACCGCTCGATACCAACAAAATCGTTCGTCGCTCAGCTACTGAGATTCAGAACTGAGCAAAGCAAGCAATGAGTCGACAAAAAGGGTCTTTATTTTTGTTGGTGCGTTTGCCTTATGTTGTTGCCTTAGATATTTCGTCACAGGCAAATCCTTAAAAAGGAAGGGAGAAGAGGATAGTGCGCTACTTTGTGTGCATACCCAATATATATGCATATATGCGTATGTTTACCTATCCACACGCGAAGCACACATACATGCTCAAAATACCCTTTTCCGAGATTTTTCGATGTAATGGGTCTTGACTGAAAACATGAGCCGAGCAAACGAACAAAAACGCTCATCGGTTGAGCGTCGAGCAAGTCAAAGTCGAACAAAGTTTGAGGGTTTTTTGAAACAGTTTCGCATTGTGTCAGTGAACGAGTGATTTTTTTCTAACAACTAGCACGATTGAGACCGAATCTTACGAGCTCTGTTTTATTGAGATATGTCAACCAGTTCAACAGAATATGCATCTGGGGTGATCTTATACATTCTGACCAAGTTTGGTTGAAATCGGTCTGCTATATCATATAGCTGCCATAGTAACAATCAGTCGAAAATCAAGGTTTAGTATGAAACATTTTTTTGTTTATTGAGATATCTCAACCAGTCTAACAGAATATGCATCTGGGGTTATCTTATACATTCTGACTGAGATTGGTTGAAATCGGTTCACTATATCATACAGCTGCCATAGGAACAATCAGTCGAAACCCAAGCTTTAGTATGAAAAACTTTTAAGTTCATTGAGATATCTCAACCAATTTATAAGAATATGCATCTGGGGTGATCTTATAAATTCTGACCGAGTTTGGTTGAAATCGGTGTGCTATATCAAATAGCTGCCATAGGAACAATCAGTCGAAAATCAAGCTTTATTATGAAAAACTTTTTTGTTTTATTTGGTTGAAATCGGTCTACTATAGTATAAAGCTGCCATAGGAACGATTGGTCGAAAATGTATACTGAGTATGCAAATTTTTTGTTTTTTCTGGAGATACCACAATCAGACTCGCATATTGGGAATTTTCTATTGTCTTATACCTCCTGATACAATGTTTTATATACATACTATTATTATATTATTTTCTTTTAATCAGGAGTTGCTTTTCCATAGCAAGTACGGGGTCTTCGACAGTCGAGTATGCTCCACTGTAGCACCACCCACTAGTTTATTTTATTATTATTCGCGTCGAATGACACCTCGATCATCAAAATCCGACCACTGGTTCGAAAGATAAATACATTTTTAAAATTTAGACGCCTTCTCAAAATGAGATGAAAAATCAGTCCTTTTGTTTGTTTGAAATAGCTTATATTTGTGAATGTGGATCTATTCCCCATCAAAAAACTAGAAAAGTTTGTTTTACGACTTTTACGAAAAATCGCTAGTTTAGCGGGAAATCGCTAAGACCCGCTAAAATTGACACGCCTACAGTATCCAAACGATAGAAGCTACACATATGTTCTATAAGTCGTTGGAAAGGTATTTTGAAGGCCTTTCAGGCATACATTTTCTAAAGCATATAGGTTAATGGCTACAGGTGAAAATTGCTTTTTTATCACACCTTTTGGCTATTTAAAAAAAACGCCTCTAACGAATTTTTTTAATTTTTAATATGTTTTAGTATGAATAATTTCGCGTTTTTTGATGTATGACACATAACGTTTGTTTGGGTGTGTTTGGAAGATATTACCTGTTATATTAACTCCTTATAATTTTAATATCCTGTGACCATTGAAAATGGTCAAAAAAGGATTTAGTACGAAAAACTTTTTCGCTGTTTGAGATATCTCAACCAAACTGTCAGAATAAGCATCAGAGATGGTTCCATACATCCCGACCAAATTTGGTTGAAATCGAAGCACGAAAACATTTGCATTCCCCAAAATTTCTGATATCTAATTTTGTGACGAACGAAATTAAATTGTATAAATAACTTATGCTAAAAAAAAACAGTTTGGCGAAGGAGGTTGAGAAGGTCTAACAGATATAGATGAAGAAGTAGGCAATACAATCGGAGTCCGATTTTTCTTTTTCACAGTGTATTCCTTTATTTATTTATTGTAGCATGACTAAAAGCAGTCAGTAAAATTAAATTTATTTAGGCAAATTAAACTAAGATTAAAATTTAAAAGTAATAAAATAAAATTAAATAAATCTAATGATTAAAACTGAAATGAAAAAGAAGTCAAATTAAATAAATTTAAATTTAAGTTTAAGTCTGGGGTAAGCAAGAGATTATAATTGATCCAACATTTGTTGCAAGGATTGGGGAAAACGATTATGCAAAGCATAGTCAGTAGTGCATGTAGGCAAAAATGTTAGATCGAAGTTCCTAGTTGCCCTAAAGGGGACATTGAAGCTAACCCGTTCTAGTAATGTTGGAGAGCTTATATCGCCATTAATTAACTTATGGAGAAAGATAACTCCAAAAACTGTTCTACGGTGAGCAAGGGACGGAAGATTGAGAAGCAGACGTCTGCTCGAATAAGGTGGCAAACGGAGATTTGGATTCCAAGCAAAATCCCGAAGTGAAAAAAGAAGAAATTTCTTCTGTATAGACTCAATTTGATATATTTTGTGCTGAGGATTCCAAACCCAAGAGCAATATTCAAGAATAGGTCGAACTAAGGAAGTGAATAATAGTTTTGTGACATACGGGTCATTAAATTCTTTAGACCAACTATTTGTGCAGAGGGATAATGAAGGATTCTTTCCATATTGCTAGAAAGACAGTTGACTGTAGGGATAGATTGAAAAGAGTTAATAAAGGGCTTACTAGAGAACTATAACACTCTTTCAACACACAGCTAGGTATGTTGTCAGGGCCAGAAGAGTAAGAAGGTTTAAGTGTTTTAATTGAAGAGATAAGGCAACTATCGGTTATTTTAGGTAAAAGAAAAGAATTGGATGATGGAGGAGAATAAAAATAATAGTTGTTAGTAGGCGATATAGAGGAATAAACAGATTGAAAAAAATCAGCGAAAAGATCGGACGCACCGAAATCATCGCTAACTTTATAATTGTTATGGAAAAAATTATTAGGTAATGAGGAATTTCGACATTTGAAGTTTACGAAGGAGTAGAATTGTTTGGGATCCCGCGCAAATTGATGCTTGTAATGAATGAGATAATATTCATAACACTGAGAATTTTTAATAGTGAAATTAGCTTTAGCTTTTGAATATTTTAAAAAGTCCAAATTAGATCCAGTCAATCGGAAGTTTTTAAAATATTTTGATTTTAAATTTTATAGGTAAAATAATCTAGGAGTCAACCAAGCAGGTGTAAAGGAAACGGACTTAACAACACTTATAGGTATACAGACATCAAGAAGTGAATTAAGAGTGTTGTAGAAGAAAGAGACAGCTAAGTTCATAAGTTCATGTTGCAGCAATCAGTTGATTAAGCAAAGTGAAATTTCCTTTACGAAAACAACGGCCGTAATTTACTGACGATGATAGAGACGTATGGTTAGTATTAAGGATAGAAAGTGAAAGTGCCAGTGTAGGATGGTGAGAATCGTCAGGCTCTGTGGTTGAGCCAGAAGATCTAGTGATAGTAGCACTAGACAAATCATTGACAAAAATAAGATCAAGCATACTGTTAAGATTATTCGATGTTGAATTAATTTAAAAAAGTGAAAGCTCAGTTAAACCGTCCAAAAAATCATGCTGAGCTGAGGGAACCTCGTATTTCAAGTCATTAAAAAATGACATGGGGATGTGGGGCGGGTTAAAATCACCGACAGCAATAAATATGTCTTTATCACGCACAAGTCTCAAGCCTTTCTTTTATGTGACTAAGATGTCACATAAAGATTTGAATTTCAGATGAAGGTGGTATATACGAGCAGGAAAGGCACATGACGGAAAAGTAACCTTTACAGCAACAAATTCTGTATCGTCAGGCGTAAGAACGTTAATAATTTCTGAGTGAAAAAAGGATTTAACGGAAACAAGTACACCACCTCCACGGCGATTATGTCGATCTCGTCTAAAGGTATTAAAATTCGATGACATTATCTCATTATTAGATATGCTTGAATTAAGCCAAGTCTCTGAAATTGCGATGATGTCAAAATCAAAAGAAGAACTATTTAAATAAAGATTTTTTAACTTAGACCCAAGACCTCGAACATTCTGATATTGAATATTAATTTTGTCATGGTCTAGTTTTTTAGGGCATTAAGAGGTGCAGCTTGGGTCGAAGTGCTAGGAGTTGGAAGGCTAATGGGAGTGAAACGTGGTGTATTTTTTTGCTTGAATTCATGAACAATTATATGAGGGGGCCTCATATAATTGGAAACGAGTCGGAAGATACACTTATTTTAAAAGATGAAATTTCACGAGGCTCAGAGAAATTAAATTTACTAAGAGCAACATTAGCTGAAGATTTACTAGCGATAATCACAGAAACAGATTCTGCTGATGTGTCAGCAGACAGCCTTGAAAAAAAAATCTGCTTACGAGGAGCAACAACTTTTCACTGAGGCAGCGGAGATGAAATAGGTGACTCAGAGCGGCGACTGTTACGTCGACCTAGAGGGTTTTTAGATGGTCTGTTAGATAAATTTGTTCTAACGTCAGGCACTATAGTATTTAAAGTACTAGTTGAAGGGACAGCCTCATCAACTGAAAACGCGGCCACAACAGGAGTTGTTGTGGTCGATACAGGGGCTGCTAATTGTGCCGAAGGGCTTAAGAAAACTACCGGAGGAGTAGTAGCCACTGATGAAGATCTTGAAGCTAAGAAAGGGGAAGGAAGCTCATTAAATTTGCATGGCGAAGGTGAAAGAACTAGTGGTGACATAAAATGGGGAAGGCTGGGAAGAATGAGAGGCACCTAAGAATTGTGGATACAACTTTCTATTAGGTGGTGTCTTGAAATTAAATTCGGTCAGTAACTACAAACTTGAATCAAAGTTACTAGAGAGTTGCTTAGAAAGATTGCGAAGCTTAAGGAATTGATTTTTCAAGCTATTGTACATGCGTGTGAAATCAAATTGTATATAAATACAAGTTGGACAAGACCAACGCAGTCCACCAATGACTTTTTTATTGTCGTTGAAAACGATTCTGTCAAGGCCACGCCCAGTAAGCCCGGCACACTTAATATGCATCATATTATTGCATAACCAACAATTAACAAACTTAAGTTTGTCGGTATCGCGAATGGGCCCATAAGCGCATTTCTTATTGCAGCACGACATATTTCACTCCAAAGTTTCCTACTGGGTAAACAAAAATTGAGTGAAAATAATCAAAATTGGAAATGTACACAACACAAGATAAGTTCGAAGCAAAAACTGCACCAACAATTCTTGTTCTTGCAATAACAAAGAATACGTGAATGCAAGCACAAAGAAAAAACAGAATACTCTGTGCCCTGGCTCTTCTATAGGTCATACGTAGGCAATGGCGAAGGTGTGATAATGCGGCATTAACTTTTTGACTAATTGTTCGTATTACATCTATGTGATCTAGTGAACCGATTTAAACCAAATTACAAATTCTGAATCTGTGAATTTGGTTGACTTATCTCTAAAAACAACAATAATGTTCGTACTATATCTTAAAATTCCTTCCTATGGCAGCTATTTGATATCCGATTTCAACCAAACTTGGTCAGGATGTAGAATACCATCCCACATACATATTGTCTCAGTTTGGCTGACATATCTTAAGCAACAAAAAAGTTTTTCATGCTAAAACTTGATTTTCGACAGATATTTCAAGTTTAGTCAGGATGTATGGGACCATCCCACATGCATATTGTCTCAGTTTGGCTGAGATATCTTAAGCAACAAAAAAGTTTTTCATACTAAAACTTGATTTGCGACTGATCTTTCCTAAGGCAGCTATATTATATAGTGTTCAGATTTTAACCAAGTTTGGTTAGGATGTATGGGACATGCATATTGTCTCAGTTTGGCTTACATATCTCAAGCAAAAAAAAAAATGTTTCATACCAAAACTGGATTTTTGACTGATCGTTCCTATGGCAGCTATATGATATAGTAGACTGATTTTAATCAATTTTGGTCAGGATGTATGGGACTATCCTACATGCATATTGTCTTAATTTGGCTCAGATTTCTCAAACAACAAAAAAGCTTTTCGTACCAAAACTTGATTTTCGACTGATCGTTCCTACGGCAGCTATATGATATAGTAGACTGATTTTAACCAAGTTTGGTCAGGATGTATGGGACTATCCAACATGCATATTGTCTCAGTTTGGCTGAGATATCTCAAGCAACAAAAAAGTTTTTCATACTAAAACTTGATTTGCGGCTGATCTTTCCTATGGCAGCTATATGATATAGTTGCCCGATTTTAACCAAGTTTGGTCAACAAAAAAGTTTTTCATACTAAAACTTGATTTTGGACTGATTGTTCCTATGGCAGCTATATGATATAGTGGTCCGATCCAAATTTTAAAACAAACTTGATCTGCGCCCGCTATCCAGGAACCTACATACCAAGTTTCAAGGCTCTAGCTCGTATAGTCTCTGAGATCCTTTGACTCAAACAGACGGACAGACAGACGGACATGGCTCAATCGACTCGGCTATTGATACTGATCAAGAATATATATACTTTATAGGATCGGAGATGCTTCCTTCTGCCTGTTACATACATTGCACAAAACCATTATACCCTTTTTGACAATTTTTAGTGGTCACAGGGTATAATGAGCAAGAGAACACACACACAAACCTGTGATTTCGAAAATGCAACAACAAATATATGCGTAGATGCAAAAGCACCGAGAGCAAAGGCACTAGGGAACACACACACATTAGGCATAAACAAAAACACAGCACTGACGCTGAATTAGAAAAATTATGAAATTAAAAGGCTTACAATGCACTATAGAGTAAGCTCTGCACAATACAGTTTACCAACGACACAAAGGCACAATGTAGTTATAAAAATAAGAATTATTAAGCACAATAAGTTTGATAAATTAAATGTTTTGATGGAGCGCAAAGAAAACACGACTGACACAGAAATCCCTCAAACTCTCTCTCCGACTATGTAATCAGGTCAGAAATCTTTACAACAAATTTTGTTAAAATGATTGACCAGGGCTCTTATTTTAAACGACGATATCTTCCGAAGATATGAAAAATTTAATCTCTCCACCGTAATTTTGGCATCAGATTTGGCTTGAATAAAAGCCAAGACATCCTCAAATGTGGTATCAGGGGACAGCCTAGAAACAAAAATTGGTTTTTTTGGCAGCAGTAACATTTGCAGACGCTACAACGCTATTTGATTGACCATTTGAGACAGTAGTGGTATCAACGCTATCATGTGGAACGGCGCTGACCATCACCGACTCAGAAAAATTTTCGGTGTCAGAAGGAACAACATCCATTGATAAAGCAGCGCCATCAGAAGGAACAACATCCATTGACAATGCATCTTCATCAACCTTACTGACAGTCGTATGAGTAGACGGGGTGGAAAGATTCATAAGGGCAGGATCGGATGCAGTGGGTGAAAATGGGGAACTAAAAGCTCATTTGGGCCTATAGACAGCTTAAAATTGGCTTTTTTGCGCTTTGTAGACTCATTCAAGAGTTTCATGCCCTTAAAATTGTCATCCAAAGCTGAGAAGCTATCGGACAGCTTTTTAAACTGTCCGATAAGATCCCCAAAGCCTCTTTTAGTCTGCCTCATAAATCCCATCATGTCCCTTTCAACATCCCTACATGATTCACATGTCCACTTTAAGCCCAAATTGGACTGAATTAGATCGACGATTCGGCCGTTAAGGCCATCACATTTTTCATGGGAAATATTATCAAACAGCCAGCAGCAAACAAAACCAATCTTTACGTTTGCTCGTACATGGCAATTTGATAAAAAAAAAAAAAAAAAAAAAAAAAATTTGATAAAAAAAAATACGAAAGGGAAAAATAAAAAGAAAATTGTAAATGTTCTATGAAAGCAAAATATGAGACACTCTAGGGTTAATCACTAAAGATGCTGAATTTGTACATACAAAACAAACAGCAATGATAGACAACACAAAGAGCGAGGGCGAGCGCGCATGAGAATAAGTACAAGCTCAATGTATCTATGATCAGAGAAGGAATGTTCTTTTTAAACTTTTCATTCTGTGATTAAATCGTTTAAAGTATAAGACACGAGTGTTAAGTCGATGACCTCCTTCCTATCTTTGGTAATGAAGGTGGGGTCATTTTCTCTGTTTACTATTTCTAGGTTAGTGTTGAGCAGGTAGTCTAAAAGTAACTCACCCCTTACATTGTTGGTCGTATGCCATATAGCATGACAGTAATCTGATCGGAGCTGGCTGGAGCTCCAGGCTTACTGCCGTTTGGTCCGCATTACTAAAATTGTAGAGCAGAAATATACTTAAATATTTTACAGCAAGTATGCAGGTGCGAATGTTACCTTGTGTGTTAGCTAATATCAGCTTGTATTCGGGTGATCCTAGTCCAGAAACCTTTCCGCAAACCATCCAAGGTTGCTGGTTAAGGACAACATCAGCTCCGCCTCCAGCCAGACGGAGTAAAAGGGCAGCAGAGGCTGCTTTACAGTGGTGGAGGTTTATCTGCAGAATCTTTATCGACATCTGAAGATTTACCCTCCACCACTGTAATTTTAGCATCCTCGTCATCGGATGCGACGTCGGAGGTGACCTCCTCACACGTCTGCCACAGATTCCTTAGGTCCCGCGTAATTGTGGACGCGTCGGACACATAGTCATCAATTTCAGGAAGATCGGGGGCTTTCAGCTCCGAGGTGATGTCCTCCTCGACTGGCTTGTCGGAAACACCCCCCGCTGCATTCGATTTGTAGACGCGGATGAAGACAGAACTGAAACCGAAGTTCAGTTCTACTCCAGCGGCGTCTATGGGGGAAAGTGATTCATTATTTAGAATTATCACCGCTTGGTTAGTCGGCCCTGGCATCTTCTCTATCTTGGCCACTCGCCAGTCTTGTGTGGGCAGACTGAGATAACAGCGCTGTATCATCTTGAGCAGCTGCTCGTGGTCCGTGAAAGCTGATGGAAACCACATAATTGCCCGTGGTCTGACTGGGACCTCGCTCCATATAACCGCTTCCAGTTTCCAGGTGGACCAGCACCGTTTGCTCGATCGATTGGCATGGTGACCATCTCCGACGTCGCGATTTCGCTTTGGCCAGGCTTTAAAGCCGCTTCCGCCGCTGAGGAGGAGGAATCTGAGATTCCATTGGACTTTTTAGGAGTACCACTCTCCTTACTGCTTGTGTTTTTGTTTATGTAGTTTGTTTTTATTTAAATTATTTTGGTTCATATTTAAAGTCCCACGAGTGGCGGAGAAAGGATGGTCAGCCTGCACTGAGTTCCGCATTGTACAGGTAAGGCTAGTTAGACCGGAGGGCACCAGGTACTCGGACGATCCGTTTGGGACTGAGCTATTTTTGGTGAGAGCCCCTAGCCTGGTTACTATCGGCACGGGTCGCTTGACACCTTAGTCCGGCCCTCTTTACTTCAGACCATGACAGGAGCCTCCGTGAATATAGTAAGGCTATTGAAGAGCCATACTGTATGTGGAGAGACAGAAGTCTTGGCTAACACCAGCTCTGTGAGAGCAATTGGAGTGTTATTTCCAGTCGGCACCCTCCTCGAAGGCTTAGTGGTGAAATTTGGCGACCCGACATATAATATTTCTAATATATTTCATATTTTCATCTTCATGTGATAATGTTTCGATTATTTTCAGTTTTCAAATCGAAAATACCCAGATTTAAATTATGTGCTGAATAATGCTCAAAATTATTTTTGCTGAAGTCAATTATAAGAATAAAAGAACCAATTCGGAAACAAAAGTGCCTTTGCGCCAACAGGAAAGAAAAGAGCTAGTTTTAGCGCAAAAACGCCAATTGTGGCAACCGTGTCTGCATGTGTCTTTTCATTTGTTTGCGATGACTTTTCCATGGATTATTTGCTTAAGCTTAGTATTTAAACTTAAACAAAATTTAGCGGCGTAAAATGCTCAATATTTTTCTGTGAACGAGCAGAAAGACAGTGTTGCCAATGCATCACGAACAAATAACAAAAAGTTGAGTGGTAACTCTATACCTCAACCGTAGTTTGTTTTAAATTTGAACATGCAAAGCTGATTTTGGTTAAAAGAAAAGAGAATAGGCAATGGAAAATGTCCATTAATGTTAATAAAGGAGAAATATGCTATGGCACGCAAGCACAGATCGTATTGGGTGCACACATCTTCTAATGTAGATTCTCAATTTGTATTAATACAAAACAACAAAATTATTTAATTTATGTCCACAAAAACGATTTCCTTTTTCCAACTTGCTTATAATCAACTAATATTGTCGTCATTATTGACCAAATACATTCGCCTTCGTTTTCACTTGTGTGCCGGACATTTCTCTGCTATATACCTAGTAAAACTCTAAACAGTTCGATGTTCAAGGCCTGTCAAACAGTGCTGGACAACGCCAGTTGCTTATCTGGCAACTCCGTTTTTATCGAGTCTCAGGATCTACTAGCGTAGCTAAATGTCAAGTTCTTCTTCTTCACCTTACGCCAGCGTATTTTTTTATATGGAGTTCAGGTTTCTACGAGGCCATTTTTTAACTGTCAGCACTATGCTTTAGTGTAAACATTAAGGGTTTACCTGAAACAGATTATGATTAGATTTCGATTAAAATTTGACTTCGCCTGTCAGTTGTTCAATACAAAATGTGCAATTGGGCCAAACAAAAAAAATGGAAAATTATCTACTTATTGACCCTCTAGTTCTCAAACTTTTTTTTGCACAATGAAACTATTTTTTGTATTGCTTTCGCTTCAAAAGGCAATGTTTGCTCTGGGAGAATTTTATATACTTAGAGAATTTTTTTTTTCATTTTCTTTTATTGCAGCTTATTGCTTTACAACTCTATAGCGCATTTATAACTTAGTAACCCTAACAATGAGTTGGCAAACTGCCTTTATAACTATGAGTATCAAACTATGACTATATCTTTATATCCGTGACTATTTACATTATAATTTTCAAAGGTTTAAGTCGTTTCGTGAATCTAAGGGGCGCAATCTTTTGAGTCTTCGCCTGTTTGTATTTGTGGCTAAGCTTGTTGCAAGTTGGTTTGGGTGTGCAGAAAGCCTATCCGCGTATCTTGAGCTGTGTCGTGCAATTAGTTCAGCTATGGTCCTTATGCAGGACTTCGTTTCTAGCAAACCATTCAGCTCCAGTCCATCTTCTCAGAGCCTTATTTTGCATGGTTTGTTTTTTTTTTATTTCCCAGCATCGAGTTCATTTTTAAAATTTTAATTTGCAGCTTTTGACTGTCTGAGTGATGTGTGGGCCGTTTGTCAGTCGTCTGTCAAATGTGACTCCCAAATACTTCACTTTGGTAGCTCTTGGTATTGGAGACCCCAGTGTAACCTCAGGGCAGTCCACTCTTTTGGTGGCAAAAGTGATGTGCAGTGATTTTTGTGTATTGATGGTGATACCCCAGCGTTCCGTCCAGCTCTTGATCTCGTCCAAATATGCTTGTAGTTTTTCTGATGCTTCTTGCTCAGACGGACTGCGGCACAGTATTGCCGTATCACCTGCGTATGTTGCTATTAGTATTCCAGTGTCAGATAAGGGCAGCGGCATGTCTGCTGTATACAAGGTGTATAATGTGGGGCCGAGAACACTTCCTTGAGGAACACCTGCTCTTACTGGTCGAATTGACGATATAGCTTGTCCTTTTGCGACTTCAAAGCTTCTTCCCGTCAGGTAGGAGGTCAACAGTTTGTAGTAGGGTGGGAGGGCAGTTCTTATCTTGCATAGGAGTCCCCGATGCCAGAAGCGATCAAAGGTTGCTTGATATCTAGGAAGACTGCAGAACAGTATTCCCGAAAGCACCCAAAATGTGATGGGCAGCTCGGTTTATTTGTTCCGGGGTTCCATGCTGACTCCTTAATTCAAATTGGTGGTCTGGTATTAACCCTCTATGATCCAGCTGCACAACCACTCGTCGCAAAAGTATTCTTTCAAATGCCTTGGATAGTACTGGCTCCAATAGCCGGATCGGTATTTTTCATTGGACATCTTGATTGCAGACCTTATATATTCACCTGGGTGCAAAAGCACCCGCGGAGAATATAATTGTCTTTTGAAGCCAAAAATACAAGCAGATATTAAAATGTACACGAGTTTTTGTTGTTGTTACTTAAAGATTTTCCGCAAAGTTATATTTATAGAACTCTGCAGCTGCGTAGCTGATAAAAAAACAATAGTCGAAAACGAAATGTTTGCGGTCCGCCGACACGTCTTTACTGCGCAAGCCATAGATTGCGACTGACTTAGAGAATTAGGTCTTAAAGGGTTAAACACTTACCCCGCCTTAAGGCGGCTTTGGAAAAAGTGCCAAGAACTTAACAATGCATAAAAACTTAATTTTTTTATTTTCTTGTGCTTATTAACCAAAAAAAAAGTAGGAAAATTGTGCGAAAATGTTTGGAAAAGTGGAAAATATGCTTTATTGAGTGCTATATAACTTGAGTGCCAGAAGCGCATCCCTGATTTTTATAAGTCCCCCATTTTTACCCAAATATGGTAGAAAATATTCGACTCCATCAAAGCGAGTGTCTGCAGGCTCAATGGCTAAAAAAAGGAATTTTTATCCAACTTTTCTTATATGAAAGCTCGCATTTTAAACTTACTTTTAATTTTTTTCCGCTAGTTGTCCCAAGACCGCCTTAACGCGGGTTACATTTAAACTCAGCTAAAACACTCACAAAAACGTCCCTTCTTTAGCTAAATCACTTTTTGTTAATGCATAGTACTGACTCGTAAAATAGGCCGCTTGAAGATCCTGAGACTCAAGAAAAAACGGAGTTGCCAGATAAGGAACTGGCGTTGTCCAGCACTGTTTCCAAACAGCTGACTGGCCTCGAAGTACAACGAACTGTTTTGAGTTTTTCTAGGTAGGATGTGAGATCGAAGACGAATGTTTGAAATTGGTCAATAGCGACGACAATATTGGTCTATTATATTGGTCGAGCAAGAACGAAAACTGAAATAGTTTTGTTTTTTATACCCTGAGCGGGTATATTGAGTTTGTGCAAAAGTATGTAACGGGCAGAAGGAAGCATCTCCGGCACCAAACAGTATATATATATATATGATCAGCATCAACAGTCGAGTCGATATACCCATGTCTGTGTCCGTGTCAATAAAAGGATCTCAGAGATGGTAAGGGCTAGGACAACCAAATTTGGAATATAGACTCCACATTAAGTCAGGCAGATCGAGTTTATGTTGAAATTTCGTCATTTTCATCCAACAGATGTGGGATCAAGCCCCTCATCTAATCACCAATTTTCAACAGGATTGGTCCATAAATAGTGAAGATATAAGCAATTTTGTGACGAGGGACAGGCACAGTATTGGCAGCAGAAAAATATAGTTAAAATAATTAAATAATTCCTTTTATATTTACTACATACATATACATTTACATTTGTTCAATATACTAGCAGCAGCATACATATGCATGGACACATGATCTCTTTCAATGCTCTCAAAAGTTAACTTCTTTTCTCTGAAGTTGAGCGTAATTTTCTCTCCCTCTCTCAAAGAAAATTTTTCATTAATGCGTGCCAATTCAATGGCAATCTTAAAAGAGGGACGTAAAAACCATTGTCTATCTATATTGAGTGAGCGCCCCCGCTCATTATCTCGCTCATTATTTCTACGTCTATGCAGATTTGCTTCACTTTTCAATTCGTTACTTACATTTGCAGTGAACGGGTGTGATATATTAATTGCGAAGATTGACTATGTCGAATTTACCCTGAGCGGGTATATTTATATTTAATTTTGTGACAAATATTATTAAATTAAATATATGAAAAAAAAATTTTATTTTTAGATATTCGTAAAATTGCGGCATGAAAGGATTAGTACAAAAATTCTTGCCCTTTCTAGAGATATCTGAATCGAACTTGCTTCGTTTTGCAAGGGTATTAAATCTTCGGCGCGCCGAACAGCATCTACGTGCCTAGGCTCAGGGTATCTTACTGTCGAGTGCACTCGACTGTTTCGTTTGTATTTTTAATTACGAAATCAAAATCTAATCAGGGTGCAATATGGGTCGTTCTGTCAATTGATTAAAATTTGCTTAAGTATAATATAAATATAATCGTAATCTTCTTCGGAAATTCCCTATTGCGATTATTTTATGATTTTTGTTAAGTAATCTAGTAAAACTAATAGGGTGTCATTCTTGATTAATCTGTTTTCTTGATCTGTTTCAAGTGTAAAGAATACATATCAAATTAATTTTATCTCTAATTTGGCTAATTTATATAGCATAAAGATCTATCCGTGTTATAGTTACATATTCTGTAAAATTGTCAAAAATGGGATTAAACATCAAAAAGTTCTATTAGATATCTATTAATATTCGTCCATCACTAGCTCCCATACGATGCTTTAGGGGAAATGTAGAACTTAGCCCAAAATATTTAACATAGGGAGGCTAGCAACTCCATTTGATGCTTGATTATTTGTTTGATCAGAATTTTTTTTTCAAGCCACAACCTTGGTTTGGGACTACGCAGTTACCTACTAAATCGAGTTTTAAGTTAATGGGAATATTTAGGTGGTCATTTGAAGTTCGAAAATACCTACCGCATTCTCACATAACGCAATGTCGCTTCAATTTAGCCTTTTCTCTCTGTGTGGCGCAAAGATAACTTGAAAAATCAAGCGAGACAGACTCCGTTGAAGGCAAGTTGTTCACTGATTAAAATGAGTGATGATGAGTGACCAGTTCTGAAAAAGGGTTATTGAACTAAAACTTTAACGTATTTTTCGTCTTTATATCGTTACCAATTTTAAAAAGTTCCAGAATTGGCAGTATAGAATCCTTTTTGGATCGCAAGAAAACGACAGATTTCCGGATAGATGTTTTAGATTTTTCCCGGCTGAAGCAGTTAAAAACCGGACAAATCTATCCGGAAAACCAAATTGGCATCACTGATTTAAATCGCACTTTCGCAGCAGCTGCCAGCCTTGCATTCTGCAAGCTTTGGCTTGTGTCTGAGTGACCAACCGATAACGATGCGATAAACGTACCCATCACTTATGTAGTTACAGTAAAGATGGTAAAATTACAAAAAACAAAAAAAATTTCATAAAAAAATATACTCAGTATATTTGATTTTGTTTTCTGAATTCCTAAGCTGGAATGTTTCAATTTGGAGAACATTGTAAGCTGTACATATTTTGATACAGTGGCTAAGAGATTGAGCAGAAGCATGAAGATAAGTTAAAACCTTCGAAAAAATACCTCTTTACGAGGTAAAATTCTAGTGACGAAAACATTTCCATGCCCCAAAACTTCTGATATCCAATTTTGTGACGAACGATATTAAATTGAATAATAACTTATTCTTAAAAAAAAAGTTTGGCATTGGGCACTGCGCAAAAAAAGGTTATTTTTGTTAGGTAAGAAGGATAGGGACTTTATTGCGCAATGTGCCGAATGCCAAACTTTTTTTTTAAGAATAAGTTAAATATTCAATTTAATGTCGAGATATTTTAAACAACAATAAAGTTGTTCATACTAAAACTTGATTTTGAGCTGATCGTTCCTATGACAGCTATATGATATAGTGGTTCGATTTCAACCAAATTTGATCAGGATGTATAGGACCATCCCAAATGTATATCCGGTCAGTTTCGTCGAGATATTTCAAACAACAAAAAAGTTTTTTATACTAAAACTTGATTTGGGACTGATCGTTCCTATGGCAGCTATATGATATAGAGGTCCGATCCAAATTTTAAAACAAACTTGACAACCAACGCTCGCTATCCAGGAACTTACATACTAGATTTTAAGTCTCTAGCTCTTATAGTCTCTGAGATCCTTTGGCTTAAGCACACGGACAGATAGACGGACATGGCTCAATCGACTCGGCTATTGATACTGATCAAAAATATATATATATTTTATAGGGTCGGAGATGCTTCCTTCTGCCTGTTACATACATTGCACAAAACCAATTTATCCTTTTTGACCATTTTTAATGGGCACAGGGTATACAAAATAATTAAGAGAATAAGAACACATTTAGTCAAAATGCGTTCCAGGAAGACCCCACAAGTCCAGCTCATTTGAATAAATTAAATACCGCCTTCTTGCAAAACAAAAACAAACTATCTGGCATCACTGAAACAAAAGCTGTCAGCTGTGGGTTCTATTGTGCACCACTTGCACTACTTGCAATTCTTGCATTGTTGCTGCTGCCATCATTCAATGCTAAGGAATTAAGATAGTAGTAAGACGTAATATCTTGCCGACACGAATTTTTTACAAATATGTGTTATATGTCAAAAAACGCTGAAGTTTAGCAAATTTTAGCGATTTCCCGCTAAGCTAGCTTTTTTTCGAAAAAGTCGTAGAACAAAAGTTTGTAATTTTATAATTGGGAATAGATCCTCATTCACATATTTTAGCTATTTCAACGCTTTGATACAAACAAACACACAAACAGACAAACTGAATTTTCATCTCATTTTGAGAAGGCCACTAAAAATTTCGGATTTTTATGATTGAGGTGTCATTCGACGCGTATTTTTGAAAAGAATCGTAGAAAATTAAAAATATGTACCGAATGGCTCGCAAATTTTCCATTCTTCCTGTATATATTGCTAGTCGCCTTTCGCACCCTCGGTGATGCTTTCGTCACTAAAGACAGAGTAGTTTTGTCAATATCTACATAAGTCAAACCTAGTAAGTTTCAGGTATACCAGTATTGTAAATATTATGTGTGCGATCACAGCTTACCAGTAGACATAAAAACCGATATAATTTATCGCAATAATTTTGATATATCGATGTTTTCTCCATCGCTTAGCCACCTCATCTTTGTTGCATTTGTCAATTTTCCTCAATTTCTGACTTTAAAAAAATGTTGAAAGTAACTATTGCATTTTTAACAATTTTAGGATGTATTTGGCCCCTTCACAGTGTTATGTTTCACTTAACACCTAACACACAAAAGTGTCTTAAAGAAGATATTCAAGCAAATCAATTGGTGATGGGTGAATACGAGGTCTCAGATGTTCCCGGTCAAGTTATAGATTATATTGTGCGTTAATAAATTGCATTTGAAGAAGACATATAAAACTAAAATATTTAATAGGCTCGAGACACTAAAGGTCACATACTGTCACAGAAGGAACACATCACCAAAGGAAAGTTCAGCTTTATGTCGGAGGTTTATGACACGTACGAAATTTGCTTTATTTCCAAAGTGCCACCACGTAAGTAAACACGATCCGAAATTGTGCTATCATTGAGCGTCGATCATTTCTAGAGCAACGTGGAATTAGTCAGGAAGTTTCACTTGTGACAAAAAAGGGCGTTGAAACTAAGAGTTACGAGGGAGTGAGTTCGAAATTAATAGTTTATAGTAAACCATTTAATCAAAAACACTATTTTTAGATTGGCGAGGCCTCTAAATTAAAGCCGCTCGAAGTTGATCTTAAACGCTTGGAGGACCTGTCTGATTCAATTGTTCGTGACTTTGCTTTGATGCGTAAACGGGAGGAGGAAATGCGGGACACCAATGGTGAAAACTTGAAAGCAGCAAAAGCTATATATTTTCTAAATTATTAAATGTTTTGTTTATTTCAGAAAAAACTAACAGCAGGGTGCTATTCTTTAGCATTTTCAGTATGTGTTGTTTGCTTGGATTGGCGACATGGCAGGTCTTGTACCTACGCAGATATTTCAAAGCAAAGAAACTCATCGAATAGTTTAATCGGAACGCAAATCGTTTTAATGTAGGTTTCAGAACCTCGACGCAGCGTTTTCCAACTTATTTCACAATAAATTTTAATAAATCAAATATCTTGTTTTTCTTTTAATATAGATATTTGGATTTTCAGAAAATTTAAAATGTATATTTTCTCTATTCATTTATTTAATTAACACACAACAGCATTTTTACAACGATATATAATAATTATGTGTAATACTTTAAACGCAGCTTACAGTTTTCATTTGGTGTTAACCACATTGTCGATTTTTGGAACGGATTGACTAAACGGTTGTTTCTTTTAGCAGCACTCCTCTATCTGTATCTGTATCTAGCTTTGAGGGGCAATTACCTTCGCTCTCAGCATTTATGTTTGGAGATATGGGCTTTACCAAAATATATTGGGAGTTGAAAACAGGACTCGGCAAAATACCAGCATCATCCACAATCGATTGCTCCATCCAAAGGCTCTGGTCTATCATTGTCTGGTCCATTAAAGTTTTTAATAAAATCAGAGTCTTGTCGAGGCGTATTGGGCTTGTGGACCCTAAAATAATACAAAGTAATATTTATAGAGTAATATGTATACATGTATAGAGAATGTCGGATTTAAGCAAACACTGTATTCAAGCCTTTGACGACAAAAAAACATTAGTTATTGAATATTATAATTTAAGTAATAGAAGTAATATATAAAAATAAGATTGACAACCATAAATAAACAGACTTATGTAAGGTACATACGGTGGAATATGTGTAAATGCACAGTTTTACAATGGTTGTCATATGTACACACATTGAACGTCTATATACTAGCTTTTTACACTATGTATTGTCAACCCAATATATTTGTATATAATACTTTTCAATATTGGTAGATACCACATCAACATAAGAGTCGACCTAGTAGTCTGATTATGATTTTCAACAAATATCATATCAATCGGAAATCCTAAATATTAAGGATTTATATAATTATGGTCCAATCTTAATAGGCTAAAGAAAAGTTAGCAACAGGTAAGATTCTATCGGCACCCTGCATTACATTTGTAAAGACATGTGTAAATTTTCATGTTAATTTACAATATTATGTACATATGTAAGAGCAAAGTTTACAATTAGTGATTTAAAATTCACATATAAATATATAGTTTCTTGGGCAAAACTCGATTACATCACTATGTCAAATAAAAATATTTTTATATACATTCGAACTTTCCTAGTTCGAATCACCATTATCCAAAGACTAAGTTCGAATTATGGAGACTTCAACTTATGGATTTTTAAAATTTATTTTTAAGTTTATTGCCACTCGATTTAGTTCGAGATAGAGAAAATTCAAGACATGGAAGTTCGAATGTATATATATGTATTTTTTACATCACTAAAACTCAATAATAACAAATATTGGTTTTTTATGAATGAATCAATGTCATATGGGGTAATTTTAAACAATATATGAGCAATTCCACACAAATGTCAACCGCGGCCAAAAAAGTTAAATTGATCAAAAATTCACATCTTGTGAAATTTTCTTCCAGAAATGTATTCCAGATATTTATTTAAGCAACATACGCTAGAAGAAATTCACTAGGATGAGCATATCGACTCCACATTGAAAAAAATTGACTTTCAAAATGGACCGTTTGTATTCTAACAATTACACTAAGATAGTAATATTGTAATATGAACCATTTTAATACTTAGAAATATATGGAATGTTAAAAATTAAAAACAAGTTTTTTTTTAAGGAACAAAATGTCGTGTACATGTCGCGTGCGTTACTGATTAAAATTAAATAAAAAATAAACTACTGAATTTTTTTGAGTTAAATAGAAAACATTATTAAGACAAATCAATGCATTACGTTTTAAAATATTCATGAATATTTCTCTGAAATCAGTGCTAAAACTGGTCGCCGTAAAAGCGACTTCTGTTTGAGTTGCGTGCGAATACCTTTTTTAAATTATCCTAAAAACGAGCAATTGTCCAAAATCAACCTTACCACCAATTATAGTGCTAATCAAGAGCTATACGTTTTGCTTTTTGACAAAAGAAAATAATAATTTTGTATGTTTCTTTTTACTTTGAATGTGTACGAATGTCGCATTTAAAATTGGAGAATAGCCCATAGATAAAAAAAATGTGTTTAAAATAAAGATGTTATTAAACCAAACAATTGTTAGGAATTATTACCTTTTCTGTATCCCCATATCAAAATAAAAATCAAACACGATTAAGCATGTACACAATTTTTATTAAAACAAAGGCTATAGACAAAATATATAAAAAAAAATTAAAAATAGTTAAAATGGTAATAAGATTGCCCCTATTGGAAATTATTGTTGGTACTATCATTTAAAATAAACTGTTTTGGGTCAATAAAATTATTTAAATAGGTACTTAATACAGGGTGGAAAGTACCCTTAATTTAACTTCCAATATATGTACATATGTAGATTTCTTTTTAAAAAATTATAAAACATCACAATGAGAAAAAATAGAACAACAATTAATTAATAACATATTATTTTACCCGAAAAAATTTTTAAAAACAAATGCAGGCATTAAGTAAAGTATTACTTTTGTACGAACAACATATAAGCCAATAATATTAGATAATAGAATATGTATATTAAAAAGAAAAAACTTAAAAATAATACCATACAATAAATAATAAATTCAAGCCTAAATTAGTTAATACTACAACACATATAACAAATACTTGGGTTGCGGTTTTGACTATTTGAGAAAGTTTTTGTGGAGCAAATAGGTTCAACATTATCAACATCGTCCTTTCTAAAAATAATGTCATCCCTGTCCGTTGAATGCATAGATTTTCGTTGTAGATCTTCTAGTCGAGATTTTAATTGCACAGGTGTTACAGCAGCTCTTGATTGCTTCTCAGTGATTGCGTTCACAGCTTTTGAACTGATTAAACCGTCGACTCCAGGCTGCTTGCAGTGATGTTTCTTATGATCACAATTTGTATTATCCAAACATAACTCGCATTTCATGAGCTCTGCATTAAACGGATTACAACTGTTGCTTGAGGTAGTTGTGGAAGTGCTTCTCTGCTCTGGATATGGTGAATGAGACTCATTGCTTTCTGGCGTGTATGGGTCGACATGTTTGTTTAAAACACAAGCATTTAAGTGCTGCATGTCAAATCGATTTACAATTATTTTTTCGGTAATACTATTCAATAATGAACTTTTAATTATATTATGGCATATAGGGCAAATTTTTCGAGTAGATTGAGTCTCATGTTTATTTTCACAGGACTCACTGTTAGACAATGGTGTACACATGCAGATACATGTATTATCGGTGTCAACTACATTGATGCTAACACTTGGATAGTTAAAGGAATATTTCCTTCTTGTGTCCTCGTATTCTATCGTATTTATAATCTTCGTATTAGAAATATTGTTTGAGCTAGAGTCTTGCAATATTTTTTTATCTCGGCTTATATTTTGATCGCCATTTACGATTTCAGCGAAAAGTTTATTCGAATACGGACAGAATATGCTTTGAGCGGTTGATGTTAAATTGTTGTTGTTATTTGCTTGAGTGTTTGTACAGCTGCAATCACATGATCTATAAGTACCTTTGTTTTGCTTTAGGCGAACAGTTAAGTAAATAGGCTACATGACCAGAAAAGAAAAGAAAATATTAGAAATATTAAGAGAACTGTAAAATAATTATTATTACATATATATTTATTATGCCTTTAAACGTTAATACGTTTGTTTAATTTTAATAAAAATTGTTTGCATATTTTAATACCTTACTTATTTTATAATATTTGTGTGTATGCATATGTTATACCAAAATCTAACGAATTACTTATGTTATGTCAAAACAGTAGAACAGACATATACAATTTGGTGTCTCTAGCTCTTTTAGTCTCTGAGATTGACTCTTTTATACAGTCGGGCCAACGGACGGACTGTGCTAAATCAACTCGACTGTAGGTAATGATCAAGATTATATATCCTTTAAAGGGTTGGAGTTGCGTCCCAGAAGGATTTAAAAATAAATATACAAAGCATGTTTATTTTATAAATATTGATAAGGGTATGATGATTGATGTCATAAATAAATTTGTTCACCAGAACAAATCGACAACAGAAAATCGATGAAATACGTATGATTGTTTTGGTGAACGGTTGTAATGAGCAATCGTGATGTCAAAATTTTTTGTGGAATTCTCTGGGTGATGCTTTTTTTTTTAATTTTAAAATAAATATTAACAGCTGTGACATTAAACGAAATGACAACTTCGACTTTGCCTCAAAATTCCATCAAAGCGTTTACGCGTGAACGCGGCTAATATCTTATTTAAATCATAATATTAGGTACAGTGCAAGTAAAATGGGAAGTCTACTGAAAAATTAAAAATGATATGCATATATGTGAACCAAAGGTTGATATAAAGCCTTGGGCTCAAGGGCTCTTGAAATCAACCCGTGAACCAAACGAAAATTTTTCTTCCGAGCCGAGCCACCTCCGAAAATTTAAGAGCTTGCAGCTCTGTTTTAGTTAGTTTTACCTATTTCATCATATGATAGCTTTTAAATCTATCAAACTACTAAGCTCAATTTAAACTTATTCGTTAATTTTCTTGTTGGTCACTTGTTTTATTAATTCTACTGGTAAATGATTTGTTTCTCATTTTTAAAGAATGAATATTGTACTTATAGAATAAAATTGTTACCTTGTGGTCGCCCATGCAGACAGATTCTCCGATTATATTATATTTATATTCGTTACTATTAATTATGTCTTTAACTTGCGGGGTCATCAAAATACGATCGCACCACGATGGACATCTAGTTGACATATAATCGGTGGGCATTTCAGGATCTTCTTCAAACGGATATGAAGGAATAAAATTTATTGGATATTCAATCAGAATTTCCGTAAGTGGTTCCAATTCTTTATCAAATTTTTTTAACTATAATGATAATACAATGTTACAATAAATTGTGTAATGCATATTATAAAATATTACCCAATATTCTTTGAACTTAAGCTGATGATCAGCGTGACTAAATTCTTTTTTGCCAACAGTAAGTATATTATTGCCAATGGAGTTGCGATAATGAATTTTGGTGTTTTCAGTTTTTATACTTTGGACGCGATGAGCAACTAAATTTGCAGTCAATTCCTGTTCATCGCATAAAATATAAACACAATCAGTATTAATATGTTATAATATCAGTAAATTTTACTTACTTTTACAACACCTGCAGTGTCACATCGGAAATTAAAATCTCCAAATAAAAAAAAGGGGACGGATCCATTTTTGTCATCCAAGTGAAACCTGATTAGAAATTATAATATTACAAATTAATAATAAAAATGTATAATTTTTTGGATGAGTATTCGAATCTAAAACAATTTCCTGTGATTTTATTTTTTAAATTAAATTAAAGCCTTTTCAATCACCGTCTTTGCCGCCATTATATTCATAACATTCATCATCATTTTAATCTTATAGTCATAATTGTCATCAGCGCCACCTTCGTTACTATTACTATCCTCGTTATCGTCAAAAGTTATTGCCATAAATATTAATATTGTCATCATCATCGGTATCCTCATTATCATTGTCAATATTATAATCTTCGTTATCATTTTGATCAATAGTTTTTTTCTCTCTCCTCGAATCTTTGAGTCTACACAAACGGCATCTCTTTGCCCACTTTAGCCACTTCCTTTAAAGCTTCGTTCTCATACGATTTCTTCCCCTCCTTTTCGCACTTCTACATTCTCGTCTTAGCATCCATATTTAATTCACCAATATTTCTTATACTTGCGATCTCTATCTCTAATTATACATCTCGCCTTTCAGTTTTTCTGGTGGTTGCAACTGCTTCACATATCATATCTTTACCGTCCACAATTACAATTTGATGTATTGTGTGTAATACCATCGAGCACAATCTCCGCTTCATCGCCTTTCCTAAATCGCACAGTTGCATTGCGCATTTTTCCATCCCGACACTCATTGTCTACCAGAAATTCCACCTCCGTATTAACCGTCACACCCTTCATGCGGGAAATGTCATTCACAACATTTAAACCTGCACACTCTGATAGCACCTAATACACTGTCCGTCCCGACAAATCTTCCTCACATACCAATAAGACCCGCAATTGAAACAGCTGGAATTGTCTGGATTGAAAGCTCGATAAAATGCGCCTTTAAGGGACAGATAGGCAAAATATTCATAATATGTAGAGTATATGTATGTACACATATATAAAAGCTATCTTGCTTTGATGAGTAGAACAATTTTGGGCAATGATGTTAACAATGAGGAGTTCAAAAAGTAATAATTACCTTTCAATAGTATGTATTAGGGCTCGTCTTCTTGTTTTGCAGTAGACAGAAGGGAAATCTGAACAAGCTGCCAAATTAGATGCGTCATGAAAAAGGTGTATATTAACTAGCTCAATGACAGTGCCATTTATTTCCCAACGTGTTCGCATAAACCCTTTTCGTGACCATTTGCACTAAAGTAAAAAATATGTTATTCTCAATTAAGTTCATTAAGATAGTACATGTATATAAATTATATTAAAATGCTATTAACATAAAATTTACTTTAAGCCTGGTGTGTAAAAAATGTATTTAAGTATGTGAATCAAAAATTTAATCGCTATGCTGATAAAAGATTTAACACGGTTTTTCGAAACATGTATTTCTTTATCAAATTTAATTTACTTATCGTTCATAATAACAAGGACAGGACATTAACGTGTAACTTCGGCAGAATTTCTGAAACTAATTTAAATTTTAGTTCCGGAGTAAGCCCAAGAAAATTAATTGAATTGGAGTCACTCAAAAGGCTTAAGCGAAATCAGCTCCTATTATGGTTATACGTTGGCATAAGCCCCTTGGTATAAAAGTCTGAACTTCAATACCTTCAGACTCTTTTTGTTAAAAAACCGACCGTGTCTTGCGAGCCCTCAGAATTTAAAAAGCGGCGGTTTTTTTTAAAATTCACCGACGGTAAAAAAAGTGTCGATTAAAAAGTGCTCGTCCGATGGACGCATTAGCTATTTTATAAACATGATATATTATAAAACTATTTATTCTGCATGCAAACTTGTATTTAAGAGGCTTGGACAAATAGCTTTCGCACCTTCTTTTTAAATTTTTCGCGCATTCTTTTCAATTGTCAGTATACTGATTTAGTTTGCTTTAATAAAATCGAAACCATTTTCTGATATACCTTTACTATTTCGAGCAATAGTTTTTCTTAGTGTATTTTACTTATAAATATTTTTAAATGTGTGAATTTTTAAGCAATCTACTTACTTCCGGAAAAAAATGTTGGGGAAACTTTGATTTTTCTTTGGTGGAAATTGCTTCGATATTACCATAAAAAATTTTCTTGTCATCTAGTTTATCCTCCCAGCAAAATTTTTGAAAATTCCAAATTCTTAAAGTAAATATATCCTTATGGCCAAAGTAAATGTTTCCAAGTGCCTTTGGGATAAATTACGATTAATATAGAATTCTTGTACAAATAAGAAAATTAATGAGCCGGTAAGATTATAAGATATAATACTTTTTTGCGTGCATGTTTTTATAATCTATTGCACGGAGTCAGAGCTGGGAATTCTGATTAAAATTTGATTTGATTAAATTACTTCATTACTTCACAATTCCAGCAAACACTAATTAGTATTAAATTTGATTTGATTTTATCTCATTGATTTGATTTTATATATTGAGTCAATTGTTATTTTTTCATGATTTTGTTCACTGGAATTTAGAAAGGCTCGAGATTTAAGCTTTCGCTAAATTACTTCTCGTATTGTTTTGGATTCCAGCACCAGTAAATACCAAATAGTTATTCTCTGAATAAACTCCAGTAAACAAAAAAGTGTTTATTATAAAGAGGTGCTAATTGTATAAGTTATTCAGTTTTCCCAGCTCTGCACATAAATAAAATATATATATGCATAGTCAGATCGTGATTTGAGATACTCACAGTAAAGTGCTCTGCACATTTGAAATCTTCGTCCATATAAATTCGGACGTATATATAACCCCAACTTTCCATTGCCTCGCACAAGCTTTGGATAAACTGCTGTACGTGATCCATTGAATTTTCGTAGGTCTTTCCACCCACTTCTTGTAGATGTAAAGCTAAAAATCGTGGAATGATTTTCGAGACTTTGGCAATAAACTCTTCTAGCCATATTGAAAGAAGTCTTTTTGGCTGCACAGCAATGTTGATCATGGAAAGTGTTTACATTCAAAGTTAATTATTTATTTACATATAAACAAGCATACATACAAGCATTTTAACATAAGTATATAACTATGTTTACATATTTTATATGTACATGCTTCTGTACAAAATTATACGTACGTACATCTTCAAACAAACTTCCAACATTGGCTGTTACTAGCATTAATTCAGTATCCGAATTGACATCACTTATGGATTCCATTTTTCAGATTATCCATAAATTTATGTATCTTTTGGTATGTCAGAGCAGAGCTGCAAAACTATCGATAGCACTACCGATAGTATCGATTATAGGTTGATAACAGCTATCGCAATTTCGTGAAATCAGACACTGTTATCAATTTAGTGATTTTATTCCCAGTTCTGGCTATTTCTAAAGTTCGATTGCAATATACATATATATATATATACTGCTATTACCCGAAAACCTGGCTATTTATTTTGCTTTTTATTTTGTGATATTTTACGTCCCATAAACAAATTATAGGCCCAAAGTTCTGTCATTTAAGAACTCGATTGGTAACCACAAAATTCATGGAATTGGCTAGATTTGCGATAAGCATGTTTTCCTTTCCATAGTCGAATGGTTGATCAGTTGAAGATCAACCTTTGGCATAAAAACTTTTGTTTTACTTACGAGCTGACCAAGTTCGCTTCCAATCGGTATTCTATATAATATAGCTGCGATTGAACCAATTATTCGAAAATTAAGATTCAGTTGCAATATATTGTTGTTTTTGAGATATCTCAACCAAAATCAACAAATCGTCGAGCACACTCAACTGTATCCGCACAAAAATAAGTATAACGGATGTCTACAATACTAATACTAGTTATACCCTGTGCCCATTGAAAATGGTCAAAAAGGGTATAATGGTTTTGTGCAATGTATGTAACAGGCAGAAGGAAGCATCTCCGACCCTATAAAGTATATATATATTCTTGATCAGTATCAATAGTCGAGTCGATTGAGCCATGTCCGTCTGTCTGTCCGTGTGTTTGAGCCAAAGGATCTCAGAGACTATATATATATCCTATATCCTGATAAAATTTGGTTGAAATCGGACCACTATATCATATAGCTGCCAAAGGAACGATCAGTCGAAAATCAAGTTTTAGTATGAAAAACTTTTATGTTGTTTGAAATATCTCAACCAAACTGACTTAATATGCATTTGGAATGGTCCTATACATTCAGTTCAAATTAGGTTGAAATCGGAGCAATTTATCATATAGCTGCCATAGGATCGGTCAGTCGAAAATTAAGATTTTATAAGAAAACTTTTTGGTATTTTGAAATATCTCGACCGAACTGACATGCATTTGGAATGGTTCCATATATTCTGATCAAATTGGGTTAAAGTCGGAACAATATAACATATAGCTGCCTTAGGAACGGTCAGTCGAAAATTAATATTTAGTATGAAATTATTTGTTGTTTTTTGAGATATCCCAACAGAACTCACAAAATGGGAATTTTTATTGTCTTTAACATTATTATTGAATTTGGTTTAAGTCCGTTTAGTAGAGCGTATAGATGTTATACGAACAATTAGTCGAGAATTTAATGCCGCATCATCAAACCTTCGGCATGCCCAACGGCTTGCAAGGGGGCAAACGGGGCTATCGGAGTGCCCGGGCATAGGGTATTCTACAGTCGAGTGTGCTCGAAAGTAGCCGACTGTAGCCTCCACGCGAGCGAAGCGAGCAGGGGGCGGAGCCCCCTTTTTTTTTTGTTAAAAAAGATTGGAGTTTTCTAAGCTATTTTTCATTAAAAACAGATATTTTTCGACCTAAAATTTTGGCATCCCTAAAATCAACTATAAATATTCAAATACAAAATATACCAAACTTAATCGATATATATAACAAACAAATTTTTGTATAAATTGTAAGTATTGTTTAAACAGAATTAAGTATAGTAAAGCTTTATGTATGCCAGTTCAGAGCTAGCTCTGTATCATATTCCTGCAGTTCTGGAGGTGTCGATACCAACCCCTACTTAGGTACTTACTTAAATAACCCTATGGTAAGCGAACGCCGAACCACTAAGTATAAGCGACAGAAAGCATAAACTAAACTTAATGGTCTTTCTGTCGCTGTGAACAATTGTGGTGCTAGTACCGATTGTTTCCGTTTTGCTTGCCGCTCTTTCACAATGTTCGAACGTTGTCGAGTTAAGAGGAGTGCAGCAGAGCACAATATCATTAAATAAATAAACAAAAGTTACTTTAGCATTACATAAATTAACCACAAAGGTACGACAATCGTATATTACTCTAACAGCACAATATGTATAGTGAAAGGCATATAAGAAGACTCAAACAGGAACACATAAACAAGGGAGCTCCGCCCCCTGCTCGTTTCGCTCGCCTACCCCCGACTCGCTTCGCTCACGAGGAGGTGCGGCTGCAGTCGAGTGAGCTCGATATACCCTGTGCTCGTAGGATACCTTGTGCCCTGGCACACCGATAGCCCATACCTTTTTGCAAGCCGTTAGGCACTCCGAAGGTTGATGATGCGGCATTTAATTTTCGACTATTTGTTCGTTATACATCTACATGATCTAGTGAACCGAGAGATTTATACCAAATTCGATCATAAAGTTAAAGATAATAGATAATTCCCATTCTGGGAGTTAGTTTGAGATATCTCCAAAAACAACAACAAATTTTCTACTAAATCTTAATTTTCCTATGGCAGCTATATTATATAGTAGACCGATATAAGCCAAATTTGGTCATTACATAAAGGACCACCACAGATGTATACATATTATGTCAGATTGATTAAAATATCTCAATCAACAAAATTTTTTCGAATTTAAACTGATTTTCGACTGATCCTGCCTATGGCAGCTACATGATATAGTGGTCCGATTTCAACCAAATTTAGTCAGGATGTATAGGATCATCCCAAATGTATATCCTGTCAATTTGGTATTTCAAACAACAAAAAAGTTGTTCATACTAAAACTTGATTTTCGACTGATCGTTCCTATGACAGCCATATGATATAGGCGACCGATCCAAATTTAAAAACAAACTTGATGTGCGCCCGCTTATCCAGGAACCTACTTACCAAGCTTGAAGCCTCTAGCTCTTATAGTCTCTGAGATCCTTTGACTCAAACAGACGGACGGACAGACAGACGGACATGGCTCAATCGACTCGGCTATTGATACTGATGTATAAGTTGAAAAGTATGCCTAAAAGCCCTTCAAAATACCTTTCCAACGATTTATTGAATATATCTGTAGCTTCTATCGTTTGGATACTGTGTGTAAGTTTTAGCGGGTTTTTAGTGATTTCCCGCTAAACTAGCGATTTTTCGAAAAAGTCGTAGAACAAATGTTTCTAGTTTTTTGATAGGGAACAGATCCACATTCACAATTACAAGCTATTTCAAAGCTTTGTTACAAACAAGTGGACCGACTTTTCATCTCATTTTGGGAAGGCGACTAAATTTTTCAAATTTAATTATCCTTTGAACGAGTGGTCGGATTTTGAGGATCGAGGTGTCATTAGACGCGTATTTTCTGATAAAAATAATTTTAATACAAAAAATTTTACCAAAAGGCTCCAGCGGCCCTATTTGCTGCAATCATCAAAATTTCGCCCCTCCCACTTACACCTGCTTATCACACGAACCAGGTGAATTTATAATATTCTTAGTATACACTTTTGTTAGTTAGAGCTTTACCTTTCGATCGCTAAATAACTCGACCTGATTGGACAGTCATAGCAAATTTTCAATTCTTCCTGTATATATTGCTAGTCGCCATTCGCACCCTTTGTGATGCTTTCGTCACTAGCGCAGACTGACGTCTACAGTGATTAAATCATTTAAATTTCAGACTACAAATCTGCCTACAACTGTTCTGGAACTATCAAGCGCCTTGAGCAAATTGTTTTCGAGCTTACATTGGATTGGCAAAGTAGACTTGGTCCCCTAGTAAGTAGTGATCTAATTAGCTACGAACTAGTGCCCAGTACTACAGGCCTAAAGAAGCAACTCGATGTTAAGACTAACCATTTTAAGCCTAATTCAACTGTTAACGGTTGGGAATAAGTGACCAAGTTTGTAAGTCTTAAGTCTGATGAGTACTTACATTAAATTACTTACATTAAGTTTAGCTGCCTTATAAACTTGGTATCTTCTTCTGGCACTACCGTAGCCGACTGTTGGTCATTATATCATATTAGTTGCTCGGGATCGCAGATAATTAAATGAGTGTCAAGGGCTTTAATTAGTTGAAGTCGTCGACAGCACTCAGCCGCCTTATAAACACTAATTTATCATACGCATGTATAATATTAATACACATTTACGAAGCATGTATAAATGTTGGAAAGATTGGTTCTTAACTTTGTATTTTCGTATTTATATTGTATTATATTGTATAATTGTACGCTGTCTCATATGATCCCACATTGCTTGCTCGGGATAACTGGGCCATAAGAGTTATCCAATTTGTAGAAGCCACAGAATACCGAAAATCATACATCGTTATTTTGAATAACGATTACCATTAAAGTTTTATTCCCTGGTTAATATACATATTTATATATTTTATTACATGTCCTATATTAAAATGAATGTAAAATTAAAAGCAAACTTGCCCTGACATCTACAAGTTAATATTTGTTCTTTTTAACATTTCCCTAGTGCTTTGTATCCAGTCGAACTATCCAGGAATGACCTTACATTTTTCTTCTAGATGTGATCTTAAAACAGAATTAGCGCAATAATTATTAGAAAAACAAAATAAAAAATTAAGGAATGGACATACATACATATGTTGTTGGTTACAAATGTGGAATAGTCATATTTCAAAATTTCTCAATTACAGAGACTCGTAATAAGCAAATGTACGGCAATATTAACATAAACTGGAAATAGTTGATTTTTTCTTCAAACAAATCCAAAGTTTTTGGATTTAATGGCCATCAGCATTTTACCACGTAAAATTGATTTGCTGGAATATAAGGGAATATAAAGCCGAGATATGCAAGTATTTGCAGTAGGAAGATGAGAATCATCAGCAGGGCGTATAGTAACAGATGGTAGTGGCTGAAACCCTTCCTCCGAAGCTGGTAATGCTGGTGATCCAGTCCAGAAATATACCTAAAATCCATGATTTAATAAATAGTTTACATATTCGCGAAACAATGATGCTTACCAAATCTTGACGCTCTAAAGTATTCATTTTTTCTACAATACTCCAAAACCATCTTTTAAATTTTAAAAGTTTATCTGGTCCTTCACTTGATTCATCATTGAAATTCGTATAAGAAATTAAAGTGGAAACATTGATATCGCCAACACCATTCAGGAGCAATCGTAGATCTTCGGCAGTTAAGCTATTCATGCAATTGTCCGGTAGAACGTCAAAAATACCGTCTTTTAATGCCTGAGAATTTATAAAACCCATTTAAAATCAAAACAGTAATATACTAGTAAATCTTACCTCCAGCGCTTTCTCCTGCGATTTAATAAGCCTATACTCAGTGTAGCGCCTTATATACTCGAATATGTTACTTGAGGTTACGGGTACATCGCGTCCTCCTGGGATCAACTCACGGTTACCACAACCTTCCTCTTTCATTAAATCAATTCTTAACCATGAAATAAAAATGTTTTTTTATCATTAAAAGAATACTAATTTTGTAGACTACAATCAGACTTACACAAAGCTAAGCTCCATTCGATTAATATTCTCTTCTCCCTCTTTTGTTGGAGCGTTTTGGATGATTTGTCTAAATGATTCATACAACGCAGGATCAAAGAATGCCAGGTCATGAAATTTGATTTTTCGCCCTAGCATGTATTTCAATACATGTCTTTGGAGGAATAACGGGAGCAATTCGTTTTGCAATAAGCAAAGTCCAATAAGTCTAGTAGAAAAACATTATGCGCATTTTAATTAAAGTTTTCATTTAGGCATTTAGAAATGATGACTGATAATTCTTACCTGCCAATATTTCTAAATGCGTTAATCCGTTCAAACGATGCCAGCCCTTGTCGTGGTGTATAAAAGCCACGTTTTCCCGGCGAGTAAAATAGTGGTTCGTTATCGTCTTCAATTGGTTCAACAAGTGCTGCAGATGGCGATTTTTTCGGTTGGCTCTGCACATTTACTTCAGACTTTTGTTTGAATGTAATTATCTCAACGGCCTCATTGACTTTCTGTCTCAATGTTTCATCTGAAGACAGTACAGACAAAAGCTGAGGCGTAGGTATTTCCAGAAGCATGCCTGTTACCTTCGGTGCGTGCGACGAGTTTATTGAGTGGATCTAATAGATTTTAATTAATAAATTTCTGTATACTACATTACATACTTTAGCTTACCTTGGGATAGAGTCGCTCTCCAAGTTGTTGTAGGTGGACAGACAAGTGATCGTTTGAGCTATCCGCAGTGTTATCTACATTTAAAATAAAAAGCACATGTGAGAATCATAGATGAATTATATTCCTTTTTTGTAATTACCTGCATTAATAGCTGGAGTGTAGGGCCTAGCATCGACATTTAATGATTTTCGTTCACGAGCTGTGCGCCACAATATTTTGCTGCCTGTTCCACGCCTTTGCAATGTGGGGGGATCGCGGCTAGAGCCGGATACGGTTCTACTGCGCAGTATGCTCGAAAACGGTACACCATATTTACTTTGTGTACCTCCCACTTGCACTGAATCAAGATTGGGCAATTTGGCACTCGCTAATAGTGCTTCTGAAATTGAAGTATAGAAGCTACGCGCCACACCCGATCCTTCACCAGGCTCATCCTTAAATGTCACTTTAACTCTGTTGAATGTAATGGGTGGCTGAGCTCGACGATTTTGTGTACCAAATTGGGCATTCAATTCCTTAAATGTTTGGATTATTAAACTTTCACGATTTCTTTCAAGCTTACAAAGCACCAAATCACGTTGTTGTCCGTTTCGAAGCTTTTCCATATGGCGTCTAAAGCGCATTTCCTTAACTGGAAAGCCCCTTAATTCTGGCAATACAGAGCCGTGTTCCATGCCAACATCATCCATAAAAACTCTTCCGAAAAGATCAAGTGCAAGCTTCCAACGACTCAACAGAAAGTTCCATGATGGCAGTTCTGAAGAACTGCTCTTATAAAACAATGATCCACGAATAGGAAACATCATTGCCTGGTTTGGTATCTTTTCACGACTATTATCACATTTAAGTTGTTGCGCCATCTGAGATGTGGTAGAAGATTGATTTCTCAACTCGGATAAGTTATTGTCATCGGATTCTAATTTTAAACTGGATGCTCCAGCCCGGACGATAACACTACGAACTGCAGATACTGATAAGGAACTCTGTAATGGTGCCACATCCTCTCTAATACCACTACGCGTTTGATTCTTAGTTGGTGCTATAATAACTTCAGGCCGAGTAGTTATTAAAAGATCTGCCGATCTACTGGAACCTGCCGCATCATCGACCATGTGCACATCCTCCCCATCCATGTCATCGTCCACGTATTTATTATCTTGTTAAATAAAAATGTTATTATTAATCGCCTAATGAATTTACCTGATAGTTAACGCAAAGATATAATTGAAAAAATTTACCTTTAATTCCTTCATGCGACTTGGAATCGTCTAAGCACTGTTTTTTCTTCAACTGCACATAAATATTTAAGTCTGCAGTATCATCTTCCTTATATATGTCGTTTTCCATCTTCGGTTCGATTGCTTCAGTATTTCTTTTCGAAACAGTAGGTTCCTCATTCGTGTTAGTGTTGAATGGCGTCTCGATTTTCATAAAATTTGAGAATCCCAAACGTGTTGGGGGTTGATCAATAAAACTTTGATGAGAATTGTTGCTTTTGGTATTGATCTTTGAAGCAGGAACTGCAGGCAATGGTAGATTGGCAAAGAGCTCTTGTCTTTTTGAATTGGGTTGTAACAAGTGCGGTTTATCCGCTAGTGGCATGGCCATGTCAAGGGGCAGATCAAAGCCATCGGGCGCTGAGCAACCCAAGCTCAGTGTTGAGTCAGATCTTGTGAAAAATGCATACTTTCGCGTGTTACCAATTGAATATAAGTTACACTGTCTTTCAGTATTTGAATCCTCAATGTTACTTAGTTCGTCGTCAGTATCTTCGTTTTCAACAGAATTGGATAAATTGTTAACACGACCAGAAATGGACTCGCTTTTATCATAAAAGCTAGTATCGTTACGCATGTAGAAAACGAAGGCATCAAGAACATAGGCAATATGCCGCAATGCAGTTATATCCAATACTGGCAATGCATCCCGATGTTCCGATGTGTGTGCACGCATTAATGAAAGACAATATGTGAAGAAATCTCGTCGAGAACTTGATCCTACAAAATGAATAAATATTATTTAATATACGTTTAAAAATATACTTAAGCAGCTGCAAACTATTGTAATCACTAGGAATATCCAGCAGGTCATTTTGACCACCAGTGACGATTCCTAATTAATACATTCAATATTCAAATACATAAAATTTTTGTATCGGTATCAAAACAATTGTATCGTACAAATACGTAAATTTAATAAAAAGCAGGGATTACAACCGTAACCAAAATTGTTCCTTCAAACGATATTAAATAATTAATATTTGTAGCCTTAACTGAAACTCGTTACCTTTAACCGAAATTAACTAATTTAAATTTGTAACTATAACTTTATACTGAAACAAAAAGTTACATCAGAATGTTTCCATGGATTTTTGTGACGTTCAAATGCCCACTAGGTAAGAACATAATAGTATGCGATTTTTTTTTAAATCAACAATTTTTTTATATATTAACCTATTTTCTAAGAAAAACCTCTTTACCAAGCAAAAGTCTAGTAACGAAAACATTTACATTCCCCAAAGTTTCTGATAACCAATTTTGTGACGAACGATATTAAATTGTATACATAAACTATATAAAAAAAAATTTGGCATTCGCCAATATATCTTTTGACAATTTACATATTATTTCGTGGTCATTCTTGGGTAGAACAAGCTGCCTTGCTCCTTTAAATCATTATGATTATTAAGATTGTTTGATAATTCATTGTTTCAAATGAATTCAATTAAAAATGTTTCCTTGATCTGATATTTATTAACGACTGCAAATAGAGCTCTCTATTGGTCTCTAGAAATATCAACTTTAATTTCAAAACCTTTTCGTCCGCCTCTATTGTCTCCACGATTACTACGTAGTTTTCGCAAAAGCAACAATTCATTTCTTAATGAACTTATGCTTGTAACCGACTGGTCCATTATAGATAAATTAGTTGATATTAATATTGTCCTTAATACTTTCTATGAGACCCTGAACGCACTATTAGATGCGGTATTCCCAATTTAATTCCTGAGCCTGGTACACCAAAGCCACCATAGTTAACACATAGACTCTGTTATCTAATAAATATAAAATGTAAATATTAAAAAAAAAATTTTAAAAGTCATGTAACAAAGATTAAAGCTTCTGTTGTTGTTTTCTGTTAGTGTGAGAACTAATGGTTGAAAATGTCAAAAATGAACTGCTAGTTTCTACAAGTTTTCAAAATATCGTGCTTTATAATCAACATGTTTGTGTGTGTGTATCTGTATATGTGCAAACTATAACTATCATAGTGTCCGCCTTGCAATTCGAAATTCATAAGACGCAGTCTGACTGCATAATGAATTTTTCTCAGCTATGTTGTGCGAAAATTTCATCCTCTAGGACTTACCGTTTTGGCTCCAGAAAGATCAGTCAGTCAAAACAGTTTTATATATAAAAGATATTTAGACAAATTCTTTGATTTCAAACCAGAAGATCTATTTTAATATTCAAATTAAAAATCAAAGGTAATTTGAGAAACGTTGATTACACCTAATTGATATAATTAAATTTAATGCTTGAATGAACTAAAACTAATCGTTTTACATGAACCGCTTATTAAAGATTTATTTCGGTTTTGATAATTTCGGTATTATAAATAATTTTATTCGGTTACGATTTCAGTTACACTTTCCAATTTTAATCGGTTGATAGTGGTTGAAGGCTACGGCTTGGGTTGCGATTCTAATCCCTCATAAGAAGTATCATAATGTAAAATATGTTAACTATGCTATGCGTTCAAAATCAAAGCTAATCCTACTAGCTAATACTGGTAATTAATTATCATGATTTCTGATCAAAGTTACTTGCTGAATGCCCCCAATCAATCTGCTACTTTTTTAAATGAAATCGAAGCTGGTTGCATTTAATATGATTTTAAAATCTACATACTGCAATCCACTTAAAGCAAATAATTGCAATCAATGGTTGTTAAATCTTATCTTCATTTTTATTAATGTGACTGCAGTTTTAAGTTGCCGGTACAACTGTAGTAAAATATTGAAGCAAGACCTTCACCTGACAAGAGAGTGATACACCTTAAACAAGTCAGTCATCATTAAATATGGATTAAATATGTATTAAACACAATATTCAAAACCACTTTTATTTTCCATGTTTTTTGAAAATGGTGAACAATTTAATATTGCCGAGAAAACGTTATATATATAAATCATCACATCATCTATATAATTAACTGTTAGACGGAGATCGCTACTCACGTTGCCATGATAAAGTTAAAGCTTGGTGCCATATTTGATAGAGTGATGAAGTCAAAAGCGATAACAATTAATTTCATTAAAAAATTACAACCATTTGCTTTAAATTGTTTTCACATTAAAATTTTAAGTTTGAAAAAATCAAAAAAGTTTGAAATTGTTATATACAGTTTTCAGCTCTGATATATTGCTAAGACTTACCAATCACATTAACTCCCACGGTTGTGGAAGTTGGAGTTGATGCTTGGCTTGTAGTAGCTTGTTGACTAAGATTAAGCGGGTGCAAGGGGTGATTTGGATCAGTGTAGTTTGTCAAATAGGCACCAAATTTGAGCTGCGCCTCTGTACCGTCCATTACTGTAAACATCCAGTCCCATGTTGGCTTTAAACGTTTTTCAACAAAAGCCTTTTTGAATAGAAATAATAAAAAAAAAATTATTCAAACATTACAATATACATTTACTTAAGTTGAAATACTCACTTGAACTGCAACGGCTTCCTCAATGTGTATTTTGAGTGAGGTTTCAATATCATTCATCATATTGTATGACATAATGCCTAAGAGCTCGGAAATTTGTCGTATCGTAATACCAAATGCACGGCCCAAATTACTTGCAGTAGTCGCCATTGTGTGCGACTCAGCCGATGGTGTGTTAACAGCAGTACTGGCTGGCACAGTTGTTCGGCGCAACGCCATTGGATCAATAAAAACAAGGTTGGATCCAGTTGGTACACGAACCGATGGTCGAGTGTTATCGCGGCTTCTGATTGCCCATTGCATTGTTTGTGGAGTAAGATCGTTGCGTGAGTTCGGATTTATGTTGCGACGTTCGAGTTGTTGATCATTGAAACTGAATTCATCAGACTGGTCATCCGATTCGCCATCTTCGGATCCATCTTCCTCTTGAGCAGAGGAATCGCCAGATTCGTCTTCCAGAAATAAAACTCCAATGTCTGTAATAAAAGTTTGATAATTTAATTGTTATTGCTTTTGAATTATATACATTAATAGGGAAATTCGCCCCCTGATCGCAACACTCAACAGCCCGTAGCGCGTTAAAAATGGTTTTTAATTTGATTTTCAACTTAGAAAATCGTTCTTCACAAAATTTTATATCAGGAAATTTTGGGCATGGAAATGTCTTTGTCACTAGACTTTTACCTCGTAAAGAGGATTTTTTTATTCAAATATTACATTCACGCAAACATGGGATCTCCCAATGCCCGCATGCAGCTCTGCATATTCAAAATGTTAGCAAGCTACAGTTGACGCAAGTGTTATTTTTATACCCTGTGCCCATTAAAAATGGTTGCAGAATATAATGGTTTTGTGAAATGTAGGTAACAGGCAGAAGGAAGCATCTTCGACCCTATTAAGTATATATATGTATTCTTGATCAGCATCAACAGCCGAGTTGATTTAGCCACGCCCGTCTGTCTGTCTGTGTGTTTGAACGCGTCGATCTCAGAGACTAGAGACCTAGAGACTTCAAATTTTGAATGTCGGTTGCTGGCTACCGGGCGCAGATCAAATTTGTTTTATTAAATTTCGATCGGGCCACTATATCATATAGCTGCCATAGGAACGATTAGTCAAAAATCAAGTTTTAGTTTGATATATCTCAACCAATCTGACAGAATATACATCTTTTATATAATGACAAAATTTTGTTGTAATCTCTACTATATCATATAGCTGTCATAGAAACGATTTATCGAAAATTAAGATTTAGTATGAAATTATTTGTTGCTTTTGGAGATATCTCTACCAAACTCAACTTGGTTTAAATCGGTTCAGTAGAACATAGTAATACGAATACGAATAAGTCGAAAATTTAATGCGGCACCATCAATCTTGGAGCACACTCGACTATAGCAGAGACCCCTTGTTTCGAGATGCATTGTCTACCTGCCGTCAGCCTATTATTGAGCACATTACGACGGCGTACAGCCCTTCTTAAGGCCATACTATGCTTACATATGAAGAAGATTCCTGCATAAACTTATTCATTACCTATACAAGCAGTATTGCCTAAATATTGTAGGCTAAAATAGCCTACATTAGGGATGTAATACGTAAATGCAGTTTAAAGATTGGTAAATAAAACATAAAACGTATCTTAACTGATTTTATTTTTCAAAAAAGCAAAAATTTGTCGGTATCGATGGCGCAGTCGAAAGAAAATTCATGTATTTCAAATCTTGAAATAAGCAACAGCACTAGTGAAACTTTGTTTGTTCGTCTTCGCACCCCTACTATTATCATATTTTTGACATTCAACTTCGTAAAAACAAACGAGTCGATTGTTGGTTGTGCAATTGAAAGTTCACTTATTTTGAAGAATATCCCAATGCATATTACTCCGGAAAGTTTTATTAATAAAATCGAATTAATAATTAGGAACAATTGCTGGACTCAAAGGGACTCAGCCGATGTATATTAACTGACAAGCGAGCAGATAATCTCATTAATGAAACATTTTGTGAAGAAGACGTGAAAGACAACAATTTGCAGAAATTAGCAAACCAAGAATGCAATTTGCTATGGTGACAGACTTCGCCAATTTCACATAAATAAAATCACACTCCATTTATTTTTGTTTACTTGATTTCTTCAGTTCTGCTTAAACATTGCACTTATTTGTACTTCCACAGCCGAAAATCAATGCTGGCAATAGAAATTACATATATTTATTGGTGCTTGACTATTGAGACCTCCAGGCTCAGTCATATCCCGAATTATATTATGATTTGAAATACCTTACGAAAAACCGTCTCCCCAAAACCAACTCATCGTTACACAGGAATCCATTTGGTGTTGGAATAAAATTCCCTACGTTTGACCTAGAGATTTTGGTAGGAATTGGCGCCATTCAAAATTATATAATCAAATAAATCATTGGAATAAAAAGATTTTTAATTTCCTAAATAACTGCATCATTTGATTTTTACCGTATTTAATAAAACTATCATACCAGCATTGAACAAAAATACCAAGTCTTTACAACAATTTTAAAATGTACTTACACAACAATAAATTTTTTCCTATTTTTATTACTGCGCTTTGGTAAAATAAGATAAAAGATCGTTTATAATAATCCATTCGTTTTATATGATTTTAAAATTAATTATCTATCCATATATACTTATGTATGTATTTCTCTGAGATAGTGCTTTACTAAAAATTTTAGGTACAGAGTACAATTAAAAATAAATTTCTTTACCTGTTTCTGAACCAACTGTTGCACCAGTTTGAACGCTTCGTTGTGCATCTTGATTACTCTGGTTGTCATCCGAGTCTGATTCGGTTTCAGCATCATTAAAAGTGAAATCGTTATCACTTTCATCATCTTGCATTCCTTCTTCATTTCGCGGGTTTTCACTTAGGTCATCGTCATGACTACTTAAATTGTTTTCTCTATTGGGAATCTCCTCCGACTCTGAAGGGTCTCTAAGGGCTAAAATAGACATACACGATAGAAATAATAAAAATATTACAAATGCTTATTACTTACTATCCATGGCCACGACATCATAATTTTGTTGTACGCTGAAGTTTGAATTCTGCACATTGACTGCATCATGAATCAAATGCTCTGACGTTGACTCAACATTGGATGGCGCTAAAGGCTCAACGCTGAACAAATCATCAGAATTCTACAGAAAGAAGCATGCGCCCAAGTTTAAACAATATTTGTTAGCATTACTTCAACAATAACTTACATCCAGATTCGATGAGGACATGGCAAACGGAGCAGTGGGTCGCACTACTCCAAGTCTTACTGGTGCAATCAGGGCTTCAGATACCTCACAGAGTTCCTCAATGGAAATTTTATGCAGTGTTTGAAATACCTTAACGCAACTTTGAACGTATTTGTTGCAAGAAGTGTGATTTTTGCGTTTCTCAGGATTTGGCTGTTTCTCCAAATTGAAAATGACAAATACACGAGCCACCGACCTTACAAAACGCCGAGCAACCTCCTCAGCCTCTTTACACCGATCTTCAATAACAAAGTTTTGCAGTTCGCGTACCAAAGTCAGCAAGAGCGTGTCCAGATGGTCACTAGTACATTTAACTATCAAGTTATGTGTAAACTTGTCAAGTAGTGTTGATCCATGCTGAGATTGCATAAAAACGTTGAAATTTTCCGAATTCGCGCTCTCACTAGTATTGACATGGATATTTTGCGAATTAGGTTCGTTTCTTTCGGCTCCGCTCATTATCATTGAACGTACAGCTTGCCAATCAATTAAGAGACGTTCCAGTGCTTTTCTTGCAAATTTTGGTGGTTCGAGATCATGATCTGGCATATCACTGTCGATATCTAGAGAAGAAGACTTCCTGTTGGTTATAACTGTATTGCTTCCATTTGAATTTCCGGTATTGCTACCAACATTGCGCACTCTCACATTAAAGCGATACTGACGTTGCTCTACTATCTGTCGACCAACAGTCTGAATTAGGAATAGCAATATAGATTCACCCTTCGAGTTAAATTTTGTGACCAAATCAGTACAAGAGACAAGTTTGCAAAGCAATGTAAAACGCTTCGTAAGATTTCCAGCAATGAGAGCTTTACATTTGCACTTTTCCCAACAATCACAATAAGCGGTAGGCGCTGTGCGTTTGAGCTTACAGTCGTGGCCTTTGTGGCAGACTCGTGCACATTCGGTGCAGCAGCATAGCGAGCCAGTCAGTCCGCAGGTTTTACACTCGAAAATATTTTGATTAATGTGATCCGCGCCAGTCCATGTGAAAGAACATGTGTCGTTGTAACAAATAACATGCAATGGTGATTGATCAGCTGGTGAGCCGCTCGGGAAAATCATAGCATCTTTAAGCTGTGTGTCTTGATCGGAAACAGTCAGAATTGTATTCAAAAGAATTATTCCAGCTTCGTATGCGCGACATGAAACTGCTAGCATGAACGCGGTCTGTCCCTGAGCATCCTTTGCACTTAGCATCTGATATAAATAAGGACGCATAGCAACACTGGTGCACATGTGTTGAAGAATCAGAATGGCGTGTTCCCGTCGTTGTAATACGTCGAATGTATAATTTGGATTACCCATTTTGCTGTTGGATACATTTATGTTTTGGGACGTTGAAGGCAACACTTTGGACACATCATCATCAGCAATATCAGCAGCATTCTGTGTTCCTGTGGTACTAAGATTGCTAGCCGTTCCTGATTCAACAGTCCAGGGCAATGGAATATATGCGTGATCTTCACCAGCACTTGTAGATGCCTGATGGTTTTGTTCGGTGTTTTGTTCAGTGTTGATGAGACGATGCATCATGTCACGCAGACTTATTCGATTTTCCCTGGTTATAGATGAGGATGACGCTGATGGTGAATTGATGCCAGCCGAAACTGTGGCAAAGCTGGAGTTTTCATTGAAATTGCCTCCATTGCCAGCAAATGCGCTGCCGTACGGCAACGATGATCCTCCCGGTCCTGTACGGGGCAATGATACACCTGATGCAAGTGGTTTCTTTTCTGAACTAGTGCTCGTCAAATCTGGTGAATGTTGTGAGTCCTTGTTTGAGTTTGGTGCACACATTATAACACAGGCATGGAATATGTTCCTGTTACCATCACAGCGCTCTTCAACGACAGCAATCGTCTCTTGCCGGTCTTCTTGCTCAAGACGCTTTAAAACAGAAATGCAGTTTTTAATATCACATCGCAATATATGTGGCATTAGCTTTTGTGTTATAAAAAGCAGTGCAGTCATGCACACCTTTGACTTGAGATTGATGCAAGATGCTGACGGCGGAAGCGATATGGTTGCCATAGTTATTGATTTAACAGGTGGCAAATCAAACCACTGAGGATCTTTTATGGAGCCAATGCAATCCTTAGCCAGTGGATAAAGCGCGCCGTTTCCATCCCTAAGGACAATCGTGCTACTGTTTCCATTGCAATCATTATTACAAGACATTGTAATGTTATTCGCCGAGGCGCCAATAAAAGACGCACAATCCGTGGGAAATTGGCAGCTTTGTTCCTGTTTGCTGTTGTATAAATTATACAGGCTGTAATGAATTTTGCCAAACACTTTTTTGATTGCATGAATGCCACGCGTATCTACTGCAATTGTAAGAAGCTGTGCGCTTGATAGATCTGCACCAATGTTGATTTTCTTTGGTTGCTTTTGAAGCCAATCTGGACCACGTGATGACACGGCTGTACGAAAAATTTGCACATCTTCACGTCGCAATAGACGACATAGTTGCCAATCATCCTCTTTTCCTTCATCTTTAGTTGCTAAACCGGCGGCAACGTTGACGTTATTGACGCAATTCAATGGTGGGAAACGGACGGCCACATAGTCTCCATCGACTTTAAGCACTTTTCCAATCGGCCCAACTTTGTCCTCCACGAAGACGACATCTTTCAGTTGCCACAGTTCCTCGTCCTTTCTGCCTTCTTGACAATTGTTGCCATCTTCTTTAGCAGTCATTCGTTTAGTGCGTTTGTGAGAAGTGACACTTCCTGTATCACTGCAAGTGCTAGACGCTGGGGATGGCGGTGGAGGCATGTCGATACGGTCAGTCGATTCCTTGCTTGTTGAACTAATTTGCCCACTCTTGTTAGATGTTGTCGCTTGCACAGGTGGTGCCTTAGGGATGGGGTCTTTATCAGCAATACCTCCATGAGTATTGGATATTGTCACTGTGATCTGACATTTATCCGATGAACATAAAGTTGAACCGATGTTTAAAATTTTCATACGACAAACATCGGAGAAATCCCACACAGAGTTTAATAACTGCCCAACTTTAGGAACACCATTTGTACAGGTAAATCCAATTGATCCAGTTTGGTAAATAGGACATTTCTTCATAATCACTTGTGATCCTACGTTTATTTCTGCCGCAACCACTTTGAATGGCTTTTTTGTCTTTGTTCGAAACTTATCCCATAAATAACGGCGTTGATCAAAAGGTAATACTCCCCACCAATAAATATTGTTATTATCGGTTCGAACTGCGGTGTATAGAGAGCAAACATGTATTGTTGAAATGGGGTCGATGTTAAACTCATTGAAAGCTGTTGCAACGTGCTCCAATTTTGCTCCAAGATATCCCAACTGTTCGTCCATCCAAGTGGCAACACGATTCGATTCAGTTACCACAGAGCATCTGATGAAGTTTGCTGATATAAGCTCGACCTTTTCAGTAATATTAAGTGCCTGTGTCTTGGGATGATACACATTTTCCGTCTAAGGCGAGAAGTAAGAAATGTATTGCAATTTAAGTATACTGGATAACAATTAATATTTATAAACATAAATACAATACTTATGAAAGAATAAAATTCCTTGAGCATACAGCTTTGCTCCGGTAATCTCAAACTTTTCCGTTTACTTCTCATTTAATTTCAAATGTGTGCTCAGATTTTCAATCTTTTTGCTATCGATATGTATTAACTTACCCCCACTTTTGAGCGAAAGCCATAGCTGACTTGATCAGTGCTGCCAACTCGCGATTAGTAAATGTTATTATAATACCAAATAATGAACCCAGTGTGTAAAAATAAGTTGTATATTGAAAGAACTAACAACAAACAACTAAAACAATTCCGCTATATTAAGTTGAGGAAAAAGAAATCCATTTTTTATACCCTAATTTCAAAGTTAATTTATTACGGTTTGGTTTGTTCGATTTAAGTCAAATATGTCCCGTTTTGTTCAATGACTTTTTGCCATTTTGAGGATAGTTTTAAATTTCCACTCTTGAAGATGCTCTGATCCTTGCTGTTAAAAAACTCGACCACAGTCCTCAATTGCGTTAATCTTTCTGTCGTTATGAAAATTTTGTAAGGACAAAAAAAATGATAATCGTTTGGTGCTAGATCGGGACTATACGGTTGATGCATTAAAACTTCCCATCCAAGCTCTTTAATTTTGGTGCGCATCATTATTGTTGTGAGTTGTCTACCGTTGTCCTAATGGAACACAATACCTTTCCTATTGGCCAATTCTGGTCGCTTCTGGTCAATTGCAATCTTCAAAATGTCTAATTGTTGACAATAGAGCTCCGAGTTGAGTGTTTGCCCATATGGAAGCAGTTCATGATAGATGATGTCATTTCAGTCCCACCAAACACACAGAATAGCCGTACAGGCTGTAAGTCCGGGTTTGGCTACCGTTTGAGCTGATTCACCGCGCCTTAACCAAGATTGTTTTCTCACAACATTGTCGTATGTGACCCATTTTTCTTCACCATCGATTTCATTAAGTTTGGCCAAAAATTCGCAGATAGAAATTCGATACAAAAAGTTTTTTTTAGACAATTCGTAAGACACCCATACATCTAGCTTCTTTCTAAATCCAGCTTTTTGTAAATAGCTTTAAAATGTTTTTTGGGCAATGCTAAGCTCTTGGGTGATGCTATGGCTGCTGACATCCGGTCTGCTTCAGTAATATCCACGAGGCACATCTGTACTTTCCGAAATTTTCAGAAGGAAACCTTGGAAACCAAAATTGCGCATTATTAGCCGACCATAAACATGTAAATCGGTGTGACCAAGCATATCTAAAACATACCAAAGTTGGCACACTAAAAAATAATGGAATACTTTTTCCCCATCCTAATATTATATTTTAATGTTATGACGCCAAACTCGGCTATAACATAATCCCAAATTTAACAAACATAAATTAGATATGGGTATTATATTAATTGTGTTCTTGACGCCAATTTTAAATATAAGCAGTCTCATTCTTTTGCTCTAACTAAATTTAATAATTTGTTTAGCTAATGGCGAAGCATTTTTTGGAGTTAGCATAACTTTTAAAGTACTTAAAGCTTTTTCCATTTTTAAATTCAGCATGACTCGCAAATTATTTCTTAACTTCGTTTGGAATATATTTACCTTTCTATCTTTGCTTAAAAAACATTAATTGGCATTTACACAGTCGAATCTTCAAACTGTTCAATTTTATTTGAATCATTTACAAGTTAATGTTCATTAAAAAAGACTTATTAGCAAACATATTTTAAGTGAGTGTTAACAAAGTTTTGCAGCCATTAAAGTAGGGAAATTCAGATAATGCATTTGATAATTTGGCAGCACTGGGTTATTTTATATTCCTTTTGCCAATGAATGCCATTTTCTTAAATGACGGAATTCCATCTTTGTTAGAATATACATTTGTTTAATTTAAAATTTATGGTTAAATGTCTCAACTTATCGGAACACATAGCGCCCTATTCTGTGGCCTTAAAGATACTTTGGAAAAGATCGCGATGCTTCGAGATGGGAGCTGCTTGCAAAGGTTGAACTGAATTTGAACGACCAAGGCTCATTTAAAAAACCTCAAACTAGGCTGCTACTGGCTGTAAACAGCAAATCGCATGATAAATACAAGCAGCAGACAATTACTTTATCGATCAAGTTCAGTGTCAGCAACATATCTAACATTTTTAGGGTCAGAACACAAATAATTCAGCTTGGTTGCAGACCTCACATAAAAGATGAAACGTGCACTCTGTGCAATTAAACGGTGTTAGAGTGTGCCCGATATTAGCGGAGCTACGAGTCAGAGCATGGGGAAAGTTTGAAATGACAAAAAGAGAGCTAAGTCATATTCTCAATGGTGCGAACTGGATTTTACTCCATGTGCATCGCAATGTTCCATGTGCATAGCAATGTTCCATGTGCATCGCAATGTTTAAAATACATAAATATAATAGAATTGTAATCCTACTTACGTCAGATTTATAGGGTTCCAAGTCCGACCACCGCCATTGATGCAATTCTCCATTTTCTGAAAGTGCAATAAATTCGGAATACAAAGCTCCAATAGTTTTAAAGCGAACTGAATTTTTGTCAGGCCAAGGTTGCCACTCTTCGGATATCCATATTGGTGAAGGCATAGAAGAGGGTTCCTTCTTTTTGGGATCTACAAAAACGTTAGTTAATAAGAGTGTTTATTAGAATAAAATATGTACTAACCTGTCTCTTTATCCCATGTATAATCGTCTTTATTAATCCAGCGACGTGGACCATAATATTGACGATCACGCCAACGGCTAAATGCTTCACGGTCAGCATTAGCGGACGATATTTGACCAGAAATATTGCTACTTCCTGATATAACGCCGCTAGAAGATGCCAATGCCCGATTAGATTGATTACTATCTGTTCCGCTTGAACTAGCGTTAGTCCGTTCACTACGAATACGATCAAAAAGCAAACTAGAAAGAAAATAATAGTTGTAACCAAATATAAATGTTTTTGTATGAAAGGCAAACATTGTTATGATCATCTGCGCTCTAAAATAATCTATCTAGTTTCCCATTTTATTGAGAAAATTTACAAATATAAATGTTTTTGCCTTACAATTAAATCCTTTGTACATATGTGCTCAGAGTAGTTAAAAACACGGAAAATTATTCTTGCTATAATACTTACTTTCTAATGCTCGAATAATTACTGAAGATTTCTTCGGAGAAAAGCCCATCTGAGGGATCAATTATAACACTGCTGTTATCACCGGAAAATCCATTGTCCAACAATGAAATTAAGTCTTCAGGAACATAATTATCCCCTCCTTCTTCAGTATCTTCAGCCTCTTCGTCATCACGTGAAAGCAAGTTGTTCACGGCTAAATTTACATCAAGATTTGTGCGCTAAATTATAGGTTTAATCAAATTATTAGTAATGTATTCAATTATGAGATTAGATTACTTACCTGAAGCTCGCGGATAATTAGATTTCTACTCTTTCCTTGTAGTACGACTTCTGCTTGCGATATAAGTTCTTCAGGCACATATGTGGCTGGAACTGTCACAAGTGGTCGATTCGATGAGCTACCTCCAATTATTACACCCGTACTCCTGGATCCGGATCCTTGGCCACTTGAGCTTGTCCTTCCCGTTGCTCTGAGAAGTCGAGCTCGAGACCGAGCCATCGGCCTTGACGACGATGGCGCTTTTGGAGCATTACTTGCTGCGACTCCACCCGACGGGGCACTTAAATTAATGATAGTCATCATTGAATGTTTAATTGCAGTCAGTTAACAAACATACCACTTATTGTCAGATTTAGTCAAGTCAAGTTTTTCCGAATTTATAGAAAAGGCTACACGAAATGCTTTCCCATCTTCCAAAAGCACTCCAATATGATTAGGTCCAATGACAACTTCTCTTACTGGTATTTTTAATTGCTCAAATATCCGATGAGTACCGGAACCAAATCGGTTTACTTTATCAGATACTTCTCGTATTCTAAATAAAAAATAATAAGATAATTAATATTTTGATAAATATGCAATTGCATAATATTATATTATGTTTCTCTTAGCAACGAAAACTGAAGCATATTATAATTTTACATCCCTGGTCTTCGGTTTCATGACATTGGAAAACATATGTCGAATTTGATGTGGCATTTGGCCCTTTTCTATTACAATTTTTTTTTTAACTTAGCGATGGAGTCATCAAATATTTCTGTCTTAGAGGTCATTAATTACCGTATCAAAATGCTTATAAGCTCGACGTCGGGACTAACTTCGACAATAATTTGATAGATTTAATATCGAGGCATTGTCGTTGCTTTAATTTCATTGCCAATTAATTTATTATTACAATATTTGATGAAAAGATTTTTAGTCGCCTTCTGGAGAAGATTCAATAAATATGCTTTATTTATTGAAAGCACTAAATTTCTACTAGAACTTACTGTGTTTATAATTCTTAAATAACAACCTATTAAGTGCACTCAAAACTGTATGAGGCTACTCCGAAACACGCATATTAAATAAGCCGATCATTCTCAAAATGTAAGAATCATTTATAATTCAATTGTTTGTTTATTTGGTGCACTTAAATTTAAATTTTCTTTTTGTTGCTATCATTCTTCCAGTTGTTATATTTTAAGAATCCAGTCAGATATGTCAGTGAATTCAAAGTGTTAGGCGCAAGTTTAAAAGAGAAATAACAAAATTAAACAAGTGGTGGAAATCTCGTTGAATACGAATTCATATGCACAAGGGTCCTTCATAAACTTCGCTTACTGAAAGGTGCACTCGCATTTATGTATTTAAATACATATAGATTTTATGGTTATACATAAATAACCCATACATACATACCTGCACAAATTTAAATGTGCATATTTCTATATCTATGCAAAGCATTCACATATTCGACGAATGAAATTTAAGGATGTACATAAGTCTGCATAAGTGCACACATATTTACTTGTGAGAAAAAACTAATAAAACGGTTTGTTACCGTCACACATAAATACATATACAAAAATATTTGTATCGAAAAACGTCATAGAATTAAACGTATTAAAAAAAACAGAACATGTACATATGTATATAAGTATTCATTTATAAGTATATAAAATATGACTATGTATTGTTATATGTATACATAGCTAGCATATATGTTCATAGATAATATACATATATATATTTTTAAGTGTACGTACATGTGTTTGACATGTGCAGATGATATGTACATACATACATATATGCGTATACTTGCATCTTCAATGTTTTAAATTCTCTTCTTACCTATCAATGAATTGTTCATCAGTTCCCGGAAGTGGTTGCAAAACGAATTGCATAGAAACCATTGTAAATTTCTTTATTATACGAAACACGGCTCTTTCTCAATTTTCATTTCAGCTTGGAAAATGTAACTAAAAATAGGGATGCCACAAAAATTCTGAGAATGCACCAAACATCGACTATTACAAGATATCGATATATCGAAGAACAGTTATAAATAATAATCTTAGAGAATATCAAAACAAATGTAGTCGATATTTTTGTGATGGTAAAATAAGTTTACATTCGAACGACGGAAAAAAACATGGCAAATTTAAAAAGTAAAGCACCGCGGAAAATAAAGATTCCTGTCAAACTTCATATAAAACAAACTGTGACAGGAATTTTTATTTTCTTGAGTATCATATTCTTGAGCTCATATCGAAAAATGGTCTATCGATTGCGTTTGTGGACTGAGAGAACAGCTGATTCACAGCTCAGGAATATATTGTTTAAAGTGTAAAATTGTAAGGTATACTCCAGTAATTTTTTTGATGATATGATATGATGATTTTTTTGATATTAATATATGTTATTATATTATTAATTGAGATTATCCGTCGATCAGACGAATAATCCAAATGAGATAATCGAATAATTTAAAAGGCATATGATAGTTGGCCCTTCAACCTATAAAATTATTGGTTGAAAATTGTGCTAAGCTTTCTAGATGCTTACATATCGGATATTCAAATTTGTGAAAAAATCAATTTAATGGTAATCAAATAAAATTATTTTTAAGAACTTTTTATTTTTTATGTTTTTTTTTTTTAATTTTTTTTTTCATGTTTTAAATTTTTATCTATAAATTAAAAAAATTTGAGTTTTTTTTTTTAAATTCATTTTTAATTTTCTTTAAAATATGGATTGCGATTCGTTTGAGATATCTCAACCAGTCTTACAGATTTGGCATTTGGTTCTGTACGTTCTGTCCAAATTTGGTATAAATCGGACTACTATATCAAAAAACTGCCTTAGGAATTAGGTCAAGCTATGCAATTTCGATATTATGCACGAGTCAGAATACGATTTGTGCCTACCTGTGGCGACTATAAGTCAATATTGTTCTGTGATTGAAAGTTTACATAATTACTATTTTAGGTGCGTACCTGATAATTTAAATGAGTAATTTATTTGTGCATCCCGTTTCTGTACTTGAATATTGGGAGCCGACTTTGGCAACGGCTTTAACGCAAGCAATCGAATGAAAATGCCATTTTACAACTATTAGATCAAACTAATTGTTAGTCAAAGCATTAGAGAGTGAAAAATATAAATCATATATCTTAATCAAATAATAACGTAGCACGGATATATGCCTTGATGCACGCAAAACAATTTCTGAAACCACGACTTTTATTTTATTTTTTACATTAAAAAAAGGGGCAAAAACGGGAAGCTGAAACTTTTGAATTCGGCTAAGAAATAATCAAAGAACAAATTTTGAAAAAATGGCAAATATAATAAATTATAATTTTTTTATTTTCCATCAAAGTTGAAAAATAGTAAAATAATGGAAAGTTGGCAAAAAGCGATCTACCTGGAGGAACACAAAGAAAGCAGTATTTTTTTTCTTATTTTATTTGTATGACTAGTATAATATAAAAATTTAAACTTTTAATTTTTGGCGCGACAAACAAATAAAGTTACTCGACAGCTTTTAGAAGATGTCTGTCAACAGTCTGGCATCTCTTCGTGTCAACTGCCCAAAAATGATTCATAAATTGCACAATAAGTAAAATAATTTTTCAGTATAACTTGTTTCACATTAAAAGAGCTAATTTGTTTAATTCTTCCTTTAAAGAAAACAGAAGTGGTTCTATGTATATTTTTATACCCTGTGCCCATTGAAACTGGTCAAAAAGGGTATAATGGTTTTGTGCAATATATGTAACAGGCAGAAGGAAACATCTCCGACCCTATAAAGTATATATATTCTTGATCAGTATCAATAGCCGAGTCGATTGAGCCATGTCCGTCTGTCCGTCCGTCTGTTTGAGTCAAAGGATCTCAAAAACTATAAAAGCTAGAGGCTTCAAACTTGGTACTTAGGTTCCTGGATAGCGGGCGCAGATCAAGTTTGTTTTAAGATGTGGATCGGACCACTATATCATATAGCTGCCATAGGAACGATCAGTCGAAAATCAAGATTTAGTATGAAGAACTTTTTTGTTGTCAAAAATATCTCGACCAAACTAGCAGTATATGCATTTGGGATGGTCATAGGAACTATCAGCCCAAAATCAAGTTTTAGTATAAAAAACTATTTTGTTGTCTGAAATATCTTAATCAAACTGACAGGATATGCATTTGGGATGAACCTATACATTTTAATCAAATTTGGTTAAAATCGGACTACTATATCATATAGCTGCCAAAGGAACGATCAGTCCAAAATCAAGTTTTAGTATGAAAATCTTTTTTGTAGTATTTAGGAAGGTCCTATACATCCTGATAAAATTTGGTTGAAATCGGACCACTATCACTGCGGACGGCAGGCCGCGCTAGTGACGAAAGCATCACGAAGGGTGCGAAAGGCGACTAGTAATATACATAGGAAGAATGGAAAATTTGCAATGACAGTCCGATCAGATCGAGTTATATACCGATCGAAAGGTATAGTTTTAGCTAACAAAAGTGCATACTAACACTTTTGAAAACTCACCTGGTTCGTGAAATAATCAGGTGAAAGTGGGAGGGGCGAAATTTAGATGATTGCCGTTGTAGCCTTTCGGTAAATTTTTTAATTTTGTACGATTCTTATCAAAAATACGCGTCGAATGACACCTTAATCATAAAAATACGTTCAGTGGTTCAAAATTTTTAGTGGCCTTCCCAAAATGAGATGAAAAGTCAGTTTGTCTGTTTGTTTGTATCAAAGCGTTAAAATAGCTAAAATGTGTGAATGTGGATCTGTTCCCAATCATAAACTTAGAAACTTTGTTCTACGACTTTTTCGAAAAAAAAATCTACAGGTGAAAATAGACTTCTTTGTCGATTAAAAAAAAATCTACACCTCAAATCACTTTAAGATATATTATTTGTTATAGTCAATTGAATTCTCCGTTTTTTGACATATAACACATGTCTGTGAAAATTCGTTTTGGCAAGATATTATCTGTTAACTATATATACCTTTACACTGCTTGCTTAGTTCATGCATGTTCACGACAGAAATTACCAGTGCCATAATTAAAAAGACAATTTAAAATATATCTCTACCAATCTAACAGAATATGCATCTGGGGTGATTTTATATATTCTGACCAAGTTTGGTTGAAATCGGTCTGCTATATCATATAGCTGCAATATTATATCCTTTACATCCTAACCAAACTTGGATAAAATCAAATCACTATATCATATAGCTGCCATAGGAACAATCAGTCGAAAATAGAGTTTTAGTATGAAAAACTGTTTTGTTGTTTGCGATATCTCAACCAAACTAACAGAATATGCATATAAGATGGTCCTTTACTCCCTGATCAAACTTGGATGAGGTCAAACCACTATATCATATAGCTGCCATAGAAATGATCAGTCGAAAATCAAGATTTAGTATGAAAAACTTTTTTGTTGTTTGAGATATCTCAACCAATCTAACAGAATCTGCATTTGGGGTGATCTTAAACATTTTGACCATGCTTAGTTGAAATCGGCACGCTATATCATATAGCTGCCATAGGAACAATCAGTCGAAAATCAAGCTTTACTATAAAAAACTTTTTTGTTTATTGAGATATCTCAACCAATCTAACAGAATATGCATCTGGGGCTATCTTATACATTCTGACCAAGTTTGGTTGAAATCGGTGCGCTATATCATATAGCTGCCGTAGGAACAATCAGTCGAAAATCAAGCTTTAGTATGAAAAACTTTATTGTTGATTGAGGTATCTCAACCAATCTAACAGAATTTGCTTCTCGGGTAATCTCATACTTTCTGACCAAGTTTGGTTGAAATCGGTCGGCTATATCATATAGTTTCCATAGGAACGATTTGTCGAAAATTTATATTGAGTTTGAAAATTTTTGTTTTTTCTGGAGAAAACACAATCAGATTCGCAAATTGAGAATTTTCTTTTGTCATATACATCCTGATACAATATTTAATATATGTATGTATGTTGCGATTAATATTATTTTCTTTTAATCACTCGACTGTAGCACCGCGAGCTAAGTAAGCCGTGGGTTGGCGAGCGACACGAGCAAGGGGTGGAGCCCCTAGTTAATTATTATTATTGTTACCTGAACATATACATTTTACTTAGAATATATAGAAGACTTCAGCAACAAAGTGTCGTAGCAGCCAGAGCTCGGGATAACCAGTGCTGCCAGACAGTTTATTTTAATTTTGCAAGAAGGCGGTATTTAATTTATTCAAATGAGTTGGACTTTTAGGATCTGCCTGTAACGCATTTTGATTTAATGTGTTCTTATTCTCTTAATTCATTTTTTTTCATGGTACTTAGGCATGATACGTCTGATATCTTCTAAAACAAACCTCTTAACGAGGTAAAATTCTAGTGACGAAAACATTTCCATTCCCCAAAATTTCTGATATGCAATTTTGTGACGAACGATATTAAATTAAACACATAACTTATTCCTAAAAAAAGTTAGGCATTCGACACTGCGGAAAAAAGTTATTTTTATTGGGTAAGAATGATTGGGACTTTATTGCGCAATGTGCCGATTGCCAAACTTTTTTTTAAAAATAAGTTATGTATTCAATTTAAAATTGGATATCAGAAATTTCGGGGGATGGAAATGTTTTCGTCACTAGAATTTTACCTCGTTAAGAGTTTTTTTTTAGAATATATCATATAGCTGTCATAGGAACGATCAGCCCAAAATCAAGTTTTAGTATAAAAAAAATTTTTGTTGTTTGAAATATCTCGATCAAACTGACAGGATATGCATTTGGGATGGTGCTATACATTTTGATCAAATTTGGTTCAAATCGGACCACTATATCATATAGCCGCAATAGGAACGATCAGCAAAAAAATCAAGTTTTAGTATGAAAAACTTTTTTGTTGTCCGAAATATCTCAACCAAACTAGTAGTATATGCATTTGGGATGGTCCTATATATCCAGATCAAGATTGCTTGAAATCGGACCACTATATCAAAATCAAAATCAAGTTTTAGTATAAAAAACTTTTTTGTTGTTTGAAATATCTCGATCAAACTGACAGGATATGCATTTGGGATGGACCTTTATATCCAGATCAAATTTGGTTGAAATCGGACCACTATACCATATAGCTGTCATAGGAACGTTCAGCCCAAAATCAAGTTTTATGAAAAACTTTTTTGTTGTCTGAAATATCTCGACCAAACTGACAAGATATACTTTTGGGATGGTCCTATACTTCCTGATCAAATTGGGTTGTAATCGGAACACTATATCATATAGCTGCCATAGGAAGTGTCAGTCGGAAATTAAGATTTAGTATGATATTGTTTGTGGATTTTTGAGGCATCCCAACAGAACTCCCAAAATGGGAATTTTTATTGTCTTTAATATTGTGATCGAATTTGGTTTAAATCCGTTTAGTAGAACATATAGATGTAATACGAACAATTAGTCAACAATATAATGCCTTATCATCAAACCTTCGGCGTGCCTAACGGCTTGCAAATAGGTATGGGCTATCGGTGTGCCAGGGCACAAGGTATCCTACGAGCACAGGGTATATCGAGCTCACTCGACTGCAGCCGCACCTCCTCGTGAACGAAGCGAGTCGGGGGTAGGCGAGCGAAACGAGCAGGGGGCGGAGCCCCTTGTTTTTAAATACCTTACTTCGAACTCTGACTAAAAAATGTGGCATTGCTGACCCTGACTGAGAAAATATAAAGGGTAACATATTCGTTGTCGTTGAAGAATTCCCTATTAAAAAAGGGTTATTCGAGATTTAGTTGGCGCACATGAAATTGATTTTTGCAACGTGATTTCATCTGCGGCGCTTCTGAACTTGTTTACTGTATATGCCAGCAGAGTTTAAAAAAAAACACTAAAGTTTGGCTATTTTTGAACTTTGGTAGAAGAGTAATTTGGAGTAAGGGTAAACTAACTTAATAACGCTTTTGTAATCAATACTCTTATTAACGTATATAGTTTCGTATGAACCAATTTGCACCATATTACGTAAAATCAAAAGAACCGATGAACCTCGCAATATTTTGCAAATCAGAATTTCATAAAGATCATAAAGATGGTCGTATCGTTTAAGTCCAAAGACGCAGCGGACAATATTGTTAAATGCTAATTTAAGCTTTTGCTGACTAGCAATATCACAGTTCGAAAACATTACATTGCAATGTGTGTTTATCAGCGGTGGGTACGCAAGGGGTTGACGGGGTCGGGGCAGGCGACGTCGCACACACGACTCGAGTCGAGGCATTTTCGACCCTTTTCAGTTATGACCGTCATAAAAATTAGTGGTTTATAATAATATAATTATTCAGCTGCTCAATAATTTCTTTCAGTGTAGACCTTTTTTTTTGCTCGCACATTTGAGTAGATCGATACAGTTAGGTAGACTTCAGCGAGGTTGCTACTGCTCTCTCTTGCCCGCTCCGTCCCGCACATTTTAAGAACGAGTAACTCGAATCATGATTCGAATAGTGATACGATTCGTTACTCCTTTTCTGATCCGTTCGTGTCAACGATTCACAGCAAGTAACAAATCACAACGGGCACAAGTAGATATTCGAGCCTGAGCAAAAACTGTTTACTCGTTGCTGGTCTCTGATGTGTACATCCACTTTAAGAGCCACGAAAAAAATGAAAATACTTTTAGATAACTTATATGATTTTACAATAATGCTATAACCAATTATACGGTGTATACTTACTTTTAAAAAGGAATCGAGTTTTAATATTACATCTTTTATATATTATTAAACAAATGTTCATGGGGGAATTATGACTTTTATTCATAATAGGCCATATTTAGGTTTATATACGATTGACAGTACTCCACTGCAACGTATATCTTCGGTAAAAGATAGTTAATGAAGCTAAGGGAGTGCTTGATTTTATTAAACGTTGGTCGATGGAATTTAATGACCCTTTCACCACTTAACTCCTTTATGTCTCATTAGTTCGCCCTATCCTGGAATACTATTCATGCATTTGGGGCCCGCAGTATCATATCAACCAAGATCGAATCGAATCAGTTCAAAATCATTTTTACTTTTTGCATTACGTGGTTTAAACTGGGATCCCAATCTTCCTTTACCATCGTACTCCAGTAGGCTTCTTCTTGTCAATCTTCCGTCTTTAATTAATCGTAGAAAAATTCTTGGTGTCGTTTTTCTTCATAAATTGATTATTGGCGAGATTGATTCCTGTTTTTTTTTAGAACGCCTCACTTTTTCTGTCCCCCGTAGAGCTAATAGAAACTTTCAGTCTTTCTGTTTACCTACATGCACAACTAATTACGCTTTTGCACAACTCATTTTGTGTTTTGTGCTTTAACTATAATAGCCTTTATCACGTTTTCTCTTCAGAACTCTCTCTCCCCTCATTAAAATCCTCTCTTTTCCTCTTCCTTTCTAGAAATCCCTGGCCTTACTAATTATAATACTTGTGTTATTCTACTAATTATTACTACTAATACTTTTTGATTTGATTGGGTTTTTTTGGGATTTCCACAATCCTTGTAACAAATGTTGAATCATTTTATAATTTTTGAATACCCCCAGATTCTTATTCTTTTATTTAACTTTTTTATTATTTCAGTTAAAATATAAATTGTAATATAATTACTAAATTTTCTTTAAATTGTTTATATTGTTTAATTATAATATAATTTTTACTTTAATTTTGGTCAACTGTTCTTAGTTGACATTAAATAAATAAATAAATCTCGTGTGAACTCGACGGCAGTTTCTTCTTTTTTGAGATGTTAAAATTACAAGCAAATTCAGATCACAAGCAATTAGAATAACAAAGATAAAAAGGAAACAGAAGTAAGTAAAGCTGCAGACATTTAGCCCTTTCATTTCAGTAAATTGCAACGGGTTGCATTTTCTACTTCTAAACAGCAGTTTAGGCACATGGAAAACGGAACATACTGATTGTTCGGCATGAAAATAGAACCTTACAGGCAACGTTAGTTGGGAACACACATTCCAAAATGTTTTACTGTGCCACACACACACACACACACACACACACACACACACACACACACACACACACACACACACACACACACACACACACACACACACACACGTTAAAGCCCTCCATCAGTGAAGCTTGGGTGAAATTCCATGCCAACATGGGAAATTTCTTCCTGACACCTGTTACAGGATAGTAGGCCATGGAAGACTGCGATCCTTTCAAAAAGAATTTCGCATTGGCCCGTACTCCACCGCTGATCAGCCGCATGGTAGCATATGAACCAGATGCCAATAAGCCGGTCGCCACTAGGACTATGCTAGGAACTGCATCGGCTGTAGCTGATGATGATAGGGACCCCGACAGTCCATCAAACAAGTTTCGGAACACTCCACTTAAGAAGACCAAGTCTAATTGTCAAGAAGTAGAGGAAATGGGCTCGATATTGGAAGAGCTCATATACACTTAAGGTAAGAAGCAGCCTGCTACGAGGCATATTAACTTAGCCACGAAGAGCTGCAATGTTGCTATCCAGAAATCGGTAAACCAACACAGCAAAGAGCCCCGCATGTCCCAGAACACTAAGCCGAAGAAGATCGCAACTGGCGGAAAGCAACTGTGCAGGCTCTAAAGCCGACAAGCAAACGCCTAGAAAGAGCCTGCAGACGCTCCAATCACAGGAACAATCTGCGACAAGCACCCAAGAGCAAAACAAAACTGACTGGACTGAGGTAAAAAGGAAGAAGCAGAGGCCCAAAGTCACAAGTAATCCTGATCCGATAATCGTCAAGTGCACAGAAAAAACTCCATATGCAGAGTCTTAAAGAGGATGAATGCAGAGCCCACGCTCCAAAGCCGGTAAGGCAGCATTCAAGGAATTAGGAAATCTGCAAACGGAGAAATGATCCTCAGAATGCAGAAACAGACGGATCCTGCAACTGAGCAGTTGCACACTGCTCTAAAGGCAGTGCTCACTGACGAAGCCGCAATTAAAGCAGTGCATGACATTGTAAAAATCGAAGTGTTCAACATTGATGAGACAACTTCTGCTGATGAGGTTCTATTAGTACTCTATTAGCACTTTTTGATGGTGATATGCCAATCGAGGCGGTTCCTGCTATGAGGAAAGCCAATGGTGGCAACCAAATTGCGATACTGTCACTACAGCCCAATCACGCCACTAATCTGATAAACCTCAAAAAAGTACGCATTGGATGGAACCACTGCCAAGTTCGACTCAAGATCGAACCCACAAGATGCTACAGATGCATGGGCTATGGCCACACATCTACAAAAAATCCCGTGCCGAAGGAAACGTTCTTCAAATGTGGCAACACCGGTCATACAGCAAAAGTGTGCACGAACATGCCCAGGCAAGGAGCAGGAGCAAACCTAGCTGGGCACTCTGCATTGAGCAGATCATACCCAGTACATACAATTTTCAAAGCAGCTAACGCAACGCTATTCCAGCAAGGGCTTCGTTAGGGCAATGTTTGGGAGGCTGTACATCTACAGTTGCTATTTAGAACAAAGCATATCCCTCGAGGGATCGCACGAAACGCTAAATGGTTCGTCTCTGACATTTATACGCACAGCGACCACTTTGCACTAATTACAGAGTCCAATTCGATAAGTACTAGATAGGCACGACCCACAAACATTCGCACTGGTTACAAAACGGACACCCTGGATCTCGAAACTTTGCTTTCCTCAACACAAGGGCTCAGACTAATCGGCTGCGCCAACAATTCTGCTGACATGTTGGCAGATGCTATCACTAGCGCCTGCGATGCATCAATGGTGAAAGTTCGAAAAGGTGGCAACCCGCACAGGCCGGTAGCTTGGTGGAACGACGTCATCACCAAAGCACGTAGTGAATGCCATGCAGCAAAGCTTTAGAGGCTCATATGCAACAGGCTAGAGGATGAGCTGGCCACGAGGCAGGGCATTTCGGTCCAGCAATTTGGCTTCCGAAATCACCGCACCACAACAGATGCCATCCGAGTTGTAACGGATATAACTAGTCGAGTCATCGAAGGTACAAGATGGGCCGGTGGAACCAAGCAGTACTGCATTTTTTGCACTTTGGACGTAAGAAATGCATTCAATTCGGCAAGCTGGACTCGCATCCTTGAAGCACTCGTTGCCAGAAATATTTCTGGGTACCTCGTGCAACTGATTGCCAACTATTTCCACGACAGAGTTCTGCTGTATGACTCGGAATTGGGCCAGCACCAGTCTAGAATCAGTGGAGAAGTCCCCCAAGGATCAGTTCTCGGGCCGACACTCTGGAATGTGATTCTGATAAGCAGTAGAAAGGTTGTGGAGAAGGCACTGGTTAGAGTTGGATCAGCCGTTAAGGCTACACCGCATTAAGAACGTCGCGGACCCATTTTGTGAGCATTGTGGACAAGGAATTGTTGAAGATTCCATTTTTATGTGCCCTCTCTTCACAAATGAACGTGCCCAATCTGTAGTAGGCACGCAAAACCTGACCCCAGACAACCTAGTGGGCCACATGATCGCCGACGAGACCGTGTGGACGAGCACCTCCAACCTGGTGTCCCATATAATAAAGGAGCTACGTCGCAGGGAGAGGCAGCGCAACGTAACAGAAAACCAAGCGGCTTAAGCCGACATCCGGTCCGCGAAGTAATGCTTTAGCTATCCTTAAATGTACTCTACCTTCTCTATCACTTATACAAAATAAAAAAAATAAAACGTTACAGCCCTGACATGACTCGTTTAACGCTTTTTGGTCGTTCCATTAAATTGGATGCGGAGGCTTGGTTGTTACATTTCCCAACTAATACTGATCTGGCTCTGAACCCTGGAAAGGCACCCATGGGTTCGATTCGGGCTACGCACTACGCCCGAGCGGTCGGGGGGCCAATCACACAATGAATACAAACCTACAAACCCCAGGAAGAGGAGAAAATGCTTCAGAGGATACAGTCTTTGGCAGGCGCAACACGTTAGCAGGGACACCCCTGCCGTCTGCTTCACCAGCGACAAATGGAGCGAGCATCTACCATTTTTAAGCTAGCGCAGACTAGACCTTTTGAGGACACTGGGTACGCGCGCAAAAGGCGTCACGTAGACAACACCATGAGTCGCTGCATCTAGCATGTCGGAAATCACCACCCAATAAGCAAATGGGAATAAAGCAAAAGCAGATTGACAGGCACCCTGAGCTACCTGCGCAGATCCAGGCTGAGACCACCCTCTCTGGCATCGTTAGTCCAGGAGTCACCGCCGCTGCCAAGAAACAGCTCCAGTGGCAATAAGTTGGGCAAAAAGCGAAGAAGAAAAAACCCCCACGCGAGCCACGACCTAATGCTATCATCATCCAGCCACGGATTTTCCCACACGGATCTAGCCACAACGAAATTCTTCGTTTTATCAACAGGCGTCAGGACGAGAAGCTGATGGAGGTCGGTAACAATGTGACTAGAATCCGAAAGACGGTCAACGGCGAATTGCTGCTTGAGTTTAACGGTGCTAGCAAAGCTAAAACGTTCACACTAAAGGACAACATTAGCGATGCTTTAGGGCTACAATCGGGCATCAGACTCTGGAGCTTTGCCTAGAAGTCAGAGATCTAGACAGCATTGCCACAAAGGACGACAATTCAATCGCAATCGCAGCAGAGGTCGGCGTGCCCAGCGTGAACCCTAGCGCCATTAAAAGCTTAAGGCCTTCATTCGCAGGCACACAATTGCAACAAGCAATAGTTTGTCTGCCTTCCGTGGGCAAATTAAAAGTCGGGTGGACAAAATGTCCGGCTCGCGAGCGGTTCTGATCGGTGGTGAGGGCAGAGGAGGAAGCATTGCGACGAACGCCCGAGGCAGGGCAGGCTAGAGCAGCTCGCTTCATAATGTAACAAGATGGAGCATCAGCGGAAGTTATACAGAAAGTGATCACCGGGTAATAGTTTGCATTATTGGGCAGCAATACACTAGCAGCGTGTCATTACCCCCAAGTACAAAATGCTACCGTGCTGACAGCCTCAATAGGGCACGCTTCTCAGAGCTGATGGCAAATCTCTCTGTAGATGGGGCTGCCGAGTGCATGGCTAACGGAGTCATGGAGTATGTGGAGTCTGCATGCGATGTCACCATGGACCAAAGGAGGCACTAATACCCTTTGTCCCAAGCAATGGCGAAGAAAATTGCTAACCAGTGTCATAAGGTTCGTAATGCTCTATGCTGCTCCAGTCTGGATCATGGCCCTTCAGAAGAGAGAAGAGGTCCTTCTTCTACCAGGAAACCCATGGCAGAGGACTCTCATCGGCAGAAAAACAAAAGGCGCGCAGGATCTATACAGCAGAACCGCTGGACTTTTAAACTTATCCCAACCATAGAGGAGTGGGTAAATAGAATGCACGGCCAGGTGAACTTTCACCTTACCCAACTTTTAAGTGGTAGCGGGTGCTTTCGCAGCTAGCTGCATCGTTTTGGGCACGAACCATCCGCTGAGTGCACTTGGTGCGGACACGACATCCAGGAAGATGGTGAGCATGTCTTCTTTTTGTGCGGCAGGTTTTTAGCGCAGAGAGCCCAGCTGGACGACTCACTGGGCTGTGCAATCCGTGTGAGTAATATTTTCCAGCTTATGTTGAAGCTGCGCGATGCTGAGCGTATGAGAAGAGAGGACTCGGTCTAGACGACGCCATTGCCAAAGTTAAGCAATTCTTCACGGCGTTACCAGAATGGTGGGCTTGTCTTTACTACTTAGTCTATAGTTTTTAAAGTAAATTTATTAGTTGTACCATAAAGAATAAAAAAAAAAAAACACATACACGCACACACCCACACACGTAGTAAATCACTTGTTTATAATTTATTTATTTATTAATGTTTAGTATGGAAATGTTTGTTATTTCTGAAGATTTCATAACTAAGCTCGCAGATTGTGAATTTTCTATTGTCTTAAAAAACCTGGTCAAGTCTTGTTTAAATTGGTTAGCTAGCTCATATAAATAGCTGTCAAAGAAACAATTCAAAGACGTGCCTACTAAACCGCGGAACTTTGTTATCAAGTAAAGTGCCGTTATCTGCTTTCAACAGCCGCCCTCTGATTGGTCGAGCCAGCCACGCGTTGGACTTTGCCTCACTAATACACTCACACACACACGCTGACTTGCGTGTACGTGTGCCTGCATGTGTTCTTTTACCGTTGCTCATACTGTGTATACAAGCAAATTACTGTACTTGCCGCTGCTGTCGCTGCCCACGGCAGCCTCATCAGGCACCATGACCACGCCAGCCCCGCCTTCCCCTGCATCCCCCGCAGCCCCCGCAACTCCCACCAAGCCCAAATGGCAGCTCCCGAATCCCTCGAATCTCCTTCTAGGAGGATCCCCTAAGCCCAAGGGTGTTCCATCGGCGCCAAAGGTGCTAAATGCGTCCCCAGAGCGCGACGGCTCTGGCAGTGATGGAGAGGCCAGCTCGTCCAGCTTGGAGCCGGGCGAGATCAGACGCAAGGCCCCGACAAGGAAATCCCAACAGCTGACGACCACCAGTCCCAAGAGCACCAATGCCTCGAGCGTCAATAGGTTCGCAGCGCTCGCCGACGTCATGGACGCTGACGAAGGAGAGGATGAGATCCTCGTTGACCTTGACCCCGTTCCCACCGTTCCCGAGAAGAAGCTTAAGCCGCCACCGATCTTCGTCCCTGACGTGGCGGACATCAAGGGGTTCATCACTGACGTCGCCCTGGCTATTGGTAATCTCATGTTCGACTACAAGTCCGGCAGGGACTGTAGTGTCCGAGTGAACCTTGAGGACAAGGACAGCTTCACCAAGCTCAAGGAGTATATCAATTCGAACGAGATACGCTACCAGACGTTCCAGGCGCGGGCCGAGCGTGCTTACAGGATAGTCGTCAAGGGACTCCACTATTCCACCGACATCGACGAGATCAAGGAAGCACTTGACGTACATGGGCACAACGTACGAGGGCGGGAGATTAAGAATTCCATCAGCCGCACCACCAAGAAGCCGATGTCGCTCTTCTTTGTTAACCTGGAGCACGCCAGCAGCAACAAAGACGTCTTTGCCATCAATCGTCTCTGCCGGTGCATAGTCACGATTGAGCTCCCGCACAAATGCAAAGACGTTCTCCAGTGCTACCGCTGGCAAGGATTTGGTCACTCGCAGAAGTACTGCCGACTCCCACCCAAGAGCGTAAAGTGTGGTGCTGACCACCACTCCAACGAATGCATTAAGCCCAAAGAGCAACCTGCTTGCTGTGTCCTATGCAAGTGGATTCATCCCGCCTCCTACAAAGGCTGCAAGGTGTACCAGAAGGCCAAGGAACAGCACACACCCAAGCCAAGGACAATCCCTCAGTCCTCAAACCGAGCGGCACCCACTGTCATCCCAGGCATTAGCTTTGCCAGCGCCCTAAGAGGATCTCAGCAACCCCAGCAGCATTTTGACTCTGCTCCCACCGCACCAAACCAGGCTAACTCTAGACTGGACCGTCTTGAAGCCATGATGGAGAAGATGTTGGACCAGTTTGCAGCCATGACAGAGTTACTCACGTCAATAATGGCGAAGCAATTCAAGTAAATCTGCACATCGTCTTGTGGAACGCCAATGCTCTGTGCAGGAGCAGGCCAGAGGTCGAGCACTTCCTGAAGACCAATCACATAGACATACTCCTCGTGTCTGAAACCCACTTTTCCTCCAGATCCTACTTCACCATCAACGGCTACGATGTCATCGCTGTGAACCACCCCAATGGCACTGCTCGTGGCGGAGCGGCTGTCATCCTTAGGAGCGGGCTCAAATACATCGAGCTCCCCATGAGGACTGGGTCCAGTGCGCCAAGGTGAGAGTTCTCAGCGCCACCGGCGACACCACCATCGCTGCTGTCTACTGCCCACCACGACACATAGTAGGTGATGACCTATTTCAAGACCTGCTGGACAGCCTTGGCCCAAGGTTCATCGCTGGAGGCGACTTCAATGCGAAACACACCTGGTGGGGATCTCAATAATCAATAACCCCAAGGGCTCAGTCCATCACCAGAAGTCGTATTGACTGCCACTCCACTGGTGAACCCACCTACTGGCCTACCGACATCAACAAGATCCCCGATGTTTTGGACATTGCCCTCTCCAAAGGGATCGAGCGGCATAGGATTTCAGCCAGCAACGCGATCGAGCTGTGCTCCGACCACTGCGCTGTCAGGCTCCTGGTCAACATTCCAGCCAGCACCAACTCTGTCAGAGGCAGACTCTTCAGAGGGAATACCAACATCGAGCGGTACCAACAATGGCTGCAGACCAATCTAGACCCTACGGTTAAGATTGCAACAGGGGAAGATTTGGATGACGTCGTTGAGCACTTCAATGTTCAAATCCACAACGCAGTCTCGCACGCCACTCCGCCAAGCCGACCGTCCAACAGGATTCCCCACAGAGACGTCCACCTCTGGTCTCCAGAAGTTGCTGCTCTGGTTGCCGAGAAAAGGCGGCTACGCCGAGTATGGCACAATTCTCGCAACCCCAGGAATAAGACCGAGTATAATAGGGCTTCCAAACTACTCAAGTAGCTCTTGATCAATCTCTGTAAGCAATCCCTGGAGCAGTACCTGTTCGACGTCGAATTAGGCGACCCACAACACAATCTGTGGCGACTGAATAAGTCCATCAAAAGACCAGCACGAAGAAAGGAGCCAGTGAGGAATGCCAATGGAGACTGGTGTCGCTCTGACAAGGAAAAGGCAAAAGCATTTGCAGATCATCTCCACGAGGCCTTCACCCCTTTCTCAAGGTGCTCGCAGCTAGAAGCCGATGAAACTGCCGTACTCATAGAAGTGCCCTGTCAGATGTCGCTTCCAATCCCCCCCGTTGAGCCGGACGGGTTAGTCTGCGAGTTAAGCAACCTCAAGGCGTCAAAATCTCCGGGCTACGACGGTATCGATGTGCCAGCCATCAAAGCTCTCCCGCCGAATGGAGTCCAGCTTTTCCTAAAAGTCGTAAACAAATGCTTCCAACTAGGACACTTCCCCACCCAGTGGAAGTGCGCCGAAATTATCTTGATCCAGAAACCTGGGAAGCCTGCAGCCAATCTCGCCTCATATAGGCCGATCAGCTTATTGGCGGTACTCTCCAAAGTAGTCGAGAGACTACTTTTGCGCAGAGTCCGTCCAATACTGGACGAGGCCGGTTTGATCCCCGATCACCAGTTTGGCTTCAAAAAATCTCATGGCACGCCAGAACAATGCCATAGGATCGTTGACAAAATACTGGAAGCATTCGAGGAGAAAATGTACTGCTCCGCAGTATTTTTGGACATAAAGCAAGCATTCGACAGGGTATGGCACGCTGGACTTCTATATAAACTTCAATCTGCTCTGCCCGCCCCATACTACCTACTGCTGCAGTCTTACCTGGAGTGCAGAAGATTCATCGTCAAGTGTGGAGACGAGAGGTCAGACATATTGGAAGTCCGAGCCGGAGTCCCGCAAGGGAGTGTACTGGGCCCAGTGTTGTACACACTGTACACCGCCGACTTGCCCCTGATACCGGATCCGAATCTACTGACTGCTACATACGCGGACGACACGGCCTTCTTGGTTTACGACACCTGCCCACAACCCGCTTCTGCTACGCTGCAATCCCAGCTCGACCTCACCAACGACTGGCTAAGGAGATGGAACATCATCAACCCCGACAAATCCACCCACTGTACGTTTGCATTGAGAAGAGGAGACTGCCCCTCAGTCACCCTAGACGGCTCATCCATCCCTGATAGCAGCACCGCCAAGTACTTGGGTATAATCATTGACAGGAGGCTTACTTGGAAGTCACACCTCGTCAATAAAAGGGCACAGATGAGCGAGAGGCTGAAGAAGCATCTTTGGCTCATTGGGAAAAGGTCGAAACTCAGGCTAAGGATGAAATTAATCGTTTATAGGACCATTATCAAACCCATGTGGACCTACGGGATCCCCATATGGGGTACTGCTAGCCGTTCAAACCTCAGCGAGATACAAAGGTTTCAAAATAAAGCTCTAAGGGTCCTGTCGAACGCTAATCTACTATCATCAGACGCCGAGATACATCAAGAGCTTGGAGTACCTTTTGTTTACGAGAAGATCGCCAGGCTCAGTAGATCTCACATCACCCGTCTGGATAGGCACGCCAACCCCCTGGCCATCAATCTGTTGGACAACAGCACCACCACCCGGAGACTGAAAAGACACCACCCGCTGGATCTGCCTCACCGTGGATGCTGAACTCCCCCCCTCACCACACCAACCCGACCTACACGTCACAAATATAATGTACGTTAATTGTTAATGTTACTCCCATACTATTTGTTGATTGTCCATACATGG
>JAWNMV010000228.1:0-197745 GCA_035043635.1 Drosophila rellima
TTTGAAGTCTCTAGCTTTTATAGTCTCTGAGATCCTTTGACTCAAACAGACGGATAGACGGACGGACATGGCTCAATCGACTCGGCTATTGATGCTGATCAAGAATATATATACTTTATAGGGTCGGAGATGCTTCCTTCTGCCTGTTACATACATTGCACAAAACCATTATACCCTTTTTGACCATTTTCAATGGGCACAGGGTACAATAAAAATGGTTTAACTCAGCGGAATATTGATGAAATGGTTAATCTATGCCCTGGGCAGTACATTTCGTTATCAAGGATATTATTTAAGCCAATCAAGCGGCAATAAAGGGCTAAAATTATCCTAACTAAGTTTTTACTGAACCCGAGAAGAGACATCGGCTGGAAAATGAAAGCTATTCCAAAGTTATTGACAAAACTTTACAAACAGAAGTCAACGCCTTTGCTTCGCCACTGATTTTGCTTTAAGATTCGTTAACCTCAATATGAAAACTAAAAAAGGCCTAGAAGCCTGAACTCCACATAAAACAAGGGGACTTCGCCCCTCCACTTGTATCAATAAAACAAGGGGATATGCCCCCTGCTCGCTTCGCTCGTGGGGAGGTGCGGCTACTTTCGAGTGCATTCGACTGTAGGATACCTTGCGACCAACCACTTAAATAGCCCAATAAGTATTTGCCCACACATACATATGTACATATAAAAGTCCCTTGCAAAACACACATATTTTCGACTAGTGGTCCGATTTAAGCAACATTTTATCAGGATGTATATGACCAACCCAGATGCATATTTTGTCAGATTCGTTGAGATAAATGAAAAAAACAAAAAAGTTTTTCATACTAAAACTTGATTTTCGACTGATCGTTTTAATTAGATTTAAACCAAAATTGTTCGGGATATATAGGACCATCCCAGATGCATGAACACACCTATAAGGAACAATCTTGTAATCTTTCTTGAATTTAAATGAAATTAATAAGAATTTTAAATTTTTGTTGGTCTGATCAGGTCGCGTTATAATTATACCGTTCGAAAAGTACAGCCCTAAGTAACAAAAGTGCATACTAAGACTTTTGGAAACTCACCTGCTTCGTGAGATAAGCAGGTGTGAGGAGGGGCAAAATTTAGATGATTGCATGATATAATTTTATTATATATGCTTACAAATATGGATTTATGCATAATTAAACTAGTGGGCGGTGCTACAGTCGACCATACTCGACTGTCGGAGACCCCGTACTTACTTTGGAAAAGCAACTCCTGGCTTAAAGAAAATAATATAAATCTGTGCATATATATAACATTGTTTCAGGAGGTATAAAACAATAGAAAATTCCCAATCTGCGAGTCTGATTGTGGTATCTCCAGAAACAACAAAAATTTTGCATACTCAGTATACATTTACAAATGAAACAAAAAAGGTTTTCATACTAAAGCTTGGTTTTCGACTGATTGTGCCTATGACAGCTATATGATATAGTCAACCGATATCAGCCAAACTTGAGATCACCCCAGAGGCATATTCTGTTGAATTGGTTGAGAAATATAAATAAACAAACAAGTTTTTCATACTAAAGCTTGATTTTCGACTGATTGTTCGTATGGCAGCTATATGATATATCGGACCGATTTCAACCGAACTTGGTCAGAATGTATACTACCATCCTATATGCATATTCTGTTAGATTGGTTGAGATATCCTTTAAATTGTCTTTTTAATTAAGATATTTATATTTTATGTAAATATAACATTAATATAAATAATAATAAATATTATATTAATAAATAATATAAAAAATATAAATAAATAATAAATATAACATTAAACATTAATAATAAACATTTAAAAAAAAACAAATATCTGTCCATGACGGGAATCAAACCCGCGACCCATGGCTCAAATGAAAATTTTAGAAAAATCAAGGGGGCTCCGGCTACAGTCGAGTGTGCTCGACTGTAGAATACCCTGTGCCCTGGCTCTCCGATAAGGTGTGATGATGCGGCATTAACTTTTTGACCAATTGTTCGTATTACATCTATGTGATCTAGTGAACCGATTTAAACCAAATGACAATTTCGGAATCTGTGAGTTTGTTTGACTTATCTCTAAAAACAACAATAATTTTCGTACTTTATCTTAAAATTCGTTCCTGTGGCAGCTATTTGATATCAGATTTCAACCAAACTTAGTCATGATGTAGAATACCATCCCAAATGCGTATTCTGTTAGTTTGGTTGAGATACCTCATACTAAAACTTGATTTTGGACTGATCGTTCCTATGGCAGCTATATGATATAGTGGTCCGATTTCAACCAAATTTTATCAGGATATATAGGACCATCCCAAATGCATATCCTATTAGTTTGGTCGAGATCTTTCAAACAACACAAAAGTTTATTTTCGACTGATCGTTCCTATGACAGCAATATGATATAGTGCTCCGATTGAATAAATTGTATTTAATTTAATTAAAATAGTAAATCGTAAATCGTAATCGTAATCGCTGTTGCTCATGCCAAGAGTAGCAATCAACTAAAATTAGCTCAGCTTGTTGAAGTCCGGCAAGATCTGTCGTCTCTCGTGCAGGAGAACGCATAGCACTCAGCTTTTGTCGAGGTGCAAAATTATAAAGTGGCATTTATACGTATCGCTTTCTGCAATGCATACTAATATCGACATACATATATTTTAATACAATCGTAAATATGTATTAACTTAAACCATGTTAATATATTAAAATAGGATAGAAATTATACCCAAATGATATTGATAATTTTGCCTATCGCTCGTATTTGCGTTCGCACTCTTCGTACACGTGCTCACTGTTATGTTCTTGCACAAACAAATGTGCATATGCTATCTCGCTCGCACTTGCCTATGTCTATGATTTTGATTTATGTGAATTAAAAGCAAATTTGAAATATCTTCTCAATTTAATAGTCAATCGCTTTGAAACTTTCAGGGTCATTAAATTGGCTTACTTTTTATCTTCCTGTTTAATTAAGAAGTGTTTTATTAAAGATCGCGTCTGATAATCGTTTTTTTGCGATTGGCAGGCGAAAGAGGCTTGGCATCTAAAATTTAAGCCAAACTTGATCTGCGCCCGCTATCCAGAAACCTACATACCAAATTTGAAGTCTCTAGCTTTTATAGTCTCTGAGATCCTTTGACTCAAACAGACGGACAGACAGACGGACATGACTCAATCGACTCGGCTATTGATGCTGATCAAGAATATATATACTTTATAGGGTCGGAGATGCTTCCTTCTGCCTGTTACATACATTGCACAAAACCATTATACCCTTTTTGACCATTTTCATCTGTTTATTGAAGTTTTAATTGTAATTGTTGCTGTTAAGGTAAATTTAGTTGATTAATAACTTCGCTGATTATTATCCGATCCGCAATGAAATTTTCAGCAAACATGGCGGATAATATTGGCTTGGTCTATGTTTAATTAGAACGCTCTATCTTTTAAATTGCCCTAATAACTTAGATTTATTTGATTTTAAGGCGTTCAAGGGGGCGTGGCCAAAATCTAAAACAAACTTGATCTGCTTGCAATATAGACGGACCTACATACCAATACGCTCTTACAGACGGACGGACAGACGGACATGGCTATATCGACTTGGCTGTTGATGCTGATCAAGAATATATACACTTTATGGAGTCTGCCACGCCTCCTTCTGCCTGTTACGCACATTTTTTTTTATGACAAAGTTAATAGACCCCTGTACTTTTTTTAAGTACGGGGTCTAAAAAAGAAAACATTGGCATTCGGCACTGCCCAAAAAGTTATTTTTAGGTACAAAACGCTGAACCTTTATTTGCAAAGTGCGAAATGTTAATTTTTTTAAACAAGGCATTTAGAGCAAGGCATTCGTACGTCTTTAAATAAAAAAAGTCCAAAAATTTACGTTTTCAGAAATGTTCTTTTTACGTGTTTAATGCATTTTATCAACACTATTTTTATTATAAACTACAAACTTTGATGACTTGTCGTTTTTGAATTATTTATAGAAAACAATGCATTGCATACGCGGCATAAAATGGATGTAATTTTTTACTTAATCTTGAATAATGCGAAAGTCAGCGAAATGTGGCGAGTAATTTGGAAGAAAAAACTTTTTAATCATAACAAATTAATGTAGTTTTCATTTTTAGGAATAATTTTGATGTATTACTATTATTTTTTTTTTTTTTTACAAGTTTTAGTTTGTAACAAGAAATTTTTATCAAATTTTATTCGATATATCGAAAACAGCTTGAAAAACTTGTTTTAAATTAAGCATTCAATATATTTCTATGTCTCAAACTGGTGCATATTACAATATCCTACTATTTTACCTAATGTAATCGTTAGAATACAAACTGTCATTTTAGAAGTAAATTTATTAGGAAAATGGGCAAAATATATAAAAAATGGAAATGCGTATATACATTTTTTTATAATTTACTAGGGGGCTTCAACCCTGCTCGCTTCGCTCGTCAACCCCCAGCTCGCTTCGCTCGCAGGCTGGTGTTTAGTTGTCCGGTTTGTGAAGATTATACTGAATCACAATTATATATAATACTGCTCGCATCGCTCGCCAACCCCCGGCTCGCACCGCTCACAGAATTGAAAGGATGGTCTTTAGTTGTCCGGTTTGAGAAGAGTAAACTGAATCACAATTTTATATAATACTAGGGGGCTTCGCTCCCTGCTGGCTACGCTCGCCAGAAGTGGACCTTCTTGGAAAATGCGTATATAAATTTTTTTATAATTTACTAGGGGGTTTCGACCCCTGCTCGCTTCGCTCGCCAGCCCCCAGCTTGCTCCGCACGCAGAATTGAAAGGCTGGTGTTTAGTTGTCCGGTTTGTGAAGATTATACTGAATCACCATTTTATATAATATAACATTTTTTGTTAAAATACATATAAGTTTAAATTTCGTGTGCATTGCCTTTGACTTTGCGTAAAAATCAGATTTTGTGATATGTTGAAAAATAGTCAGATTTGGCGGGAAATAGTTTGATTTGTTGGGAAATAGTCGGATTTGGCGGGAAAAAGCTAAATTTCGTGAAATTGCAGAGATTTGGCAAGAGTTTCGTACTAAAGGTTAATTTCCATCTGATTGTTCCTATGGCAACTATATGATATACAAATCCGATTTAAATCAAACTTGGTCACGATAAAAAACACCCCCAAACATACAATCTGTGAGTTTGGTTAAGATAACTTAAGAAACAAAAAAGTTTTTCGTACTAAATGTTAATTTCTATCCGATTGTTCCTATGGCAGCTATATGAAATAGTAATCCGATTTGAATCAAACTTGGTCACGATATAAAAGATCCCCAAACATACAATCTGTTAGTTTGGTTGAGATATTTTAAGAAACATCATCCGACATCGACCAAATTTGGTCAGGATGTAACAGGCAGTCTCATATATACAATCGGTGAGTTTGGTTAACATATCTAAAGAAACAAAATAGTTTACCGTACTAAAGGTTAATTTCATCCGATTGTTCCTATGGCAGCTATAAAATATAGTCATCCGACATCGACCAAATTGGGTCTGGATGTAACAGGCAGTCCCATATAAACAATCTGTGAGTTTGGCTAAAATAACTTAAGAAACAAAAAAGTTTTATCTACTAAAGTTTAATTTCAACCGATTAGTCATCCGACTTGGAACAAATTTGGTCAGGATGTGAAAGCCAGTCGCAAAAATACAATTTATGAGTTTGGTTAAGATAACTTGAGAAACAAAAAAGTTTTCCATACTAAAGGTTAATTTCATCCGATTGTTCCTATGGCAACTATAGGATATAGTCATGCGACATCGACCAAATTTGGTCAGGATATAACAGGCAGTCTCATATTTACAATCTGTGAGTTTGGTTAACATATCTTAGAAAACAAAAAGGTTTCCATACTAAAGGTTAACTTTTTCCGATTGTTACTATGGAAGCTAGATGATATAGTCATCAGACTTCGACAAAATTTGGTCAGGATGTGAAAGACAGTCGCAAAAATACAACTTATGAGTTTGGTTAAGATAACTTGAGAAACAAAAAAGTTTTACCTACTATAGTTTAATTTCAACCGATTGTTCCTATGGCAGCTATAGGATATAGTCATCCGACTTCGACCAAATTTGGTCAGGATTTAACAGGAAGTGCCATATATACAATTCGGAAGATTTGGAAGAAAAAACTTTTTAATCATAACAAAATAATAAAGTTTTCATTCTTAGGAATAATTTTAATGTATTACTATTATTTTTATTTATTTTACAAGCTTTAGTTTGTGACAAGAATTTTTTCATCAAATTTTATTCGATATATCGAAAACAGCTTGAAAAACTTGTTTTAAATTAAACATTCAATATATTTCTATGTCTCAAACTGGTGCATATTACAATATCTTACTATCTTACCTAATGTAATCGCTAGAATACAAACTGTCATTTAAGAAGTAAATTTGTTAAGAAAATGGGCAAAATATATAAAAAGTGAATTTATTCAAGGAGTGTAGGTATGCTCGTCTTAGTGAATTTCTTTTAGAGTATATTGCTTAAATAAATAACTTGAATGAATTTCTGAAAGAAAATTTCTCAAGATGCACTATGGTAAAAGAGTCCGATATTTTGGCATTAATTAAAATTTTTTTTTGTTCGGAATCAAAAAAATTTTTTTATTTCCTTAATATAAAAACTCCAAACCAAACAAAAACCATTTTTTTTAGATTTTTCGGGACTACCCGTAATATTTTAAGCGCGCTCAAAGTCAGCTGATTGAGAGTTGCCATGTGAACTGAAAAAGTGCGGGAAAAATAATTGCAACTTTCAGAGCGAATTGTGTTTGTTATGTAAACAATATAAAAAAGCGTAAATATGAATAAACTTGATAAAGGTATTTAAAATGCGGTATTAGTAAAGATTTTAAAAATTTGTGTTTTATTGTGCAATTGTCCAATGTGTTGTTCATGTGTATTTTTAGCTAAAAACTAACAAATTTGTTCCGGTTCTGTTAAGCTTTACATTAGAATAGTGGCAGATATCAGCAGAGTTTTGTCTTAAGGTTATTAACAATACCATCTAGAATCAGATGTTTATAATCCTTTTGCCCGTTTTTGCCCCTTTTCGTGAAAAATTACATGTTGCAGGTGTGCATTTATGCTAAAAAATCTGATTTTTCTCGGAGTAAGATGGTGAGGAGGGTGAAGACACGGTCAAATTTAAAAACAAAAGAAATTGTATATTTTTCTTTAATCTAAGTAGCACACATGAAAAAAATAAAATATTTTTCTTTTTATTAAAATTTATAAAAAAAAAATTATACTTTTTCACTTGGTCGTGGAGAAAGGGGGGTGAAGACAATGTCCAATTAAAAAACAAAGAAAAATGGAAATTCTACTTTAGCCTAATTAAGATTAATGCTAAATTTTAAGCATCTAGCTATTGATTTCGATTTTATATAAATATTTTTCCCTTTTTTTCATACTCTGATAAGGAGGGGGAGGTGAATGCGTGGTCCAAATCCAAAAAAAAAATAATTCAAAATTGTAACTTAGTCTAACTAAGGTTCATGCCAAATTTCAAGTCCCTACCTCTATATTTAGAGCTTATGCCAAAATTCCGGGTTTTCTTACCATAGTGAGATGTGAGCTTTTGTTAAATTTTACGTTTTGGGAGAAGTGGACATTCTTGAGAAATGCGCATATAAATTTTTTTAAGCATATATAATAAATTTAATATATTTTGTCTCAAAATTGAGGCGACGGTTTTTTAATTTATGTACATACAATTATTGTATTTAAAGCCAAATAAATTGAGTGACACGAAATTAATTTTATGAAAGAAATATTTATTAATTTATTTTAATACCAACGAACCAACGTATCAAATATTTCGAATACTTTATTATATATTTTATTTAACTCCTGAATTTAAAGGAACTAAAGTTTCAAAGATTTTTTTAATCTCTAATTCGACGTAGGCTGCAAATTATTATATTTTACGTTATTCTAAAAATGAAACCTTTTAAAACAAAGGGTACGTTTTTATTTTCTAATACTTAGGTATTAAAAGCAAACTATCAACATCTCCTGGCCCAAGTCTATTCCGAATCTCTGTTATTATATTTTCAGCCAAAGAGAACTATCTCTCGGCCGCTGCACTGCTGGCATTAAGCGGATTTGCATTGCTAGCACAAACAAATTAGGGTATTTAATTTGATTGTTTTTCCACCACTCAATAAAAATAATGCTGTCAGTCATATCCACTATTTCTTTTGCGTATCCTTTATCTTCAGGATTATTAATGGGTTTTGAGTCAGAGGATTTTTATTAAATTTAAAAAATAGAATGCGTTTAATAAACCCTTGGTTTTTATCTATCTGTGTTTTCTAAGAAAAAAAGGTGTACATTTTAAAGATTTCATTTTTTTCCTGTTACACGCATTGAAACAAATAAAATATACAGCTGTGTTCAAAGAAATAGCAGTGCAGATGACCTGGACTTTTAAGAGTGATTAATCCTATTATAAGGACCATTATGGGACAAATTTTTTTTATTAGTTCTAAATGTATTTATTTTTGTATAACTTAACAATTTTTTTATTATTATTTATTCATTAGTTTTCAAGTTAGAATGAAAAATAAAAAAAAAAAGATAAATTTTGATATTCAATGAAATAGCAGTGCTAACAAAAAAAATTAAAAAATACAACATAACTCATTAATAAACTTAATAATATTGAATAACATTTTGGTTATGCCCTAATACTTAGTTGTATATCCTTTATTGGCTATTACAGCCTCGGACCTACGTGGCATGGAGTCAACCAAGTCCTGGCAACGCTTAAGGGGAATCTGCGCCCATGCCTCTTGAACAAACTGCCAAAGACGCGACTTAGAAGACGGGGTTTGCTTTGAAACATAGCGTTTTATATCCCCCCATAAGTTTTCAATTGGGTTGAGATCCTGGGACTGAGCTTACCATGACATTAAGTCAATCCTTTCTTGTGTAAACCAATTTTTAGCCCATTTGCTGGTGTGTTTTGCGTCGTTATCCTGCTGGAATGTCCATTTTAAGGGCATATTCCAACTGGCATATGGCAGCATAATGTTCCTTAATATGTCTACATACACAAGTTGGTCCATAATCCCATCGATCATATGTATTGGGCCCACACCGCTATATGAAAAACAGGCCCATACCAAAATTTTAAGGCCACCGTGCTTAACGGTCTTTACCGTAAAATTAGGCAGATACTCCGTGTTTAGGGGTTGACGGACATACTGTCTGGAACCTACTCCACCAAATAAGACCAGTTTGGACTCATCTGTCCACAGGATATTACGCCATTTTGATAATGGCCATTTCATATGGCTTTTGGCAAAATCCAACCGAGCTTTGATATGTATTGCATTTAGTAATGGCACCTTTCGTGGACTTCTCGCATTAAAATTTTCATTCACTAGTCTTCGTCGAATGGTTACGTCGCTGATCCCCAACTTCAGCTCCGCTTTTATATCCCTGGAGGATGCAAAAGGATTGGTCTTGCTGAAGCGCACTATGCGTCGGTCCTCTAAATTGGTTGTTTTGCGTATGGCACCACGTTTTTCGGGCTTCGGTTTATAATTTATGGCATTGTATACCATCTTGGCAGAACATTTTAAGAGATTTTGTATTTCTTTATATGTTTTCCCCTCCTTCCTAAGCGAAACGAGTAAATGCCTTTTTTCGATGGCTAGTGAGGTCATGTACCCACTTAAATTAAAAATTTTTCATTATTATTGTGTATTGTCATTTAAATTATAATAATCAACTTAATTAAACTCACTTTTCACAAATTTAAAAACTTTTTCGGTGCTTTTCGTCGAAGTAAATCAAAAACTGCTATTTCATTGAGCAGCCAAAAATATGTGGGCGCTCGCAAAAATATCAAAAAAGCACAAAAACATAGCAAATCTAACGGGGATTTTGCTTTTTTCTTATATTCCATTTTACAAAAACAATGTGCAAGCGATCACCCAACGAAAAGGATTTTGCAAAAAAGCCGTTATATATTTTCGCTTTTGTTGAACTGCTATTTCTTTGAACACAGATGTACCTGTAAGCTTTTTTTTGTTTGTATACAAATTATGTACATCATATACATAAGTACATACGTACAAATATAAACTTATTATCACGTTTTTTTTTACATACATATGTACAAACTATTTATATACATACATACTGCAGATGTCATGGACTTTTTAGAGTGATAAAGACCATTATGGGATACAAATTTTGTATAAGTGCTAAAAGTATTTATTTTCGCATAACTTAACAATTTCTTTTTCGTTTAAGGCCTGTCTCCAGCACCGCGAAAAATGTATGTCAGGAAATTGCTAGTTATTTCGTGTGTGTGGGACGTAACTAAAACAGTGTTACCATGTATCTAAAACTTGTGACCATATTTCAAAACGTGCATTGTCACTCTGTCGAATCAGCTGTGTATTGGCTTCATTTTTCACTAGATACTCCCGAAATAATTGGCAGCAATATACTCCTGATCTGTGAATCAGCTATTCTCTCAGTCCACAAACGCAATCGATAAGCCATTTTTCGATATAATTTGTGGATTTCGTTTACGTTGCTGGATACTCAAGAAACGAAAACGTTAAATAAAAATTCCTGGCACCGTTTTTATACCCGTGCCCATTGAAAATGGTCAAAAAGGGTATAATGGCTTTGTGCAATGTATGTAACAGGCAGAAGGAAGCATCGCCGACCCTAAAAAGTATATTTATACTTGATCAGTATCAATAGCCGAGTCGATTGAGCCATGTCCGTCTGTCCGAGTGTTTGAGCCAAAGGATCTCAGAGACTATAAAAGCTAGAGACTTCAAATTTGGTATGAAGGTTGCTGGATAACGGGCGCAGATCAAGTTTGTTTTAAATTTTAAATGCCACGTCTCTTTCGCCTGCCAATCGCAAAAAACGATTATCAGATGCGATCTTTAATAAAAACACTTCATATTAAACAGGAAGATAAGAAGTAAGCCAATTTAATGACCCTGAAAGTTTCAAAGCGATTGACTATTAAATAGAGAAGATATTAAAATTTGCTTTTAATTCACATAAATCAAAATCATAGACATAGGCAAGTGAGAGCGAGATAGCACATGCACATTTGTTTGTGCAAAAACATAACAGTGAGCACGTGTACGAAGAGTGCGAACGCAAATACGAGCGATAGGCAAAGTTATCGATATTTGGCTACAATTTCTATCCTATTTTAATATATTAACATGGTTTAAGTTAATACATATTTACGATTGTGTTAAAATATATGTATGGAGATATTAGTGTGCATTGCAAAAAGCGATATGTTTAAATGCCACTTCATAATTTTGCACCTTGACACCTCGACGACAGATCGTTTTACAACACCGAAATCTCTGAATTTATAATAATTATTATGTTTAATAATAAGCTAGTAAGCTCGCACATATGTTCAATAGGTTTTCAATTATTATCATTGTATTCAAATGCTTAACAAACTCTACAAAAAGAATCACAAATATTAAAGCATTGCATTTAAATTTAAATTGCGCGCGCAATGCAGCAGCCTTTTACAGCTGATTTCGATGATTAAGAAGAGTGGGAGAGATTATTTGGTGTTGCCGGACTTCAACAAGCTGAGCAAATTTTAGACAATGGCTACTCTTGGCATGAACAACATCGATTTCAGCGATTACGATTACGATTACGATTTAAGATTTACTATTTTAATTAAATTAAATACAATTTATTCAATCGGACCACAATATCATATTGCTGTCATAAGGAAGATCAGTCGAAAAAAAACTTTTTGGTTGTTTGAAAGATCTCGACCAAACTAATAGGATATGCATTTGAAATGGTCCTATATATCCTGATAAAATTTGGTTTAAATCGGACCACTATATCATATAGCTGCCATAGGAACGATCAGTCCAAAATCAAGTTTTAGTATGATAAACTTTTTTGTTGTTTGAGGTATCTCAACCAAACTAACAGAATACGCATTTGGGATGGCATTCTACATCCTGAACAAATTTGGTTGAAATCTGATATAAAATAGCTGCCATAGGAACGAATTTTAAGATAAAGTACGAAAATTTTTGATGTTTTTAGAGATAAGTCAACCAAACTCACAGATTGAGAATTTGTAATTTGGTTTAAATCGGTTCACTAGATCACATATGTCGATGTAATACGAACAATTAGCCAAAAAGTTAATGCCGCATCATCACACCTTCGGCATGACTAACGTAGCGCACCTATGTACGTATGACCTATCGTAGAGCTAGGGCACAGGGTATTATACAGTCGAGCACACTCGACTGTAGCCGGCGGCCACTTGTTTTTATATGAAGTTTGACAGGAATTTTTATTTTCCGCGGTGCTGAATACCCGGCTTTATTCAGTATTTCTCAAATATGGGTGAACAATAAAAAAACGATAAATTGTGATTTTCAATAAAATAGCAGTTAACAAAAAAAAAAAAAATTATTCAACATAACTCAATGAAAAACTTAATAATATTAGTTGTATATTCTTTTTTGGCTATTACCTACGTGGCACGGAGCCGACCAAGTCTTAGCAACGCTTAAGGGGAATCTGCGCCCATGCCTCTTGAACAACCTGCCAAACATACGGCTTAGAAGATGGGGATTGCATTGAGACATAGCGTTTTATATCCCCCAATAAGTTTTATATTGGGTTGAGACCCGGGGACAGAGTTGGCCATGACATTTTATCGATCCTTTCTTGAATAAACCAATTTTTAGCCAGTTTGCTGTTGTGTTTTGGATCGTTTTCATAACAGCATACGTTCCTTAATATGTTCACGTACACACATTGGTCCATGATCCCATCGAGCATATGTATTAGGCCCACACCGTTATATGAAAAACAGGCCCATTCCAAAATTTTAAGGCCACCGTGCCTCACTGTCTTCACCGTAAAGTTTGGTAGATACTCCGTGTTTGGGGGTCGACGGACAAACTGTCTGGAGCCTGCTCCACCAAACAAGACAAGTTTAGACTCATCTGTCCAAAGGATATTACGCAATTTTGAACAGCTCTACCCTCTGAAATTATAACTTTTCCATTGTTATAGTGTATTGTCATTCAAATTATAATAATCAACTTAATCAAACTAAGTACTCACAAATTTACAAATTTGTCCGGCACTTTTCGTCGAAGAAAATCAAAAACTGCTATTTCAGTAAACAGCCAACAATTTGTAGACGCGCGCAAAAATACCAAGAAAGCACAAAAACAGCAAACCTAACGTGACTTTTGCTTTTTTCTTATCTCTATATTCCATTTTACAAGGAATATAAAAAAAAACCGTTAGATATATTTTCGCTTCTGTTGTACTAGTATTTCAATGAACACAGATGTACATTGCAATGCGCACGTCGAGTACTACTCAAGTCAATCGTATAGAAACGGGTATGAATCAAATCAAATCAGTCAGCAGGTTCAACTCATCCCTCGTTTCCGAACAAAATCGAACGATCATAACAATCATCGTGGCTCGATGAGATGTTATTCGTTCGATTTGAACCAAAACGAAATGAGTCACAACGGGTATGAGACAATACTCGATCATTTCTTATTCGTTGCAGCTCCCTGGCACCGAGCATCAGGAATAAATAAAATGCAGTAGTACTTTAGAGTTGTTTTGGTTCTTTGAAGAACAAGCACTACTTACAAGTGGTGTTCTTCTTTTTATAATTTTCGTTCTCGGATTTCCTCAAAAGTCCAGTAACAAAAGAGCTTACGGTCTTGCGGTAGTGGAGCACAAATAAGGATAAATTTTCTCTACTATTTAAGCTTAACTGCAGAACTTTAAGCATTCCAGCCCCTAGTGCATCTTCTGAGATGGCTTTCTCACAGGCCAGACTTTTGATATTTGTGAAAAGATGCAATATTGCCTTAAACGGTGATTAGATAAACACAGTCATGTTTTACAATTATAAGGCCTGTTTCTGTTTTCACTTTCGGCAAGATTTTCCGGAGAAGAATTTCCCTCACCTGTTCCGGTTTTGACATTGACATTGAGCTAATGAGTGAATTCGGAAGAGATAAATCGATGATTTTGGCATACTTAGCATAAAATCAAAGTGAAAGCTAAATATTTATAAAATACTCCAATGCTTTGGGAGTAATGTTGCACTTTGCAGTTTCAGTTTTTGTGAAATATTATGGGAAATTTATTAAGGCTGCCTTGTATGTAAAGAAATAAATAAATAGTTTGGTACATATTTTAAAGAACAATTTAAGTATTTTTTGCTATTGCGTAATAAAAAGAATCCAATTTCTTGTTTTTTAAATGAAAGTTTGGACAAACCTGTTTGTAATTTAATGCAAACAAAACAGACTATTTTTGTAAACAAACACGTTGCGACATTTGACATCTCTTTAAAAAGATATTTCTCAACACTGAAATTAAGCCGTACTGTCCAAAATACAAAAGTTTAAATAGAAGTACAAACACAAATAATTAAATAACAAATTTTATTAATAAATTACACATTTGAACAGGGTAAAAATTCTTTTGACGCAAACGTCTGATTTGCTCAGAACATTTTTCAGCAGTGTTTTGCTGAGAAGTACACAACACAATATGGGACGAAAATTCGCAGAATATTTAAGAAAAAATTCGGTAAAATCTTGCGGATTAAAATTCGAACAAATCCATTTTAATGGTACCCAGTGTCGCAAGTACAAAGCTGTTTTTAATTCTTCATTCACACCTATTGACATGTTTTGAAATTTTAGGTCTGCGTAAACATCTTGTTCTTTCAAATATGAACATGATGCTTGCTTTGTTCTGGTCGGCCAAACTAGTAGGGTGTGATACCGGACAATGTAAGTGTTGCTTCGAATGAATTTGTCCAAGACTCTAATACATACATACATACTATATATGTTTATGTACTTAAGTAAATTAATATATATGACTTTAAATAACTGACTTGGTTTATGTGATAAGTGAATGGGTAGGAAAAAATTTAAATGATTGAAGCTGTCTAAAAATTAGATGAAAAGTAATTCAATTAATAGCCAGTGTTGCAAGAAAGTGTGTTTTTGTTTTATGACATATCAGGCTTTTATTAGGGCTATTAATGAATTTATTCCCTATTTCTAGTCCACATTCACAAATATAAGCTATTTCAACGCTTTAATACAAACAAACAGACAAACAGATAAACAAACAAACAATATAACTGACTTTTTAACTCATTTTCGGAAGGGGATTAAAATTTTAAATTTGATTTATCTTTTACACTAGTAGCCGGATTATAATTATCGAGGTGTCAGTCGACGCGTATGTGCGACACTTCGCGTCGCAGATTCAGGAAAGTTTCGGATCATAGAAATAATTAATTGTACTCCACTTCTTTTTGTTTTGTTGTTTTTTCTGCTTTGTTTTTGTGCATTTCGTATTGTGTCAATTGCCGGGAATCTGCACGAGCACATGGTCAATGTGCGAGTTATCAAAAAGTATTGTTTTATGTGTAAGAGTATATTTAATTCGAATATTATACATGTATTTGTACATCAACCCCAAAACAATCGATGACGATGGAGAGCAACAGATTACACAAGCGGCGAAAGACAGACTAGATGTGGAAGGAGAAGGGCGACTCCAAAGACAAGTTTAGACTCATCTGTCCAAAGGATATTACGCAATTTTGAACAGCTCTACCCTCTGAAATTATAACTTTTCCATTGTTATAGTGTATTGTCATTCAAATTATAATAATCAACTTAATCAAACTAAGTACTCACAAATTTACAAATTTGTCCGGCACTTTTCGTCGAAGAAAATCAAAAACTGCTATTTCAGTAAACAGCCAACAATTTGTAGACGCGCGCAAAAATACCAAGAAAGCACAAAAACAGCAAACCTAACGTGACTTTTGCTTTTTTCTTATCTCTATATTCCATTTTACAAGGAATATAAAAAAAAACCGTTAGATATATTTTCGCTTCTGTTGTACTAGTATTTCAATGAACACAGATGTACATTGCAATGCGCACGTCGAGTACTACTCAAGTCAATCGTATAGAAACGGGTATGAATCAAATCAAATCAGTCAGCAGGTTCAACTCATCCCTCGTTTCCGAACAAAATCGAACGATCATAACAATCATCGTGGCTCGATGAGATGTTATTCGTTCGATTTGAACCAAAACGAAATGAGTCACAACGGGTATGAGACAATACTCGATCATTTCTTATTCGTTGCAGCTCCCTGGCACCGAGCATCAGGAATAAATAAAATGCAGTAGTACTTTAGAGTTGTTTTGGTTCTTTGAAGAACAAGCACTACTTACAAGTGGTGTTCTTCTTTTTATAATTTTCGTTCTCGGATTTCCTCAAAAGTCCAGTAACAAAAGAGCTTACGGTCTTGCGGTAGTGGAGCACAAATAAGGATAAATTTTCTCTACTATTTAAGCTTAACTGCAGAACTTTAAGCATTCCAGCCCCTAGTGCATCTTCTGAGATGGCTTTCTCACAGGCCAGACTTTTGATATTTGTGAAAAGATGCAATATTGCCTTAAACGGTGATTAGATAAACACAGTCATGTTTTACAATTATAAGGCCTGTTTCTGTTTTCACTTTCGGCAAGATTTTCCGGAGAAGAATTTCCCTCACCTGTTCCGGTTTTGACATTGACATTGAGCTAATGAGTGAATTCGGAAGAGATAAATCGATGATTTTGGCATACTTAGCATAAAATCAAAGTGAAAGCTAAATATTTATAAAATACTCCAATGCTTTGGGAGTAATGTTGCACTTTGCAGTTTCAGTTTTTGTGAAATATTATGGGAAATTTATTAAGGCTGCCTTGTATGTAAAGAAATAAATAAATAGTTTGGTACATATTTTAAAGAACAATTTAAGTATTTTTTGCTATTGCGTAATAAAAAGAATCCAATTTCTTGTTTTTTAAATGAAAGTTTGGACAAACCTGTTTGTAATTTAATGCAAACAAAACAGACTATTTTTGTAAACAAACACGTTGCGACATTTGACATCTCTTTAAAAAGATATTTCTCAACACTGAAATTAAGCCGTACTGTCCAAAATACAAAAGTTTAAATAGAAGTACAAACACAAATAATTAAATAACAAATTTTATTAATAAATTACACATTTGAACAGGGTAAAAATTCTTTTGACGCAAACGTCTGATTTGCTCAGAACATTTTTCAGCAGTGTTTTGCTGAGAAGTACACAACACAATATGGGACGAAAATTCGGCAGGCAATTCGCAGAATATTTAAGAAAAAATTCGGTAAAATCTTGCGGATTAAAATTCGAACAAATCCATTTTAATGGTACCCAGTGTCGCAAGTACAAAGCTGTTTTTAATTCTTCATTCACACCTATTGACATGTTTTGAAATTTTAGGTCTGCGTAAACATCTTGTTCTTTCAAATATGAACATGATGCTTGCTTTGTTCTGGTCGGCCAAACTAGTAGGGTGTGATACCGGACAATGTAAGTGTTGCTTCGAATGAATTTGTCCAAGACTCTAATACATACATACATACTATATATGTTTATGTACTTAAGTAAATTAATATATATGACTTTAAATAACTGACTTGGTTTATGTGATAAGTGAATGGGTAGGAAAAAATTTAAATGATTGAAGCTGTCTAAAAATTAGATGAAAAGTAATTCAATTAATAGCCAGTGTTGCAAGAAAGTGTGTTTTTGTTTTATGACATATCAGGCTTTTATTAGGGCTATTAATGAATTTATTCCCTATTTCTAGTCCACATTCACAAATATAAGCTATTTCAACGCTTTAATACAAACAAACAGACAAACAGATAAACAAACAAACAATATAACTGACTTTTTAACTCATTTTCGGAAGGGGATTAAAATTTTAAATTTGATTTATCTTTTACACTAGTAGCCGGATTATAATTATCGAGGTGTCAGTCGACGCGTATGTGCGACACTTCGCGTCGCAGATTCAGGAAAGTTTCGGATCATAGAAATAATTAATTGTACTCCACTTCTTTTTGTTTTGTTGTTTTTTCTGCTTTGTTTTTGTGCATTTCGTATTGTGTCAATTGCCGGGAATCTGCACGAGCACATGGTCAATGTGCGAGTTATCAAAAAGTATTGTTTTATGTGTAAGAGTATATTTAATTCGAATATTATACATGTATTTGTACATCAACCCCAAAACAATCGATGACGATGGAGAGCAACAGATTACACAAGCGGCGAAAGACAGACTAGATGTGGAAGGAGAAGGGCGACTCCAAAGACAAGTTTAGACTCATCTGTCCAAAGGATATTACGCAATTTTGAACAGCTCTACCCTCTGAAATTATAACTTTTCCATTGTTATAGTGTATTGTCATTCAAATTATAATAATCAACTTAATCAAACTAAGTACTCACAAATTTACAAATTTGTCCGGCACTTTTCGTCGAAGAAAATCAAAAACTGCTATTTCAGTAAACAGCCAACAATTTGTAGACGCGCGCAAAAATACCAAGAAAGCACAAAAACAGCAAACCTAACGTGACTTTTGCTTTTTTCTTATCTCTATATTCCATTTTACAAGGAATATAAAAAAAAACCGTTAGATATATTTTCGCTTCTGTTGTACTAGTATTTCAATGAACACAGATGTACATTGCAATGCGCACGTCGAGTACTACTCAAGTCAATCGTATAGAAACGGGTATGAATCAAATCAAATCAGTCAGCAGGTTCAACTCATCCCTCGTTTCCGAACAAAATCGAACGATCATAACAATCATCGTGGCTCGATGAGATGTTATTCGTTCGATTTGAACCAAAACGAAATGAGTCACAACGGGTATGAGACAATACTCGATCATTTCTTATTCGTTGCAGCTCCCTGGCACCGAGCATCAGGAATAAATAAAATGCAGTAGTACTTTAGAGTTGTTTTGGTTCTTTGAAGAACAAGCACTACTTACAAGTGGTGTTCTTCTTTTTATAATTTTCGTTCTCGGATTTCCTCAAAAGTCCAGTAACAAAAGAGCTTACGGTCTTGCGGTAGTGGAGCACAAATAAGGATAAATTTTCTCTACTATTTAAGCTTAACTGCAGAACTTTAAGCATTCCAGCCCCTAGTGCATCTTCTGAGATGGCTTTCTCACAGGCCAGACTTTTGATATTTGTGAAAAGATGCAATATTGCCTTAAACGGTGATTAGATAAACACAGTCATGTTTTACAATTATAAGGCCTGTTTCTGTTTTCACTTTCGGCAAGATTTTCCGGAGAAGAATTTCCCTCACCTGTTCCGGTTTTGACATTGACATTGAGCTAATGAGTGAATTCGGAAGAGATAAATCGATGATTTTGGCATACTTAGCATAAAATCAAAGTGAAAGCTAAATATTTATAAAATACTCCAATGCTTTGGGAGTAATGTTGCACTTTGCAGTTTCAGTTTTTGTGAAATATTATGGGAAATTTATTAAGGCTACCTTGTATGTAAAGAAATAAATAAATAGTTTGGTACATATTTTAAAGAACAATTTAAGTATTTTTTGCTATTGCGTAATAAAAAGAATCCAATTTCTTGTTTTTTAAATGAAAGTTTGGACAAACCTGTTTGTAATTTAATGCAAACAAAACAGACTATTTTTGTAAACAAACACGTTGCGACATTTGACATCTCTTTAAAAAGATATTTCTCAACACTGAAATTAAGCCGTACTGTCCAAAATACAAAAGTTTAAATAGAAGTACAAACACAAATAATTAAATAACAAATTTTATTAATAAATTACACATTTGAACAGGGTAAAAATTCTTTTGACGCAAACGTCTGATTTGCTCAGAACATTTTTCAGCAGTGTTTTGCTGAGAAGTACACAACACAATATGGGACGAAAATTCGGCAGGCAATTCGCAGAATATTTAAGAAAAAATTCGGTAAAATCTTGCGGATTAAAATTCGAACAAATCCATTTTAATGGTACCCAGTGTCGCAAGTACAAAGCTGTTTTTAATTCTTCATTCACACCTATTGACATGTTTTGAAATTTTAGGTCTGCGTAAACATCTTGTTCTTTCAAATATGAACATGATGCTTGCTTTGTTCTGGTCGGCCAAACTAGTAGGGTGTGATACCGGACAATGTAAGTGTTGCTTCGAATGAATTTGTCCAAGACTCTAATACATACATACATACTATATATGTTTATGTACTTAAGTAAATTAATATATATGACTTTAAATAACTGACTTGGTTTATGTGATAAGTGAATGGGTAGGAAAAAATTTAAATGATTGAAGCTGTCTAAAAATTAGATGAAAAGTAATTCAATTAATAGCCAGTGTTGCAAGAAAGTGTGTTTTTGTTTTATGACATATCAGGCTTTTATTAGGGCTATTAATGAATTTATTCCCTATTTCTAGTCCACATTCACAAATATAAGCTATTTCAACGCTTTAATACAAACAAACAGACAAACAGATAAACAAACAAACAATATAACTGACTTTTTAACTCATTTTCGGAAGGGGATTAAAATTTTAAATTTGATTTATCTTTTACACTAGTAGCCGGATTATAATTATCGAGGTGTCAGTCGACGCGTATGTGCGACACTTCGCGTCGCAGATTCAGGAAAGTTTCGGATCATAGAAATAATTAATTGTACTCCACTTCTTTTTGTTTTGTTGTTTTTTCTGCTTTGTTTTTGTGCATTTCGTATTGTGTCAATTGCCGGGAATCTGCACGAGCACATGGTCAATGTGCGAGTTATCAAAAAGTATTGTTTTATGTGTAAGAGTATATTTAATTCGAATATTATACATGTATTTGTACATCAACCCCAAAACAATCGATGACGATGGAGAGCAACAGATTACACAAGCGGCGAAAGACAGACTAGATGTGGAAGGAGAAGGGCGACTCCAAAAAGTTTTAATGATTATATTTTTAGATTTATTCTATATAAAATTAAACTTTAATGTATTTTATTTTCTCCAAATTTATTAATATTAATATAAATAAAATTTAAAATTAGCAGGAAAAATATCACATATATTAAGTTTTTATTATTAGTAGTTAAGAAATTCAATTGCTATGATAATTGTGTTTTATGATAAAGTGATATATGGCGATATATATATGATATATGGTTAAAATAATTTTTGTACAGTGGCAGAACAGCTGATTTATCACAAATAGGACAACAGAAACTTAAAAAGTTCTTTCACGAGCTACAGTGTAATAAGCTTATCACTTTTTTAATTTATCATAGCTTCTGAATACCCTAAGTATATCGTTTGCAATATTAAACAAGCGGAACAGTCGAGTGCATTCGACAGTAAGATACCCTGAACCTAGGCAAAACGCAGCAACTTCGATTAAGATTCATATCTCTAGAAAGGGCAATAATTTGTATACTAATCCTTAATTTGAACAAATCGTTTCTATGACGGCTATCGTACATATTTTTATGTACCAACCTTGAACGATATCATTAAATTTTTTAAATACATTAAAAGGAAAAAAAAAACCAAAATTAAAATATATTTGAACGTCACACAACCAGGATTTGGACCCACGACCTGTAACGCACGGGCTCGTTTACCTTCACCGTCGGACCCATGGACCGATTGTATTGACGCTGGCAAATGTTTTATACATACATTCAAGCAGAGAATTTAAATAAAAGAAAAACATAAAATTCTGCATGCACCGCCCGGACTATCACTTCGACCACTGTGCCGGTTAGGCAAATGCTGGCTAACCCTATATCTTCGAGGTAAAATTCTAGTGACGAACGATATTAAATTGAATATCGGGCCTGTTCCGAAAACCGAAAACGAGTGGAATTGCCACAAATCGAGTTCTTTGCTGCTCCGAACTTTGCAAATCGACAAGAATTTTAGTTTATATATATAGTTTATATATCTGATTTGGTGACAGCTCTGGTTCTTGTTGATATGAACAATAAGTGTAAGTACAATTTTATAAAAAGATAAATCACCATAACTGCCGGCATTTTGCAAAATTTTCTTAGCAATATATATTATTTTTTCAGTTTCTTCTTCACGTTTTCGAAACCGTGTTCGAAAAATAAAAACAAGTCCATTTCGGTCGGAATTGGGAATAGCAAATAGTAAAACGTTCGTTTTCGATTAGATTTTATTTTTTGAATTCAGAATTCAGAACAAGCCTGTATTATCTCTGAAATCCTCTCGATTATACGGGCAGACGAACAAGGGTATATCGACTCGGCTGTTGATGCTTGTGAAGAATAAATATATTCTTTATGGGGTCGCCATGCCTTCTTTTGCCCGTTAAATTCTTTTAACAAACTGAATATACCCGCACAGGGTACAGCAAGTGCTTTATATAACTTATGATACCTGATACAGTGATCCGATTTACACCAAATTCAATAAGTATCTATAAAACAATGCCAAATTGACAGCTTGTGAGATTCGTTGAGATTTCTCAAGAAAAAATAGAGATTTCGATAGTAAAAGAACAATTTTAATTGATCGTACCCATGAAATAAATCATAAATGTATATATGTATATAAGATACCCTGAGTCTAGGCAAGTAGATGCTGTTCGGCGCGCCGAAGATTTGATGCCATTGCAAAACGCAGCCAGTTCGATGAAGATATCTCTAGATTGGGCAAAAATTTTTATACTTATTCTTAATTACACTAGTTTACAAAATGAATAAAAATTTTTGTGAATTAAATCGAAAGGTGATTTTCTCATGGACATTGGGCTCCTAAACACGAAAATCGAACTTAAAATTTTTTCAAGGAAGCGTTTTCGAAATATTAAATTTTTTGAAGTTGTTCCGACATTTCTGAGTATATTTCCAGTTCTATTCAACCGATTTGATCAAGCAAGCACTCAAACTGTAGGTTCGTAAACTCTTTACAAATCTTAATACTGTGACAGAGAATGTTTTCTTTCTGTGCTTGAGAAAATTTTCAACATTGCATTGCCTCTTCTTTGATGTCATTATGATTTGTATGCAAACTCTCATACCCTGTACATGTTACATTTTTAATATAAAATTTTTTAGGGGAATAAAATATTTATAACTGAAATAATAAATTATTTTTTTTATTTAATCATCAACTATATTAAATTTATTTATTTTTCGATGTTCTTATGATAAAAATAATGAGAAAAAAAATTGTTGAGGGTAAAGGGTATGCGAGCTACGAGCTCGGCCAGTCGACTGAAGAGGCCGCAAAAATAAAGTCCCTTACTTCAGGTCCCCGTTGAAATTTTCTCTGGGGGACTCAATCTCAAGACCTCTGCTAGTGCCATTTCGCTTGAATGGGATGAGTTCTCTTTAGTTTTTTTGCTTAGTGCTCCAACGCACAGTGGCGCCGTTCGAGTTTTTAGGTTGCAAAAATCATATCTCTTAAACCAAATGAGATAATTGAATAATTTAAGCGGCATATGATAGATAACTCCTTAACCTATAGAATTAGTGTTTGAAAATGGTGCAGAGCTTTCTAGAAGCTTACTTATACTTACAAAATTTGTGAAAAAATAAATTTTATTGTAGTTGAAAAATATATATATATTTTTTAAGATTGTATAATTTTTCATATTTTTATTTTAAGGTTTTAATATTAAAAAATTACTGCCCAAAATTAAAAAAAATGCAGTTCTTTTTTAAAATTGATTTTTAATTTTCTTCAAAATATATGGTATATGGTTAAAATAATTTTTGTACAGTGGCAGAACAGCTGATTTATCACAAATAGGACAACAGAAACTTAAAAAGTTCTTTCACGAGCTACAGTGTAATAAGCTTATCACTTTTTTAATTTATCATAGCTTCTGAATACCCTAAGTATATCGTTTGCAATATTAAACAAGCGGAACAGTCGAGTGCATTCGACAGTAAGATACCCTGAACCTAGGCAAAACGCAGCAACTTCGATTAAGATTCATATCTCTAGAAAGGGCAATAATTTGTATACTAATCCTTAATTTGAACAAATCGTTTCTATGACGGCTATCGTACATATTTTTATGTACCAACCTTGAACGATATCATTAAATTTTTTAAATACATTAAAAGGAAAAAAAAACCAAAATTAAAATATATTTGAACGTCACACAACCAAGATTTGGACCCACGACCTGTAACGCACGGGCTCGTTTACCTTCACCGTCGGACCCATGGACCGATTGTATTGACGCTGGCAAATGTTTTATACATACATTCAAGCAGAGAATTTAAATAAAAGAAAAACATAAAATTCTGCATGCACCGCCCGGACTATCACTTCGACCACTGTGCCGGTTAGGCAAATGCTGGCTAACCCTATATCTTCGAGGTAAAATTCTAGTGACGAACGATATTAAATTGAATATCGGGCCTGTTCCGAAAACCGAAAACGAGTGGAATTGCCACAAATCGAGTTCTTTGCTGCTCCGAACTTTGCAAATCGACAAGAATTTTAGTTTATATATATAGTTTATATATCTGATTTGGTGACAGCTCTGGTTCTTGTTGATATGAACAATAAGTGTAAGTACAATTTTATAAAAAGATAAATCACCATAACTGCCGGCATTTTGCAAAATTTTCTTAGCAATATATATTATTTTTTCAGTTTCTTCTTCACGTTTTCGAAACCGTGTTCGAAAAATAAAAACAAGTCCATTTCGGTCGGAATTGGGAATAGCAAATAGTAAAACGTTCGTTTTCGATTAGATTTTATTTTTTGAATTCAGAATTCAGAACAAGCCTGTATTATCTCTGAAATCCTCTCGATTATACGGGCAGACGAACAAGGGTATATCGACTCGGCTGTTGATGCTTGTGAAGAATAAATATATTCTTTATGGGGTCGCCATGCCTTCTTTTGCCCGTTAAATACTTTTAACAAACTGAATATACCCGCACAGGGTACAGCAAGTGCTTTATATAACTTATGATACCTGATACAGTGATCCGATTTACACCAAATTCAATAAGTATCTATAAAACAATGCCAAATTGACAGCTTGTGAGATTCGTTGAGATTTCTCAAGAAAAAATAGAGATTTCGATAGTAAAAGAACAATTTTAATTGATCGTACCCATGAAATAAATCATAAATGTATATATGTATATAAGATACCCTGAGTCTAGGCAAGTAGATGCTGTTCGGCGCGCCGAAGATTTGATGCCATTGCAAAACGCAGCCAGTTCGATGAAGATATCTCTAGATTGGGCAAAAATTTTTATACTTATTCTTAATTACACTAGTTTACAAAATGAATAAAAATTTTTGTGAATTAAATCGAAAGGTGATTTTCTCATGGACATTGGGCTCCTAAACACGAAAATCGAACTTAAAATTTTTTCAAGGAAGCGTTTTCGAAATATTAAATTTTTTGAAGTTGTTCCGACATTTCTGAGTATATTTCCAGTTCTATTCAACCGATTTGATCAAGCAAGCACTCAAACTGTAGGTTCGTAAACTCTCTACAAATCTTAATACTGTGACAGAGAATGTTTTCTTTCTGTGCTTGAGAAAATTTTCAACATTGCATTGCCTCTTCTTTGATGTCATTATGATTTGTATGCAAACTCTCATACCCTGTACATGTTACATTTTTAATATAAAATTTTTTAGGGGAATAAAATATTTATAACTGAAATAATAAATTATTTTTTTTATTTAATCATCAACTATATTAAATTTATTTATTTTTCGATGTTCTTATGATAAAAATAATGAGAAAAAAAATTTTTGAGGGTAAAGGGTATGCGAGCTACGAGCTCGGCCAGTCGACTGAAGAGGCCGCAAAAATAAAGTCCCTTACTTCAGGTCCCCGTTGAAATTTTCTCTGGGGGACTCAATCTCAAGACCTCTGCTAGTGCCATTTCGCTTGAATGGGATGAGTTCTCTTTAGTTTTTTTGCTTAGTGCTCCAACGCACAGTGGCGCCGTTCGAGTTTTTAGGTTGCAAAAATCATATCTTTTAAACCAAATGAGATAATTGAATAATTTAAGCGGCATATGATAGATAACTCCTTAACCTATAGAATTAGTGTTTGAAAATGGTGCAGAGCTTTCTAGAAGCTTACTTATACTTACAAAATTTGTGAAAAAATAAATTTTATTGTAGTTGAAAAATATATATATATTTTTTTAAATTGTATAATTTTTCATATTTTTATTTTAAGGTTTTAATATTAAAAAATTACTGCCCAAAATTAAAAAAAATTCAGTTCTTTTTTAAAATTGATTTTTAATTTTCTTCAAAATATGGATCGCGATGTGTTTGAGATATCTCAACCAGTCTTCCAGAATTTGCATTTGGGATGGCTCTTTACGTTCTGACCAAATTTGGTTTAAATCGGACCACTATATCATATAGCTGCCATAGGAACGATCATTCGAAAATCAATTTTTAGTAAGAAAAACTTTTTTCTTGGATGATTTATCTCAACCAATCTTACAGAATATGCATCTGGGATGGTCTTATATATCCTGACCAAATTTGGTTATTTTTAAATTGGACTACTATAACATATAGCTGCCATAGGAATTAGGTCAAATTATGCAATTTTGATATTATGCACGTGCAAGAATACGATTTGTGCCTACCTGTTCTTGTATATTGGGAGACGAATTTGGCAGAGGCTCTCAGGTAAGCAATCGAATGAAAATACCTTTTTCAAACTATTAGATCAAACTAATTGTCAGTCAAAGCATTAGAGAGGGAATAATTTAAATCACATATCTTAAACAAACAATATCGCAACAAGTTTCTACAATAATATTCTTTGATATATGCAACACAATTTTTAAAACCATGACTTTTTTTTCACTTTTTTACCAACGATTTACACTATCTACTACTTATAACAACGACAATTTCATTCGATTTTTTTTAAACTTAACAATTATTTAATATTTTATGGTACACCCTTAGATTTTATTACACATTTGACCCTATTGGACATTATTTAAATAGTTCTTTTGATTTTGACATCATCGCATTTACAGAGACTTGGCTTAATTCAAGCATATCTAATAATGAGATAATGTCATCAAATTTTAATAGACGACATCGACATAATCGCCGTGGATGTGGTGTGCTTGTTTCTGTTAAATCCTCTTTTCACTCAGAAATTATTAACGTTCTTACGCCTGACGACATAGAATTTGTTGCTGTAAAGATAACTTTTCCGTGATGTGCCTTATATATTTCCTGCTCGTATATACCACCTTCATCTGAAATTCAAATCTTTATGAGACATCTTAGTCACATAAATGAAATTTCTAGCCTTGTGCGTGATAAAGACATATTTATTGTTGTCGGAGATTTTAGCCTGCCCCACATCTGTGGTAATTTTTTAATGACTTGAACTACTTAGTTCCCTCAACTCAGCATGATTTTAAGACGGTTTAACTGAGGTTTCACTTTTTCAAATAAATTCAACATCGTATAATCTTAACAGGAAGCTCGATCTTATTTTTGTCAATGATTTGTGCTACTGTCACTAGATCTTTTCGCTGATTTTTTCCAATCTACTTATTCCTCTTTATCGCCTACTAACAACTATTATTTTTATTCTCCTCCATTATCCAATTCTTTTCTTTTACCTACAATAACCTAAGTTTTTCGAAAAAATAATTACATCATCTTTGCAGCTTCTCTGCAAGTCGATTATCTCCCCTGCTCAACATAGTTTCGTTAAGAGTCGGTTTTATGGATCTCTTCCTACCTCACTGATAGGACCCAAAGAGTATTACTCAGATCAGCCACATCAAAATCTGTCCAGGTCACATCTGGTGTTTCTTAAGGTAGTCATCTAGGCTCCTTATTTTTTAATCTTTTTATTAATGATCTTCCTTGCGCTTTATCACACTGTCGCATACTTATGTATGCAGATGATGTGAAACTTATATTATCATAGAAGGAGCCTGGACGCCATAGGCTATTACAAGATGATTTAAACTCTATGCATAGTTGGCGCATTGCTAATCACTTGAACTTAAATTTTTCTAAATGTCTGTTTATGACTTTTAACAGGGTAACTCCTTACTTAGAAACATATTCGATCGATAAAGTTAATTTGCAACGCATCTCGACTGTCGAAGATCTTCATATCTCTTCTTTGTTAATAAGGCAAAGGGCACTTTTGCATTTATAAAGCGTTGGTCTAAAGAATTTAATGACCCGTATGTCACAAAACTATTATATACTTCCTTAGTTCGACCTATTCTTGAATATTGCTCTTGTGTTTGGAATCCTCAGCTCAAAATACATCAAGATCGAATTGAGTCTATACAGAAGCAATTTCTTCTTTTTGCACTTCGGGATATTGCTTGGAATCCAAATCCCCGTTTGCCACCTTATTCAAGCAGTCTTCTGCTTCTCAATCTTCCGTCCCTTGCTCTTGGAGTTATCTTCCTCCATAAGTTAATTAATGGCGATATTAGCTCTCCATCATTACTAGAGTGGGTTAGCTTCAATGTCCCCTTTAGGGCAACTAGGAACTTCGCTCCATTTTCTGACTATGCCCTGCATAATCGTTTTAGAGTACTCTGCTCTAACTATAATGAATTATACCACTTAATATCAAACAATCTCTCTCTCCACCTTTCTAAAGCTTCTCTTTTTAATCACCTCCGGTAAATCTCTGATCTCACTTGTCTCCGACATCTGGGATCAGTGATCTTCCGTAAGTTTGTATTACAACTTAAATATTTTCTATTGAGTTGATTGGGTTTTTCTGGGGTTTCCCCAATCCTTGCAACAAATGTTGGATCAATTATAATCTCTTGCTTACCCCAGACTTAAACTTAAATTAAAATTTATTTATTTAAACTTCTTTTTCATTTCAGTTTTAATCATAAGCTTTATTTAATTTTATCTTATTAGATTTTAATTTTAATCTTAATTTAATTTGCCTAAATTAATTTAATTTCGCTAGCTGCTTTTAATCATGCTACAATAAATAAATAATAAATAAAAATAATGGATATGCTGCTGCAAACTTGGAAAATTTGTCTATAGTTGCTAAGAAATGTGTATTTTTTACTACGTATGTGTCTATTTGGAAATTGATTTTTATCTGAAGGGGTTTCTGTTCTCTTGAACTTGTTCTTTTTAGGTTTCCTAACATATTTAATATTTTTGCACAAGTCACATTGATTAATAACCATTTGCACCAATTCTAGTAGTTTTGGATAATATATTATATTTTTTAATTGATTGTAAGTTTCCAGAATACCTGAATGCATACTTTCTCTTACTAGGTAGAACAATATTTGTTTATCTGCTTCTGTCTCGTATTTAATGTCTTGAGCTCTAAGTGTACATTTTTTGAATTTTATTTGCTTGTCGTTTGAAAAACTTTCTATTAATTTATCTTGTACTATATTGTATTCGTGGTATGATAGTTCCAAATAAATTCAAAATTTTCTTTTGCTAATATATTTCTTAAAAGTCTCCCGCATCGTTGAAAAGTCATGTTTTGCTATAAAAATTATTCTTTTACCATTTTATACAAATTATTGAACAAATATGGAGTCAAAGAATAACTTACAAAGCGCGCCCGATGACAAGGTGCAGAATCGTCCTGAAATACGGGTTCATGTTTCCTTTCAGTAACGGATTCAATACTAGGCACAAGTGCACTGAGAATAATTTCCTCATATTTTTGCGTTTACCATTCCCTGAAGCATTAAAAGCGATTCAGTTTTATATTTCGATATGCATCCCCATATTATAATATAAGGCGAATGCTTTACAATGGCAATGCAGCAGTTTCCGAAATATCGTTCTCCTGTTCTACGGCGATCTGTGCGGGAGCCATCGGGACCAATAAGGTTGAATTAGCTCTTTCAGTCAGGGTCAGTTGCTTTTCTTTAGCCATAATTTTTAAAGAGCTCTAAGAAAAAGTTCAGCAAAATGTGCTTTTAGCAATTGAGACGCCTAAAATGCCGTAATGTGTTGTATGCCGCTACTGTAGCTGTATGCCGCATGACCTGTAGATGGCGCAGGAGAATTGAATATATAAGAGGTGCCCAGAGAGAGCAATAAATACAACGTCGGAGTAACGTCAAGGTGTTGACCAGATGCCAATAGAGTCTACAGAGATTGGGTAACCGGGTTATTAGTGGGAACGGTGAAAAATTTGAAATCTGATTGATAATTGTCTTATGAATTAAATTTAAATTGACTGAGCAACTCGATAATAGAGTCGAAGTCACTCGAAAGCTTAGGCACCTTGTTAAGTTCTAAAAATGTATTTCTCACAGAATAACGCATGAATGTGCAGGTCTTCTTTATAAAAAGTGGAAATGCGTATATAAATTTTTTTATAATTTACTGGGGCTTCAACCCTGCTCGCTTCGCTCGTTTGGCGGGAAATAGTCTGGTTTGTCGGGAAATAGTCGGATTTGGCGGGAAAAAGCTAAATTTCGTGAAATTGCAGAGATTTGGCAAGAGTTTCGTACTAAAGGTTAATTTCCATCTGATTGTTCCTATGGCAACTATATGATATACAAATCCGATTTAAATCAAACTTGGTCACGATAAAAAACACCCCCAAGCATACAATCTGTGAGTTTGGTTAAGATAACTTAAGAAACAAAAAAGTTTTTCGTACTAAATGTTAATTTCCATCCGATTGTTCCTATGGCAGCTATATGAAATAGTAATCCGATTTGGATCAAACTTGGTCACGATGTAAAATATCCCCAAACATACAATCTGTTAGTTTGGTTGAGATATTTTAGGAAACATCATCCGACATCGACCAAATTTGGTCAGGATGTAACAGGCAGTCTCATATATACAATCTGTGAGTTTGGTTAACATATCTAAAGAACCAAAATAGTTTACCGTACTAAAGGTTAATTTCATCCGATTGTTCCTATGGCAGCTATAAAATATAGTCATCCGACATCGACCAAATTGGGTCTGGATGTAACAGGCAGTCCCATATATACAATCTGTGAGTTTGGCTAAAATAACTTAAGAAACAAAAAAGTTTTATCTACTAAAGTTTAATTTCAACCGATTAGTCATCCGACTTCGACAAAATTTGGTCAGGATGTGAAAGACAGTCGCAAAAATACAACTTATGAGTTTGGTTAAGATAACTTGAGAAACAAAAAAGTTTTCCCTACTATAGTTTAATTTCAACCGATTGTTCCTATGGCAGCTATAGGATATAGTCATCCGACTTCGACCAAATTTGGTCAGGATTTAACAGGAAGTGCCATATATACAATTCGGAAGATTTGGAAGAAAAAGCTTTTTAATCATAACAAAATAATGAAGTTTTCATTCTTAGGAATAATTTGAATGTATTACTATTATTTTTATTTATTTTACAAGCTTTAGTTTGTGACAAGAATTTGTTCATCAACTTTTATTCGATATATCGAAAACAGCTTGAAAAACTTGTTTTAAATTAAACATTCAATATATTTCTATGTCTCATACTGGTGCATATTAATATATCTTACTATCTTACCTAATGTAATCGTTAGAATACAAACTGTCATTTTAGAAGTAAATTTATTATTAAAATGGGTAAAATATATAAAAAGTGGAAATGCGTATATACATTTTTTTATAATTTACTAGGTGCGGCAAAAGTCGAACACACTCGATTGCAGGATACCCTGTGCCCTGGCACTCCGATAGCCCCATACATATTTGCAAGCCGTTAGGCACGCCACAGGTTTGATGATGCGGCATTAAATTGTCGACTAATTGTTCGATTTACATCTATATTTTTACTGAACGGATTTATACCAAATTCGATCATAATGTTAAAAAGACAATATAAAATTCCCATTTTGTTAGTTCTGTTGGGATACCTCAAAAAACAACAAAGAATTTCATACTAAATCTTAATTTTCGACTGACCGTTCCTAAGCCAGCTATATAATATAGTTTTCCGATTTCAACCCAATTTGATCAGAATGTATGGGATCATTCCAAATGCATATTCTGTCAGTTTGGTCGAGATATCTCAAAACCCGCCAGGAATCGAACCCGAGTCTCATATTTAGCATGCCGCCCACCTCTCACTTCAACCACTGCGCTAGTTAGGCAGACGCTGGCTAACTCGATATACATAAATACAAGCATTGTGGCAGAGTAAATATAAAATGAATTAATTAATAATTTTAATTCTATATTCTTGCTGCCACAAACTTATTAATATCTTCACTATTTATGAACCAATCCTGTTGAAAATTGGCGATTAGATGCTGGGCATAATCCTACACCAGTTGGCCTAAAAAAATTACAAGATTTAACCTATAACCCTAAATTAAAAGTGATGTCAGGTTTTTTCGAATTACGCCCCCAACGTTGGGCGTGGCGAAATTTCAACATGAACTCGATCTGCCTGACTTAATGGGGAGTCTATATTTGGTGGTCCTAGCCCTTACCATGTCTGAGATCCTTTTGTTTACACGGACAGACGGACAAGGGTATATCGAATCAGCTGTTGATGCTGATCATATACGATCGACCTTTAACAAGTTTTTTAAAATTTTAAAAGTATCAAGTCTTTCGTAATACTTTTACGATAATATTTTTTTTAAATTTTGGACAAATCGGCTGAAATGGAGACTAGAAAACGCAAATTAGCTGAAGGTGCCTCAGATGAAATACGACCACCAACGCTGACATAAATTCGTTATAGCATTTTATTCGGTTTTGGACGCAAACTAAAGCCGGTAAAAATATTTGATGAATGCCAAAATGCATATGGAACGTATGCACCATCTCTGAAGAGAATTTCAAAAAGGTTTCAAAAATTCCAGACAGGACATTTTTCTGTAGAGGACGAACCGCGAGAAGGTCGACGATAGGTCGACTTAGAGTGACGATAGAAATGTGGCCCTAGTTAGAGCAAAACTTTTCGAAGACCCTCGATCTACACAGGAAATGATTGCTTGTGAACTGGGCTTAAATGCCATGGCCGTATCTTGAATATTGACTCAAGATCTGCAGTACACGAAGAAGTCTGCGCGATGGGTTCCACGTATTCTCAATGAGGCCCAAAAAGAAGCTCGAGTGCATTTTGCCCAATATTTATTGTATAAATTTGAAAATAAACAGTCTAGCAACTTTAATAAAGTCGATACTGGTGACGAAGTTTGGTTTTATAAATACGACGCGGAAACCAAACAGCCGTCCATGGTATGGAGCGCAAGAGGAGCTAACCCACCCATTAAAGCTAAGCAACAAAAGCCAGCAACAAAAGTTATGCTTTCTGTTTTATTTTCCAAATCAAAAATTGTAGCTGCCATTCCCCTGCAAAAGGTTCAGACGGTAACTGCAAAGTGGTATACTGAAGACTGCTTACCAATAGCTTTCAAAAATTTGTTGAAGAACCGAAAAAATGACGAGCTACGACGCTACTTTTTACATCATGATAACGCGCCAGATCACACCGCTGAAATAACATCCAACTTTATTTCTAGCTCTGGCATCGAAGAGATACGCCCAGCACCATATTCCCCAGATTTAGCACCATGTAATTTCTGGTTATTTCCAAAAATTAAAAAAAATCGAAGGGGAAAGTCTTTAACAGCAACGAGGACATAATAAATGCGGTAAATGCTGAACTTGAAAAACTGAAAAAGCAGGATTTTGAGACTTGTTTTGACAAGTGGATTTATTCGTTAAAAAAATGCATTGAAATCAACGGCGAAAAAATAAAAAATGACAAAGATCAAGAATAAATAAAAAAAAATGTCCAATTTTTTTTTCCGGTTAACTTACCGAACTTTTGTTAGACCCCTCATATATATACTTTATGGTGTCAGAGATGCTTTCCCCTGCCCGTTACATACTTTTGTACAAACTTAATATACCCCTCCAGGGTATAAAAATGCATACTAAAACTTAATTTTCGATTAATCGTTCATATGGCACCTATGTGATATAGTGGACCAATATAAACCAAATTTTGGTCATTATATAAAGGACTACAACAGATGTATATTATGTCAGATTGGTTAAGATATCTCAAGCAACAAAAAAGTTTTTCATACTAAAACTTAATTTTCGACTGATCATTCCTATGGCAGCTATATGATATAGTGGTTTGATTTCATCCAAGTTTAATCAGGATGTAAAGGACTATCTTATATGTATATTCTGTTAGTTTGGTTGAGATATCTCAAACAACAAAAAAGTTTTTTTTTACTAAAACTCTATTTTTGACTGATTGTTCCTATTGCAGCTTTATTATATAGCAGACCGATTTCAACCAAACTTGGTCAGAATTTATAAGATCACCCCAGATGCATATTCTGTTAGATTGGTTGAGATATCTTTTAAATTGTCTTTTTAATTATGGCACTAGTAATTTCTGCCGTGAACATGCATGAACTAAGCAAGCAGTGTAAAGGTATATATAGTTAACAGATAATATCTTACCAAAACGAATTTTCACAGATATGTGTTATATGTCAAAAAACGCGGAATTCAATTGACAATAACAAATAACATATCTTAAAGTGATTTAAGGTGAAGATTTTTTTTTAATCGCCAAAGAAGTATATTTTCACCTGTAGATTTTTACCTATGCACGCCAGAAAAAAATATTACAGGTATGCCTAAAAGATCTTCAAAATACCTTTTCAACGAGTTTAGCGATTTAACGCAAAACTAGCTTTTTTTCGAAAAATTCGTAGAACAAAAGTTTCTAATTTTATGATTGCGAATAGATCCACATTCACACATTTTAGCTATTTTAACGCTTTAATACAAATAAAGAGACAAACTGACTTTTCATCTCATTTTGGGAAGGCCACTTAAAATTTCAATTGTAATTATATTTTGAACCACTGAACGGATTTTTATTAATCAGGTGTCATTCTACGAAAGGCTTCATTTACCGAAAGGCCCCAACGGCCCCATTTGCTGCAATCATTATTATTATTATTATTATTATATTATTATTATTATTATTATTATTATTATTATTATTATTATTATTATTATTATTATTATTATTATTATTATTATTATTATTATTATTATTATTATTATTATTATTATTATTATTATTATTATTATTATTATTATTATTATTATTATTATTATTATTATTATTATTATTATTATTATTATTATTATTATTATTATGATTCACGGAAATGATTGCTTGTGAACTGGGCTTAAATGCCATGGCCGTATCTTGAATATTGACTCAAGATCTGCAGTACACGAAGAAGTCTGCGCGATGGGTTCCACGTATTCTCAATGAGGCCCAAAAAGAAGCTCGAGTGCATTTTGCCCAATATTTGTTGTATAAATTTGAAAATAAACAGTCTAGCAACTTTAATAAAGTCGATACTGGTGACGAAGTTTGGTTTTATAAATACGACGCGGAAACCAAACAGCCGTCCATGGTATGGAGCGCAAGAGGAGCTAACCCACCCATTAAAGCTAAGCAACAACAAAAGTTATGCTTTCTGTTTTATTTTCCAAATCAAAAATTGTAGCTGCCATTCCCCTGCAAAAGGTTCAGACGGTAACTGCAAAGTGGTATACTGAAGACTGCTTACCAATAGCTTTCAAAAATTGTTAAAACCAAAAAATGACGATTATTATTATTATTATTATTATTATTATTATTATTATTATTATTATTATTATTATTATTATTATTATTATTATTATTATTATTATTATTATTATTATTATTATTATTATTATTATTATTATTATTATTATTATTATTATTATTATTATTATTATTATTATTATTATTATTATTATTATTATTATTATTATTATTATTATTATTATTATTATTATTATTATTATTATTATTATTATTATTATTATTATTATTATTATTATTATTATTATTATTATTATTATTATTATTATTATTATTATTATTATTATTATTATTATTATTATTATTATTATTATTATTATTATTATTATTATTATTATTATTATTATTATTATTATTATTATTATTATTATTATTATTATTATTATTATTATTATTATTATTATTATTATTATTATTATTATTATTATTATTATTATTATTATTATTATTATTATTATTATTATTATTATTATTATTATTATTATTATTATTATTATTATTATTATTATTATTATTGTTATTATTATTATTATTATTATTATTATTATTATTATTATTATTATTATTATTATTATTATTATTATTATTATTATTATTATTATTATTATTATTATTATTATTATTATTATTATTATTATTATTATTATTATTATTATTATTATTATTATTATTATTATTATTATTATTATTATTATTATTATTATTATTATTATTATTATTATTATTATTATTATTATTATTATTATTATTATTATTATTATTATTATTATTATTATTATTATTATTATTATTATTATTATTATTATTATTATTATTATTATTATTATTATTATTATTATTATCATTATTATTACTATTATTATCACCAGTATTACTATCAATGATATTGGTGTTTCAGGGGTGATTTCAGCCTAGAGCTAAAATCTGATGTGCTTCCAATAGTCTTAATCTCAAGTGGCAGCTGATTCCAAAGTCGAGCAACCCATAAAAAGAAGTGCTTGTCAGAGGATGCAAGTTTAATTCTAGGACAAACAATATTACAAGTCCTTAACGATATTGCAAAGCGTAATTTGTCATATAAATAATCAGGCGTTTTTGTAGTTATAATCTGATGGAGCAGAGTTAGCGTTTTATATTTAGTCCACTTAATTAAGTCTAAGTCAAAAATACGATTGGCATAACGAGTAACATGGTCGTATCGTTTAAGTCCAAAAACGTACCGTGCTATATTGTTAAATGCTACTTTAAGCTTTTTCTGACTAGCAGTATAACAGTTGGCAAAAATTTCAATTCCATAGAATAGCATTGGCGTAACTAAAGTTTTCGCGATAGTCATTCTTGTTTTTACCGGCAACCAGGGCTGTGTTAGCATAAGCTGTCGAAGTATGCCATAGGTCTTTCCCACAGCTTTATTGACCTGGTCTTTCCATGTGAGTGTATTGTTGAATGTTATTCCTAAATTATCAGCCTTTTCCACATACACAATATCTACATCACCAACTCGAAGTTTATCTAAGTTGTCAACATTAAGTTTTTTCTTATACATTACGATACATTTACACTTTGACGGGTTCAAACAAAGACCATTGTTACTTGCCCATTTACAAACACGTAACAGATCATTATTACACAACATAATACACTGGTTAATCTGACTTACAGGACGACTCACATATAATTGGACATCATCAGCTAACATATGGACTTCACACATAGACAAAACACTTGGTAGATCATTAACATAAATTGTAAACAAAAGAGGACCTAGAATTGACCCCTGTGGAACTCCACGTGTTGTTGTTGTAAAGTCGGAGGTAAGGTGCTGCACAACTACGGCTTGCTTTCTATTTGTCAAGCATGAGCTCATTAACTTGATTGCAGTCGAGGAGAAATTATATAGTCTGCTTAACTTTGTTATTAAAATTTCGTGGTTTACCGTGTCAAAAGCCTTACTAAAATCTATAAGTGTCAAGAGGATTACTTCACTTTTGTCCATATGACTTCTTATGTCCTCAACGATTTTTAATATGGCAGTTGTACAGCTTTTCCTTTTTCTAAACCCGGATTGCATATTGCTAAGAAAATTATTGGTGTCCATAAAAGTTGTAATTTGTGTTGCTAATATTTTTTCAAAGACTAGATATAAATGGTAAAATAGCTATTGGTCTGTACTCGTCGTTACTTTTAGGGATGGGCATGATCTTGGCGATTTTCCAAATGTCAGGAAAAATTTATTATGTGAGTTATATGACCTAGGATTAATGGAAGTAATATTTTGACAAACTTAGGGCTAATTTCATCCAATCCACTTGCATTTGATTTGATTTTTAATATTGGCTCAAGTACATCACATTGACTAACACTAACAAAATTAAAACAACTATCACAATTACTCAACGATAGAGAATTTAAGTACGGATTACATGTAACTGGATAAACATTGATATTGACAAAGCTACTATTAAGAACATTTACATCCAAGTCGTCATTTATCACCCTTCCGATTCCAACATTTTTCAGTTCCTTCCATATTTGTTTCGTAGAGTTTGTGCTAGAAAACTTAATTCCATAGTATCTACGCTTAGCACGATTTATCAATTCATTTACTCTATGTCTGGTAGTCTTGAATAGTTGATGAAAATGGTCAGTCTTATAGCGTTTCCACTTCTCATAAAGCTTGTCCCTATATTTTATTGCACTTTGAATATCACTGTTAAACCATGAATTTAACTTAGGCTTTATAGCTATGGTTCTAAGAGGTACATGCTTATTGTACAGATAGTCAATATTATTTTGAAGCAAACTTAACTGGGTGTCAACCGAGGGAAGAAAGTAAATACTGTTCCAGTCACACATACTGCAGTCACTGTACAATCTACTATTATCTATATTTTTAAAATCCCTGTATTGAATAGTCTGATTACTAAAGTCAAGTTGCGTGTCATAAGAAAGAAAAATCAGGTCATGTTTTGAAAAAGCAGGTACTGAGATTTGGTCATACAACATTACTCTGTCAACTTTATTTACAAAGTTTACAACAAGAAATGTATTGGCAGTTTCTGAGAAATGCGTCGGTGTTAATGCATTTACAAGTTTTAAGCCCAGTCCATTCATGTCGTTTGACAAGTTTTGGTCTGCAGCATATTGCTGTTTAGGTCGCCAATTATTATAACGTCAGTATAAGTCAGTGACAAATTTGCTATTGTATCACTCAAGCCAGAGTAGTCAATGTTTTTATGCGCCCTGTATACACATCCTAATAGCATCTTTATATCATTATTCAGTCTATTTAATTCTAAAAATATATATTCTATTGGGCTGTCAAGGGGATGTTTTAATACAACTTTTCATTTAATTCTCTTTGTTACAAAAACTGCTACACCACCTGCATGACTTACACGATCAAAACGAAAAACATTAAAGCCATCACAAAAAATAGACAAGTCATTTAATTCAGGGACAAACTACGTTTCAGAAACACAGACAATATCAACATTAGAATTCACAAACATGTAACGAAACTCCTCCATCTTTTTGACAAGGCTTTGGGCATTTATATGACAAATTTTTAAACCATTATTTTGCTTACATAATACTCTAACCATGGCATGGCCGCTCGCTTTGGTTGAAATCAGAGATGCGGACATTTAAAAAGTTTGATTTTATAACCACCAAAAAATTTAATATGAAAAGCTAAAAAAGTAATAATACTAATATTAATAATAAGCAAATACATTAAAAACAGTGAAACATTAATATGACAATTTTTACAAATACAATAAATATACACAAAAGCAAATTTCAAATGGTAACGCTCATTCTGGCGATGCATTAGCCGAAATTGAAGAGCTTTCGGCTTGCATTTGTAAGAGCTTTTGAAAGCTCTTCACACCAATTGGCTCTGTTTTCTCACTTCGCTTCACATATACGCACGCGCGCCGGCAGAAAACTGCCGTTAGAATTCTCTGTTTCTTCATTCGCATAGCCTCTTTAAAAACAGCGTATGTCTCTCTTGTCAGCTGTTCGTTAAGGTAGATAGGCGTGAACGAGTCAAAGCCCAACAACTCCAAGTTCAGTAGTTGCTTTGTCGTCCGCCTATACTCGATTTTTTTGGCATAAAGTCAAAATATTAAGTTGGGGATTTGAAATTTGCCATGAGCCTAAGTTAGACTAATTCAAAATTTATTATATATTTATACAAAATTTTAAATATATTTATAAAAAATCTAAATATAAAGCTAGAGACTTGAAATTTAGTTATGATAAAATATAATATATATTTATTTTGTTTTTTTAATTGGACCTTGTTTTCACCCGCCTTTCACCACAACTCAGGGAAAAAATTAGATTTTTTTGTTGTAAGCTTAAACGTAAAGCAATATATTTTAGACTTTACATGTTTGCTCATAAGACTAAAATAGACTTTGCCCCTGTCTTCAGTCCCCCTTCCAAACTGACTCCTGAAAAAATCAGATTTTTTAGTATCACTGCGGACGGCAGTCCGCGCTAGTGACGAAAGCATCACGAAGGGTGCGAAAGGCGACTAGCAATATACACAGGAAGAATGGAAATTTCGCAACGATCCGATCGGATCGAGTTATATACCGAACGAAAGATATAGTTTTAACTAACAAAAGTGCATACTTAGACTTTTAGAAACTCACCTGGTTCGTGAGATAATCAGGTGTAAAAGGGAGGTGCGAAATTTTGAAATTTTAGTGGCCTTCCCATAATGAGATGAAAAGTCGTTTGTTTTACGACTTTTTTGAAAAAATCTCTAGTTTAGCGGGAAATCGCTAAGACCCGCAAAAATTGAAACCCCCGCAGTATCCAAACGATAGAAGCTACAGATACGTACTATATATGATTGCAATTAAATTAAATTAAATTGTATGTAAAATTTATTCTTAAAAAAAGTTTGGCATTCGGCACAGTGCGCAAAAGGGTCCCGAATCTTCTTATGCCGAATGCCAAACTTTTTTTTGTCACAAAATTGGATATTAGAAATTTTGGGGCACTTAAATGTTTTCGTCACTAGAATTTTACCTCGTAAAGAGGTTTGTTTTCAGTATCATACATTCTGACCAAATTTGCTTAACATCTGACCATTTTATCATGTAGCTGCCATAGGAACGATCAGTCAAGTTTTAGTACGAAAAACGTTTATGTTGTTTGGGATATCTCAACCAAACTGACAGAATATACATACATCTGGGGTGGTCTTGTATATAATGACCAAATTTTGTTGAAATCGATCTAAAATCGAAAATTAAGATTTAGTATGAAATTTTTTGTTGTTTTTTGAGATATCCTAACCAAATTCACAGATTGAGAATTTTCTATTGTCTTTTACGTTATAATCAAATTTCAGTAGAACATATAAATAGATATAATACAAACAATTTGTCGAAAATTTAATGCTTCGCCATCAAACCTTCGGCGTGCCTAACGAAGTGCAAATACGTTTTGGGCTATCGGAGTGTCAGGGCACACAGTACTCTACAGTCGACTGTAGGCGTAAGCGAAGCGAGCAGGCGGCGGATCCCCCTTTTTAATTACGAATTTTCAACGTTTATTAAATAGTTCATAAAACAAATATTTTCATTTCTTTGATCATTAAACCTTATGAATTTACAAAATTTGTGGTGCTCTGTTATATAAACTATTGTGGGTAATAAATATTTGAGGGTAAAAGGTATTTTAACTTGCGCATGTTGTAACGTAGCTTGCACAGCAAGTGAAACTTACAGCATGCGCAAATTAAAATTGCTTTTGCCCGAAGACTGAATCGGTCACAGAAAAAATTTCCCTTCGACTTCAGGTCCATGAGTAACATTGCCTGTGGACTCAAACGCGAAGAAATTTTAAGTACACATTCAGTTGTAAGGGATGAATTCTCACAAGGTTATTTGACAAGTGCACTTTTGGCATTAATTTCAATTTTAAAGCTAGAGTACTCTAATTTGGCATTATCCTTAGTTAGACTAATTTTGAATTTTGATTTTTTTTGGTTTGATTTGGATCACCTCTTGCTCCTGATCCGACTGTGAGAAAAAAGTGTAAAATATTTATATAAAACCTAAATATTAAGGCAAAAACTTGAAATTTGGTATGCATTTTAGTTAGGCTAAAGTATAATTTATTCTAAAAAAAAATTTCTTTACGAGGTAAATTTCTGATATCCAATTTTGTGACGAATGACGAACTAACAATATTCAATCATATTCAAATCAACCGGAACATACACCGTTTGCAGAAAATCATTCTGAATCAGGATCAGCAATAAAATTTTGCCCAAAGGCCATCAATTTCGCAATGAGTGCAATAACACGAGCAGAGTTTTTCGAGGTTTGGTCAAGCAACGTAAGAACCGTTAACTCACTTCTAGAGCACGCAGCGATGATTTTTGGCAATGATATTGATCATAGAAAGTTAAAGTTGTATTTAACATAAATGTGCAATGAATTTTAGTTGAATATAGGACAGATAAGTTCAGATTTATGACCAATGATGCAAAATGGCTTCAGGGCACAATAAAACACGTTAATTATAGTATTGATGTCACTCCATCAACATGAAACAGCAGCAGAAGAACTATAAAATCATTTTCTGATTGTTGCTTAAAAACACAGCAACAAAAAAGTAAAGATCTGCAAAAATTTGCAAAAAGTTATTTCGTCAATTTGTTTTTTTTAATTTGAGTGGATTTTTTTATTTGCAAAAAGTTATTTCGTCAATTTGTTTTTTTTTTAAATTTGAGTGGATTTTTTTAATTAAGAAAATAGTGAAAAATATGAAAATCGCTTTTTTCTTTCAATAAATAAATTACTTTTAGAACAAAACCAGTTTTTATTTTTTCCGGCCAGAAATTTTGAAGTTACAATCGAAAGCATGAGCATATCACAAAAGTAATCAATTTTGATAAACAAAATTTTTTCTTTTTATTATTAATTTTAAAATATTTTTTTACTGGCTAAAATTAAGACAAAAAATACTTATCTGATACTTTTTTTAAAAACAAATTTTTTTTTTAATTGCGGTTTTATGCCCTTTTATGTGCCACTCCCACTTTAACTTTTAGTTCAAAAATTTCTTTGGCGGTAGTTGAGCATTCAGTCAAAATTTCAAGTCGATAGCTTAAAAAATACGACCGCTACTGATTTAAGTCCCCCACTATTTTCGACTGATTGTTCCTATTGCAGCTATATTATATATCAGACCGATTTCAACCAAACTTGGTCAGAATTTATAAGATCACCCCAGATGCATATTCTGTTAGATTGGTTGAGATATCTTTTAAATTGTCTTTTTAATTATGGCACTAGTAATTTCTGCCGTGAACATGCATGAACTAAGCAAGCAGTGTAAAGGTATATATAGTTAACAGATAATATCTTACCAAAACGAATTTTCACAGATATGTGTTATATTTCAAAAAACGCGGATTTCAATTGACAATAACAAATAACATATCTTAAAGTGATTTGAGGTGTAGATTTTTTTTTAATCGCCAAAGAAGTCTATTTTCACCTGTAGATTTTTACCTATGCACTCCAGAAAAAAATTACTGGTATGCCTAAAAGATCTTCAAAATACCTTTTCAACGATATAAGTTAGCAAATTCTAGCGACTTCCCGCTTAACTAGCTTTTTTCGAAAAAGTCGTAGAGCAAAAGTTTCTAATTTTATGATTGGGAATAGATCCACATTCACACATTTTAGCTATTTCAACGCTTTGATAGAAACAAACAGACAAACTGACTTTCCATCTTATTTTGGGAAGGCCACTTAAAATTTCACGGACTTAACGGATTTTTATTAATGAGGTGTCATTCTACGCGTATTTATACCCGTGCCCATTGAAAATGGTCAAAAAGGGTATAATGGTTTTGTGCAATGTATGAAACAGGCAGAAGGAAGCATCTCCGACCCCATAAAGTATATATATTCTTGATCAGCATCAATAGCCGAGTCGATTGAGCCATGTCCGTCTGTCTGTCCGTCTGTTTGAGTTAAAGGATCTCAGAGACTATAAAAGCTAGAGACTTCAAATTTGGTATGAAGGTTCCTGGATAGCGGGCGCAGATCAAGTTTGTTTTTAATTTTAGATGCCACGCCTCTTTCGCCTGCCAATCGCAAAAAACGATTATCAGACTCGATCTTTAATAAAAAACTTCTTAATTAAACAGGAAGATAAGAAGTAAGCCAATTTAATGACCCTGAAAGTTTCAAATTGTTTCAAAGTTTCGATTGACTATTAAATAGAGAAGATATGTCAAATTTGCTTTTAATTCACATAAATCAAAATCATAGACATAGGCATGAGCGAGCGAGATAGCATATGCACATTTGTTTGTGCAAAAACATAACAGTGAACACGTGTACGAAGAGTTCGAACGCAAATACGAGCGATAGGCAAAATTATCGATATCATTTGGCTACAATTTCTATCCAATTTTAATATATTAACATGGTTTAAGTTTTACATATTTACGATTGTGTTAAAATATATGTATGTAGATATTAGTATGCATTGCAAAAAGCGATATGTATAAATGTTACTTTATAATTTTGCACCTCGACAAAAGCTGAGTGCTATGCGTTCTCCTGCAGGAGAGACGACAGATCATTTTACAACACTGAAATCTCTGAATTTTTAATAATTATTATGTTTAATAATAAGCTAGTAAGCTCGCACATATGTTCAATAGGTTTTCATTTATTATCATTGTATTTATATGCTTAACAAATTCTGCAAAAAGAATCACAAATATTAAAGCATTGCATTTAAATTCAAATTCCGTGCGCAATGCAGCTGCCTTTAACAGCTGATTTCGATGATTAAGAAGAGTGGGAGAGATTATTTGGTGTTGCCGGACTTCAACAAGCTGAGCAAATTTTAGTTGATGGCTACTCTAGTCATGGGCAACATCGATTTCAACAAATACGATTACGATTTACTATTTTAATTAAATTAAATACAATTTATTCAATCGGACCACTATATCATATTGCTGTCATAGGAACGATCAGTCAAAAATAAACTTTTTTGTTATTTAAATGATCTCGACCAAACTAATAGGATATGCATTTGGGATGGTCCTATATATCATGATAAAATTTGGTTTAAACCGGACCACTATATCATATAGCTGCCATAGGAACGATCAGTCCAAAATCAAGTTTTAGTATGATAAACTTTTTTGTTGTTTGAGGTATCTCAACCAAACTAACAGAATACGCATTTGGGATGGTATTCTACATCCTGACCAAGTTTGGTTTAAATCTGATATCAAATAGCTGCCATAGGAACGAATTTCAAGATAAAGTACGAAAATTATTGTTGTTTTTAGAGATAAGTCAACCAAACTCACAGATTCAGAATTTGTAATTTGGGTTAAACCGGTTCACTAGATCACATAGATGTAATACGAACAATTAGTCAAAAAGTTAATGCCGCATCATCACACCTTCGGCATGCCTAACATAGCCCACATACGTATGACCTATCGGAGAGCCAGGGCACAGGGTATTCTACAGTCGAGCACACTCGACTGTAGCCGGAACCCCTTGTTTTGATAAGGATCGTAGAAAATTAAAAAAATTTACCGAAAGGCTCCAACGGCACCATTTGCTGCAATCAACTAAATTTCGCCCCTCCCACTTTCACCTGATTATCTCACGAACCAGGTCAGTTTTTAAAAGTCTAAGTATGCACTTTTGTTAGATAAAACTATACCGTTCGATCGGTATATAACTTGATCTGATCGGGCAGTTATAGCAAATTTTCCATTCTTCCTGTATATATTGCTAGTCGCCTTTCGCACCCTTCGTGATGCTTTCGACTCTAGCGCGGACTGCCGTCCGCAGTGATACTAAAAAATCTGATTTTTTCAGGAGTCTGTTTGGGAGGGGGACTGAAGACAGGGGCAAAGTCTATTTTATTCTTATGAGCAAACATGTAAAGTCTAAAATATATTGCTTTACGTTTAAGCTTACAACAAAAGAATCTACATTTTTCCCTGAGTTGTGGTGAAAGGCGGGTGAAAACAAGGTCCAATTAAAAAAACAAAATAAATATAAATTATATTTTATCATAACTAAATTTCAAGTCTCTAGCTTTATATTTGGATTTTTTATAAATATATTACGCTTTTTTTCAGAGTCCATAATAAAAAATATTCAAAATTTTGAATTAGTCTAACTTAGGCTCATGCCAAATTTCAAATGCCCAACTTAATACTTTGACTTTATGGCAAAAAAAAACCAACTTTTGGACCATAGTTCTGGTTTGTCTTCTGTCTGTATGTTTGCTTGTATCAAAGCATTGAGATAGGTTAAATGTTGGAGTGAAGACTTATTCCCTATCATAAATCTATAAGTGTCTAATCTTATAAGTTATTTAGACATAAATTTCTCACTAGAACCTAAGACTCTTAAAATAGATAAACCCTGGGACAGAATAGTTTATCCATCTTACACGCTGGCGATAAGCCGCAGACCTAAGACAAGTGGTCTACGCACAGATACGGAGTCTTCACACCATCTGCGTGTGGTAAGAAGACGACCCCATGTGCAGCAAGTATTGATCGTTTAAGGCTACTTATTGTAATAGTTCTAAGTATTTTAAGATAATGATATAGATTTCAATAAAGCTGCCGAGTCTCTCGGCAGATCAGTCCAAAAACCAACTTCGAGCTGTGCACACATTATTCCGCCGCGTCGCTACTCCTATTCGTATTTTCATTTTGGTGACCCCGTATTTTTACGCTAATTTTTTTGTTTTAGATCTAATAAAACGCGAGTGTAAAATAATAACGCAAGTTTTTTTTTTTTATTAAAAGAAAAAAAAAATTTTTTTTAATCACGGTTCGCGTCGCTTAAAAAAAAAATTATAATGGAAAAGATCTACGAATTAATTGAAACCCAAAAAATCTTGGGTTTCGAACTGGAGCAACTGTATAATGCGGCTGCGGTGGAAGCAAGCTCAATGGACTCGGCGCACCTGCGACGCCTAAAGGAGGATGTAAATGCCCTCGTCAATACCTGCAATGGAAACCATAAAAAGTTAGTCGGAAACAAAGCAGATGCAAAAAGTACGCCGTACTTTAAGGAAAAGTACGGCGTCCAGGTACGTGAAGTTATAAATAAAACGTACATTTTACTTGGCAGAATCTCTCCAAAAGAGACTGCTCAATTCGATATTGAAAAGTCCGATAGCGCGAGCCAACAATACTCAAGAAGAGTATCGGCCATAGCTAGGAAGTTAAAATATGCATTGAGCGAATATCAGGCAGTTTTGAATAGAGTCAAAACTGGCTGTGAGCCAATGTCAGAGTTAAGGCAAGCTAAAAAGCTTAGTCAGAAATTCTTCATGGAATATATTGAATTTCATGAAGACGACGAGCTGACAGAAATGTTTTATTTGCTTAATAAAACATATGAAGAGCTCGTTGTAGTAAAATCCTTAACAGGGCCAGAGAAGTCCTGTAGGTTAAATTTTGAAAATTTATTTCACTCTCCTTATGGAGGAGAATCTACGGTTGAAGCCTTAAAAGGGCCAGAGAAGTACTGTAGGTTAAATTTTGAAAATGTATTTGACTCTCCTGATGAAGGAGTAGAAGCCTTAACAGGGCCAGAGAAGTCCTGTAGGTGGAGTTTTAAAAACTTATTTGACTCTCCTTATGTAGGAGAGTCCTCGGTTAGCGTGAAGACCGTCTTGGACACGATCCAAGAGAAATATCATGCAGACAAAACCTTAGAAAGGCCAGAAAAATTCCTTAGGTTGAATTTTAAAAACATACTTGACTCTCCTTATGTAGGAGAGTCCTCGGTTAGCGTGAAGACCGTCTTGGACACGATCCAAGAGAAGAATCATGCAGTCAAACCCTTAGAAAGGACAGTGAAGTCCGATTGGGTAAAATTTAAAAATTCATTTGATTCTCCTTATGTAGGAGAGTTCTCGGTTGGTGTGAAGACCGTCTTAGACACAATATACAAAATAAACACCGCTGTTCCAAATCTCACAATAGAAAAAAGTAGTTGTGAGATCTTTGAAAAAAGTTTGAGCAAAGATAGGAACGGGAAAATTGTGGGCAGCTACCTTTAAAGCCCAACTCATCCAAATAGGCAGTTCCGAACTCCAAGAAAAAAGAAAATTTTTGTCTTTGGAACGGAATTTATCAAAAAATCCGAATTTAAAAAGACGATATTCGGAAAGTTTAGATGAACATTTAAAATTGGGCCATATGGCACCCTTAGAAAACTCCAAAAAATGTAGAGCAGAATTACGTATGCTAAACAGCTTTACAATACAGAGGAGAATAACAGGAGACAACATTGAATTACATAATAGAAAAACAATAGATACAAGTGGACTAACTCCAAGATTAACATTAAACCCATAATGACCCTCTTCCTACTTAAAGAGAAGTATCTGGCTCAAAAGAGTTGGAGGTGGGGCAGGGTTATCAAGCCCATTATATTTAAAGATGGGCTTTGTAGAAGGGTAAAAGTAAGGACCAGCATTGGAGCGGTGATGAGATCCACACACAATGTTTGTCCTTTTCCTACTAAAAATAAAAGAAGAAAGTAATTCTAGAAACAAGTACAAAAGAATGAAACAATTGAAATTGAAAAGAACAAGAAATATCCCCACAAGTAAGCCTAATTTAAGAAATAAGTTAAAAAATAGAGATATGCTACCCTGCATATTAATATTGCCTTGTACTACAAATAAGTCAAATTGTTCAAAATGTAAAAAAAAAAAAAACATAATAAGGCAGGGCTAGTTTATGAAGAGCAGGACATTTTATGGTTATCAAGGACGGCGTGGAACGTAACTATTCACGCAGATCTGGAGGACTACGGGCGTTTAAGCATCGAGTGGAAAAATCGTGGGCTACACCATAAACATAAAAAAAGATTAAAAATGATTCGCACAGCGGCACAATGATGTAGTTTCTGACGACATCGTCAGGCAAATCCAGGCTACGAAGACCATGAGGATTTTGGATTCACAAAGTACACAAAATGAGAAGTACTTGCTCGATCTACAACTATACCAACCTTTTCAACACACTGGTCGATTCGTCATCATCAAGAAAAATATAAATATGTCTGAATGGATGAGGCGAAGACAGTGAACTACGGCATGTCCGTTAACAACTGGGATCATTGCCAAAAGATGCACTGACATTGTGTGCACTGACATTAAGTGCTGTAACTAAAACATAATGCAACTTAAAAACAGTTGCTACCAGCTTCACAATTCAAATTCATGGTTGTGTTCAATCCCGAGCAAAAGAAATTGCTGTGCCTTTCGTGAGAGCGTTCCAAACCCAATTGAACCTTCTGGATAAGGAATCCTTCAACTTCAGCCTGGATACTACCTCCATTCGGAGGACGTCAGCTTGTGGGTAGATGAAGATCTGATAACAGATGTGAACTTCTGGATACCAGCACTCAATCGCCTACTCAGCTATCGTCGATGGAGCTTATCAACCTGGCAAGAGAGCTGCGAACATTAAAAATCTGCGATTTGCCATGTCAAAGGCAAATACTCGAATTTGGACCCACATCACGCCGTTCACTACTCCGCCAACACCACAACAGCGAAAATAATCACCGGAATCATCGTGGGAGTTGTTTACCTATTTAAGCCAGAAGTCCAATATTTGCCTGCTGCAATTGCCCTGCCTCGTCTTACTTAGATACAAATTTTATAAATAAATATAAAAAAAGAAAAAATGAAAAATGTAATGAATAGAAAAGGAAAAATATCTAAATAATTATTATAAGAACAAAAGGTTTATTTGTGGCGGAAATATAGTCTAAAAAGATATAAAAAAAAGAAAAAGACAACTCAAACATATATTAAAAAAAAAATAAAGGAAAAACAAAAATGTTGTTATACATATACATACACATATACATATATACATATACAAGCCGTTTCCACGGGCTAGAAAATAAGAAATTATGAATATTTGAAAGTTACATCTTTCAACAAGGCCAGGATGTTTAATCTTATTTTATAAAATATCAATTATAAACATTAACTAATTATATTGAAATGTAAACATTTCAACAGGGCTAGAATTTTTAATCTTATTTTATAAAATATCAATTATAAACATAAACTAATTATATTGAAATGTAAGCATTTCAACAGGGACAGAATGTCTAATCTTATAAGTTATTTAGACATAAATTTCTCACTAGAACCTAAGACTCTAAAAAGAGATAAACCCTGGGACAGAATACTTTATCTATCTTACACGCTGGCGATAAGCCGCAGACCTAAGACAAGTGGTCTACGCACAGATACGGAGTCTTCACACCATCTGCGTGTGGTAAGAAGACGACCCCATGTGCAGCAAGTATTGATCGTCTTAGGTTACTTATTGTAATAGTTCTAAGTATTTTAAGATAATGATATAGTTTTCAATAAAGCTGCCGAGTCTCTCGGCAGATCAGTCCAAAAACCAACTCCGAGCTGTGCACACTTATTTCGCCGCGTCGCTACTCCTATTCGTAATTTCAATAAGCTTTTGATCTATGACTTAAAAAAAAACGCTAGTTTAGCGGGAAATCGCTTAAACTCGCTAAAATTGACTCCTTAGTTTCTAAACGACAAAAGTACAGATATGGTCTGTATACATCGTTGGAAAGGTATTTTTGGCTACAGCTGCTATAAGGGTTTTAATCCCACATTTTGGCGATTTTAGAGAAAACGAGACTTACGATTTTTATTAATTTTCAATATATCTTAGAATGTAAAATGTCGAATTTTTTGTAAATCCCAGTGGACCAAGCAATGAACATTGAGCGAGAGTCTCGCCAAACGATCGTAAACTGGCTTGCAAGCAGACAAGCTGCGGTCGATCAACGTGCGGCGATCGAACTTTTGCTAACCATGCGTTGCCGAGCCAGAAAATTAGCCGAAAACGGATCGTATACTAGAGAACGCAGAAGTTCCGCTTAACTATCGCCAAAATGCTTGTGAGCGCATAAAATGAACGAACATGAACGAAGTCAGGTTATGTTGCAACGCAACATTTTCGTCGTATGACGTATGTCGTCGTATGACGCAACTGCGGTCCACAGTTGGGCCATTGCTCATTATACCCTGTGCCCATTGTAAATGGTCAAAAAGGGTATATTGGTTTTGTGTAATGTAAGTAAGAGGCAGAAGGAAGCATCTTTGACCTTGAAAAGTATATATATTTTTGATCAGTAATAACAACAACCGAGTCGATTGTGCCATGTCTGTCTGTCTGTCCGTGTGTTTGAACGCGAGGATCTCAGAGACAATATGAGTTAAAGACTTTAAACTTAGTATGTAGGTTCCTGGATACCGGGCGCAGATTAAGTTTGTTTTAAAATTTGAATCGGACCACTATATCATATGGCTGCCAAAGGAACGATCAGCCGAAAGTCAAGTTTTAGAACGAAATACTTTTTTGTTTGAGATATCTCAACCAAACTGACCAAATATTCATCCGGAATCACTGCGGACGGCAGTCCGCGCTAGTGACGAAAGCATCACAAAGGGTGCGAAAGGCGACTAGCAATATACACAGGAAGAATGGAAAGTTCGCAACGATCCGATCGGATCAAATTATATACCGAACGAAAGATACAGTTTTAACTAACAAAAGTGCATACTTGCAGACTTTTAGAAACTCACCTGGTTCGTGAGATAATCAGGTGTAAATGGGAGGCGCGAAATTTTGAAATTTTAGTGGCCTTCCCATAATGAGATGAAAAGTCGTTTGTTTTACGACTTTTTCGAAAAAATCTCTAGTTTAGCGGGATATCGCTAAAACCCGCAAAAATTTAAGCCCCCGCAGTATCCAAACGATAGAAGCTACAGATACGTTCTATATATGATTGCAATTAAATTGTATGTAAAATTTATTCTTAAAAAAAGTTTGGCATTCGGCACAGTGCCGAATAAAAATCACTTTTTTGCGCAGTGCCGAATGCCAAACTTTTTTTGTCACAAATTTGGATATTAGAAATTTTGGGGCATTTAAATGTTTTCGTCACTAGAATTTTACCTCGTAAAGAGGTTTGTTTTCAGTATCATACATTCTGACCAAATTTGCTTAACATCTGACCATTTTATCATGTAGCTGCCATAGGAACGATCAGTCAAGTTTTAGTACGAAAAACGATTATGTTGTTTGGGATATCTCAACCAAACTGACAGAATATACATACATCTGGGGTGGTCTTGTATATAATGACCAAATTTTGTTGAAATCGATCTAAAATCGAAAATTAAGATTTAGTATGAAATTTTTTGTTGTTTTTTGAGATATCCTAACCAAATTCACAGATTGAGAATTTTCTATTGTCTTTTACATTATAATCAAATTTCAGTAGAACATATAAATAGATATAATACAAACAATTTGTCGAAAATTTAATGCTTCGCCATCAAACCTTCGGCGTGCCTAACGAAGTGCAAATACGTTTTGGGCTATCGGAGTGTCAGGGCACACAGTACTCTACAGTCGACTGTAGGCGTAAGCGAAGCGAGCAGGCGGCGGATCCCCCTTTTTAATTACGAATTTTCAACGTTTATTAAATAGTTCATAAAACAAATATTTTCATTTCTTTGATCATTAAACCTTATGAATTTACAAAATTTGTGGTGCTCTTTTATATAAACTATTGTGGGTAATAAATATTTGAGGGTAAAAGGTATTTCAACTTGCGCATGTTGTAACGTAGCTTGCACAGCAAGTGAAACTTACAGCATGCGCAAATTAAAATTGCTTTTGCCCGAAGACTGAATCGGTCACAGAAAAAATTTCCCTTCGAGTTCAGGTCCATGAGTAACATTGCCTGTGGACTCAAACGCGAAGAAATTTTAAGTACACATTCAGTTGCAAGGGATGAATTCTCACAAGGTTATTTGACAAGTGCACTTTTGGCATTAATTTCAATTTTAAAGCTTGAGTACTCTAATTTGGCATTATCCTTAGTTAGACTAATTTTGAATTTTGATTTTTTTTGGTTTGATTTGGATCACCTCTTGCTCCTGATCCGACTGTGAGAAAAAAGTGTAAAATATTTATATAAAACCTAAATATTAAGGCAAAAACTTGAAATTTGGTATGCATTTTAGTTAGGCTAAAGTATAATTTATTCTAAAAAAAAATTTCTTTACGAGGTAAATTTCTGATATCCAATTTTGTGACGAATGACGAACTAACAATATTCAATCATATTCAAATCAACCGGAACATACACCGTTTGCAGAAAATCATTCTGAATCAGGATCAGCAATAAAATTTTGCCCAAAGGCCATCAATTTCGCAATGAGTGCAATAACACGAGCAGAGTTTTTCGAGGTTTGGTCAAGCAACGTAAGAACCGTTAACTCACTTCTAGAGCACGCAGCGATGATTTTTGGCAATGATATTGATCATAGAAAGTTAAAGTTGTATTTAACATAAATGTGCAATGAATTTTAGTTGAATATAGGACAGATAAGTTCAGATTTATGACCAATGATGCAAAATGGCTTCAGGGCACAATAAAACACGTTAATTATAGTATTGATGTCACCCATCAACCTGAAACAGCAGCAGAAGAACTATAAAATAATTTTCTGATTGTTGCTTAAAAACACAGCAAAAAAAAAATAAAGATCTGCAAAAATTTGCAAAAAGTTATTTCGTCAATTTGATTTTTTTAAATTTGAGTTGTTTTTTTTAATTTAAAAAAATAGTGTAAAATATGAAAATCGCTTTTTTCTTTCAATAAACAAATTACTTTTCAAACAAAACCAATTTTTAATTTTTCCGGCCAGAAATTTTGAAGTTACAATCGAAAGCATGAGCATATCACAAAAGTGATCAATTTTGAAAAAAAAAATTTTTTCTTTTTATTATTAATTTTAAAAACATATTTTTTAGTTGACTAAAATTAAAACAAAAAATACTAACCTGATACTTTTTGGAAAAGCAAATTTGTTTTTTTCTAATTGCGGTTTGTATGTCAAAAACATGAAAAATTTCTGGTCTTTCCGCATTTTACGCCCTTTTATGTGTTACTCCCACTTTAACTTTTAGTTCAAAAATTTTTTTGGCGGTAGTTGAGCATTCAGTCCAAATTTCAAGTCGATAGCTTAAAAATTACGACCGGTATTGAATTAAGTCCCCCTAGATTGGCAAAATTTTACACTGTGCGACGCATCGTCTTTTTATACCCTGTGCCCATTAAAAATGGTCGAAAAGGGTATAATGGTTTTGTGCAATGTATGTAACAAGCAGAAGGAAGCATCTCCGACCCTATAAGGTATATATATTCTTTATCAGTATCAATAGCTGAGTCGATTGAGCCATGTCCGTCTGTCTGTCCGTCTGTTTGAGGCAAAGGATCTCGAAGACTATAAAAGCTAGAGACTTGAAACTTGGTATGTAGGTTCCTGGAAAGCGCAGATCAAGTTTGTTTTAAAATTTCGATCGGACCACTATATCATATAGCTGCCATAGGAACGATCAGTTCAAAATCAAGTTTTAGTATGAAAAACTTTTTTGTTTTTCAAGATATCTCATTCAAACTAATAGAATATGCATATAAGGTGGTCCCATACATCCTGATCAAACTTGGTTAAAATCGGGCTACTGTATCATATAGCTGCCATAGGAAAGATCGCAAATCAAGTTTTAGTATGAAAAACTTTTTTGTTGCTTGAGATATCTCCCTAAACTGAGACAATATGCATGTGGGATGATCCCATACATCCTGACCAAACTTGGCTAAAATCGGTCAACTATATCATATAGTTGCCATAAAAACGATCAGTCGAAAATCAAATTTTGGTATGAAACACTTTTTTGTTGCTTGAGATATGTCAGCCAAACTGAGACAATATGCATGTGGGATAGTCCCATACATTCTGACCAAACTTGGTTAAAATCGGAACACTATATCATATAGCTGCCATAGGAACGATCAGTCGAAAATCAAGTTTTGGTATGAAAAACTTTTCTGTTGCTTGAGATATGTCCGCCAAACTGAGACAATATGCATGTGGTATAGTCCCATACATCCTGACTAAACTTGGTTAAAATCGAAACACTATGTAATATAGCTGCCATAGGAATGATTAGTCGAAAATCAAGATTTAGTATGATAAACTTTTTTATGGTATGAGGTATCTCAACCAAACTAACAGAATACGCATTTGGGATAATATTCTACATCCTGACCAAGTTTGAATAAAATTGGATATCAAATAGCTACCATAGGAACGAATTTTAAGATATAGTACGAAAATGATTGTTGTTTTTAGAGATAAGTCAACCAAACTCACAGATTTAGAATTTGTAATTTGGTTTAAGTCGGTTTACTAGATCACATAGATGCAATACGAGCAATTAGTCAAAAAGTTAATGCCGCATCATTACAACTTTGGCATGCCTAACGTAGCGCACATACGTATGACCTATCGGAGAGCCAGGGCACAGGGTATTCTACAGTCGATCACACTCAACTGTAGCCGGAGAATTGACCGAAATGAATGCACAGAACAACTTGAGTAATTCGAGTGTATTCGGCTTTGCCAAATTTTTCATTCCGTTTTATGCTTTTTATTCTCTCATTTCACTGAATGCCGTATGCTATGAGTCACAACACGTACTCAAATTGATACTCATACAATTCATTGTGTGCCTCGCACTTATTCAACTCAATTCAATTCGAATCCATTCAATTAAACGTATGTTGTGAGTGAAGCCATGCAGACTTCTAATAGAAGCCAGGCCGTAGTTACTAAATATGGTTTCTCGTCATTTTTGTTGTCTACACGTGGTGTCCCAACAAGGTCATTTCGTGGTGCCTTGCTGTTTTCTTTTTATGGTAATGACCTACAAAGTGTCCTGTCAGAGTGTGAAGTTCAAATGAATGCTGACGATGTCCAAATGTATATGAGCCGTCCCTTGTGTAATATTATACTAATGAATGAATTGACATCACCAACAGAGAGTTTGCAAATATTGAGGAGTGGGTAAAGAATAACGGATTGGCTTTTAATCCTTTTAAATTAAACTGTTTAGTAATAAAACAAAAGACAATTAATACCAACAGACATGGTGAAATAAAATTAAATAATTCAATAGAATATGTTGATCACAATAACAACCTGGTTGGCAGCACGTACGGACTACATAGAATAGTCTATATGACCCAGAGATTTGTACCTGAGAGACTGCGACTACTAATAGCTAAGAACTAGTTAGCATAAATGCCTTTATCGTCGGTGCGTCGGGGAAACTTTTTTTTTTTGTCATTTGAAAATGTCCAGTGTACTAAAAAAATATTAACATTTATTTTTTCCGCGATGATCGAGGCAGGGACGATGGCGCCGATAATTCTGCGCCGTTTGCCACTTATCACAAAATCGGTCAGGAAAAACTTGAGTAATCGTGTGAACATATTTGCAAAACAAGGTTTCGAGAAAAGCGCGTTTGAAGTTTTGACTTCAATGTAAATGTGAATATGAATGAGTCACAAAAATTGCTGTATCTCCTAAACTATTTCAAATTTTTAAAATTCCTTTCTAAAATATTTTTGAATATTTAAACTATAGAAAAATGCAAAAAACAAAAATGTCTGACCCAGAAGACCCCCCTAAGCTTAGTAGTTCAGATGCTAGCGATTTTAATCGCAAAGATAAAATTTGTTTCGAGTGTAAGAGTAAAGCTGACACTGTACGAATCAAATAAGCTATTTTTGATGAAAATCCATCAATAAATGGCGAAGTAATGCATCTTTCAGTAAAAGACCAAAAATCTGCTTTTTAACGATTTTCACGTTTGGTTCGTAGGACAGCTTCACATAGTTATTTAGTAAACCGATTTAAACCAAATTTAGTCAGGATGCATTAGGCAATAGAAAATTCTCAATCTGAAAGTTTGGTTGAGATATCAAAAAAAACCACAACAATTTATATACTAAATCTTAATTTTTGATCAATAGTTCTAAACTGTTTCTATGTACGAATGTCGAAAAAAATTACTTAGAATACGAAAATTCGGAAGAAAAAATTAGGAATCCAAATCGCTCGATTTTTGATAAAATATTTTTTATTCTGATTTTGGCTTTTGAACTTTGTCGAGCCATTTATTGCAAAATCAAAATCAAAATCTAGCAATATATACAGGAAGAATGGAAAATTTGCTTTGACTGTCCGATCAGTTCGAGTTGTATACTGATCGAAAGGTATAGCTCTAACTAGCTTACTAAAAGTGCATTCTAAGACTTTTTTGAACTTTCCTGGTTCGTAATATAAGCAAGTAAGTGGAAGGGCATAATTGAAATGATTGGAGAAATGGGGTCGCTGGAGCCTTTTGGTGAAATATATTATTTTATTATTATTTTATTCAAAAATAAGCGTCGAATGAAACCTTGATCATCAAAATCCGACCACTGGTTCGAAATATAATTAAATTTGATAAAACTAGTCGCCATCCCAATATAAGATGAAAAGTCAGTCCTCTTGTTTGTATCAAAGCGTTGAAACAGCTTATATTTGTGAGTGTTAATATATTTCCTAACAAAAAACTAGAAACGTTTGCTCTACAGTTTTTTCAAGAAATCGCTAGTTTAACGGGATATTGCTAAAAACAGCTAAATAACATATTTTTTGGCATTCGGAACCGCGGAAAAAAGTTATTTGTATTTGTTGAAAATGTAAGGCAGTTAGCATATAAATAAGCATGCATATAATCTGGCAAGTCTGTATAAGTACTCATTTGAATTGAGTACTCGATCCTCTGTATTTCCTCACTCACTCTTAATTAAACGTTGAAGCGAACCACTTCGTGTATCACTCTGCTAGTGCGGGTTGATATTCCAAACAATATATCTAACGTTGGCTATGGGCCCAGAGTTCGTTAATTCGGATTTAACTCAGAAATGACTATAAAGCGCCTGCGGTTAAGAGGCGGTCGTGCTAAATTGTAAATAGTTGATGTCGTGCGCGAATCAACGAAGAACACATAGCCAACATAAATTTGTCGCATCAAATCTATAAACTTGATGGGAACAATTACGGTGCATGGCACATGGCCATGAAAAGTGTCATAGTAATGACGGACTTATGGGATGTAGTGTGTGGAATCTACAGTCGCAATGATGAAGCTGCAGCCTTGAAATGGGAGAAGCGTGACCAGATGGCAATGACTTACATAACCTTAAATGTAAAATCATCGCAGCTTATGCAATTAAAGTCGTGCATCTAAAGCCATATGGATGAAGTAAATGGAGCTTCACATGTCAGTTGGACCGATCCAGAAGGTACAACTATATTAAAAACTGATCCGCCTCAATATGCAGCAGGGAGATGACGTTGTCGCCTACGTGAATTCATTTGTTGAAACAATTGAAAAGTTGGCAGAAATGGACATTAAACTCAACGATGAGCTTAAGGTCATCATATTATTAAGCAGTTTACCCGATACATGGCAAAATTTTGTAGTCGTCATTGAGACGCGTGACGAGCTACCAAAATTTGAAGTTGTCAAGTTAAAATGCTAGAAGGCACGAGAAAACGAGACAAAGCAGATCACGAAAATTATTCGGCAACACAAGCCGTGTACACCCACACACAGCGAAATGCGCGAGAAATCGACAAGTCGAGAATAACGGCGCAAAGAACGGTGTGAGCAAAGGAACCAGGCAAGAATTCAAGGGCAAATGTTTTAACTGCGAAAAAGTTGGACATCGAGCAAGCGAATGCTGATCAAAGAAAGAGGTGAAAAAATAAAGGGACAAGGTGAACGAGCAAGCAGTTTAATGCACTGCTTCGTCAAAGAGCAACAAAAGAGCGTTTGGTGCATAGACAGTGGCGCAACATCTTACATGTGTTGCGATCGCAACATGTTCCTAAACTATGTTGAGAAAAAAACATCGATAATGTTGGCCACGAATAAATTCGTTACATCACCTGGAGCTGGAAATGTGAAAATTCAAAGTGAAAACATGATAATACATTTGCAAAATGTTTTATATGTATGTCCCACAGTTGCACATGCATTTTTTCTCAATGAATTTGAGAATTCCACTATATTTGTTGGAAAAGTGGCGCTGATTAAAACAAAGCAAGCTGAACTCTTGATAAAAGCCAGGCAAGAGAGCAACTTGTACCTTGTACAGAAAAATTGCTCCGAAAAATACGCAGTTCATATATTGAACATGAATTCGTCGGCTATGAAGTGGCATAACAGATTTGGCCACCTTTACTTTCAAAGTCTAAAACAGCTCAACGATAAACAGATAACTTGTCATGAATATTGATAACATTCAGATGGAAATGAAATGAAACAGATGTAATCGAGCAAAAATATGTGCATTGCCGATTACATAGAAGCTAAGTCGCACAACTAAGGAAGCTCTTGAGTTAGTGCACACGGATGTATGTGGGCCAATGAATGCAAAATATTTGTTTACAATATCACTAAGCATATAACCTATAGAGAACTCATCCCATACAAACGAAATGGGACATGCAGAAGTCTTGAGATTGCGTCCCCCTGAGAGAATTTCCCCGGGGACGTGATGTCAGGGACTTTATTTTTGTGGCCGCTTCAGTCGAATGGCCGAGCACGTAGCTCGCACAGCTATGCAAATCAAAACAAGTGGGCGCCGGCTACAGTCGAGTGTGCTCGACTGTATAATACCCTGTGCCCTAGCTCTCCGATAGTTCATACGTAGGTGCGCTACGTTAGGCATGCCGAAGGTGTGATGATGCGGCATTAACTTTTTGGCTAATTGTTCGTATTACATCTACATATGTGATCTAGTGAACCGATTTAAACCAAATTACAAATTCTCAATCTGTGAGTTTAGTTGACTTATCTCTAAAAACAACAATAATTTTCGTACTTTATCTTAAAATTCGTTCCTATGGCAGCTATTTGATATCAGATTTCAACCAAACTTGTTCAGGATGTAGAATACCATCCCAAATGCGTATTCTGTTAGTTTGGTTGAGATACCTCAAACAACAAAAAAGTTTATCATACTAAAACTTGATTTTGGACTGATCGTTCCTATGGCAGCTATATGATATAAAGGTCCGATTTCAACCAAAGTTTTACCTATTAGTTTGGTCGAGATCTTTCAAACAACCAAAAAGTTTATTTTCGACTGATCTTTCTTATGACAGCAATATGATATTGTGGTCCGATTGAATAAATTGTATTTAATTTAATTAAAATAGTAAATCGTAAATCGTAATCGTAATCGTAATCGCTGAAATCGATGTTGTTCATGCCAAGAGTAGCCATTATCTAAAATTTGCTCAGCTTGCTGAAGTCCGGCAACACCAAATAATCTCTCCCACTCTTCTTAATCAACGAAATCAGCTGTTGAAGGCTGCTGCATTGCGCGCGCAATTTAAATTTAAGTGCTATGCTTTAATATTTGTGATTCTTTTTGCAGAATTTGTTAAGCATTTGAATACAATGATAATAATTGAAAACCTATTGAGCATATGTGCGAGCTTACTAGCTTATTATTAAACATAATAATTATTATAAATTCAGAGATTTCAGTGTTGTAAAACGATCTGTCGTCGAGGTGTCGAGGTGCAAAATTATAAAGTGGCATTTATACATATCGCTTTTTGCAATGCATACTAATATCTACATACATATATTTTAACACAATCGTAAATATGTATTAACTTAAACCGTGTTAATATATTAAAATAGGATAGAAATTGTAGCCAAATATCGATAAGTTTGCCTATCGCTCGTATTTGCGTTCGCACTCTGCGTACACGTGCTCACTGTTATGTTTTTGCACAAGCAAATGTGCATATGCTATCTCGCTCGCACTTGCCTATGTCTTAATTTTGATTTATGTGAATTAAAAGCAAATTTGAAATATCTTCTCTATTTAATAGTCAATCGCTTTGAAACTTTCAGGGTCACTAAATTAGCTTACTTCTTATCTTCCTGTTTAATAAGAAGTGTTTATATTAAAGATCACGTCTGTTAATCGTTTTTTGCGATTGGCGGGCGAAAGAGGCGTGGCATCTAAAATTTAAAACAAACTTGATCTGCGCCCGCTATCCAGCAACCTTCCTACCAAATTTGAAGTCTCTAGCTCTTATAGTTTCTGAGATCCTTTGACTCAAACAGACGGACAGACGGACAGACAGACGGACATGGCTCAATCGACTCGGCTATTGATGCTGATCAAGAATATATATACTTTATAGGGTCGGAGATGCTTCCTTCTGCCTGTTACATACATTGCACAAATCCATTATACCCTTTTGACCATTTTCAATGGGCACGGGTATAAAAAAACATGCGCACTATGAAATACTCTTTACCCTTAAAAATGTATATTCTCATTATTTATATCATAAGAACATCGAAAAATAAATAAATTTAATATGGTTGACGATTAAATAAAAAAAATAATTTGTTATTTCAGTTATTAATATTTTATTCACCTAAAAAAATTATTTTAAAAATGTAACATGTACATGGTATGAGAGTCTGCATACAAAATAATAATGGCACCAAAGAAGAGGCAAAGCAATGTTGCAAATACTCGCATCTCGACACATGCAACCCATAAATGTGCGCACACTTATTGTAAGATGCACACATACAATCATCAGTATTGGCTCTCGGTTATTACTTTCTCTGTCTGGCTATACCAGGGTACGAATGTGCAAAGAGGATGAGAGATGAATATTCTCATCCTGTATGCTTTTTCGACGCGCGCTGCTTTTGTGCCAACAGAATTTCTTCAAGACGACTTTTGGGCAAAGCTTTACCCTTCTACAGGCGCAGGCCCAAAATCATTCGCAGTGGTCAGCCATGATGACTCAGAAAGCAGTACCAAGCAGTGCTCAATAGTCTGTTCAACCAAGTGGATGACACTGAGACACCGCAATCCGTTGCCGAGGCATTGCAGGGCCATAATGCACAAGATTGGCAATATGCACAATCTATGCAAACGGAATACAATGCTATACAAGAAAATTACACGTGGTCAATGTGTGAACTCCCGCCAGGACAGGAGGCAATTGGTTTAAAATAGGTTTTTCGAATTAAGGGAAACAAAGATGGTCAAATCGAGAAGTTCAAATCGCGTTTGGTCACTTAAGGTTGTGGATAGCAATTTAGCGTAAATTATTGGGAAACGAGACCCTTCGCTTGCTGTTCGCAATAGCTGTAGAAAAACAGTTGTATACGCCCCAAGTCGATATATCAAATGCACATCAAAACAGAGAGCTCCACGAAACTGTTTATATGCGGCAGCCCCAGAAATTTGTTAACAAGCTGCTCAAGTTCTGAAGCTGCTCAAGGTCCTGTACGGACTAAAACAATCCGGGCGAGTCTGGAACAAAAAGCTCGACGAGTTATGGACTTTAAGAGATGCAAGAACGAGACTTGCTTGTACGTCAATCAAGATAAACAAAAGTTTAGCTACATCGCAGTCTACGTCGACGACTTAATCATCGCACGTCCTTGCAAAAACGACATAGCCGTGATTAATAAGAAGATCGCATCAAACTTCAAAATGCATGATGGCGGCCCCATAAGATATTTCGTAGGCATGGAAATTGAGAGAGATGGTGAGCAGGGTTCCATCTCACTATGCCAGAAATCCCACACTCAAGAACTATTGGATATATGTATATGGCATGAGCAAGTGCCGTCCAGTTAGCACACCGCTAGACCCTGGTTATGAAGTTAGCTGCACTGACGATGATTGTGTCAAGGTAAATATCATACAATATCAGTCACTAATTGGTTCCCTTATGAATCTCGCAGTACTGAGCCGACCGGACATTTTGCACGCAGTAAGCAAACTGTTGCAACTTAATACGAATCCTCATGCAGAGTACGAGACGGCTGCTAAGCACATTCTAAGGTATCTGGCAGGTACAAAGAGTATGTGCAATGCACATTGTGCATCACATATCGCAAATGTGGCAAACCAGCAAAGGGCTTCGCTGATGCAGATTGGGCCAACGACAGGATGGACAGAAAATCTTTAGAAAATATTAGACATTTTTTTAATTGCTTATACCATGCCTCAGTACCATGAAAAAACAATAATAAAGAGAATAGGAACACATTAAATTAAAACTCATTTGAATAAATTAAATACCGCATTCTTACAATAGACAAACAAACTGTCGGCAGCACTGGTTATTTCTGCAACGCAACAAAAATTCAATTCCATTGCGTTGCCACAAAGAAAAACAAACTTTCCGACAACACTAGTTTTTCTCCAACGCAAAAGCTAGAAGTGTCATAATCTTAAGCTCTTGCTGCTAAGACACTGTTGCTCCTGTCTTCTATCAATTTTATATGAAATGTATATATTCAGCTAACAATATTATTAATTAATAATTGATTAATGTCGACTAATATTCGACTACAACGTTCAATTCAATTCAATTCATTTATTCGTCGGATCTTAAATATTATGGTAATACTTTTTGGTACCTATTCTATTGTTATACTTGAGTGACAAATTCAAATTAACTTATATTATGTTTAACTTTATATTGCCTTGGGCTTAAAGCTTATCCAGGCGTTAGTGCTATTATTAAGTTTTATTTAGAATATTATTCTTTAATTTTGATTATTTTTAGGAGTGTATTTTAACATTACATTAAGTATTTTACTTTGTTAGGAAAAGCTCGTAGCGAGCAAAAAAAACCGTAATAACATTATGTGTTGTTTTGTTTTATGTTTTCTTAATACTAAATAACTGTTTTAAGCTAACTAAGGACTATACTACGAATTAATTAACTAGATAGGAAAGAGAGAGAAAGGAATACAATATTTACAAAGGTTTGGGAAAGAAAATTATGTTGCACCAAATTATGAATGAGCATTTTTATTGATTGATGTTGAAGGACAATCCATCAGTTGGGTCCATGGAGTTGGATTTCCTATGGTAAAATATCAGGTTATTGTCTGAGTCAAAGATTATACCCTTCTCTTTGAGGTGGGTAATATGGTTGATTGTGATGTGGTCCACTGAATACTCAAATGGGATTCGGATCTGTTCTACGCTGTCGCAAATATGTGGATTTCTACTGTGTTGATTAAGATCAACAAACTTCTCGATTATCCTAAAGAAAAGGTTATCTAATCGTTTTGTTTTGGTGGACTTATAAAGCATTGACTACAACGTTAATAGCAACTCTACATATGTACAAATCTTACAGTAATCAATTGTTAAATGTGTTATCTGCGGCAAGCATAAAATTCCACTTGCAAGCAGTATGTTCCCGCATGATGCTGTAAGCAGTGAACATACATATATTAAATATATAGACTTAGATATAATTCTTTAACATTTATATTTGTATTTACTTACTTTATTTTTAATTGTTTATCCGCACACAGACCATGTGTTTGTGCAGATTCCTGGCAATTGACACAACACGATATACCCAAAGGAAAAACAGAAAACAAGCACAACAAAAACAATTCTCGTACAATTTTTGTCGTGACGTTTGCCGAATGATATTTTTCAGAGCCGAACCTATTTTTCTGCCGGCCCGCATGTTCTGTAACTAAAATAAAAAATTAATTTTTGTACTTAATCATCAACCATAATAAATTTATTTATTTTTCGGTGTTCTTATGATATAAATAATGAGAATACAAATTTTTGCGGGTAATGGGTATTTCATAGTGCGCATGTTTTTGATTTGCATAGCTGTGCGAGCTACGTGCTCGGTCAGTCGACTACTGGTTGGCGGGGTCGGGGCAGGCGACGTCGCACACACGACTCGAGTCGAGTCGAGGCATTTTCGACCCTTTTCATTTATGACCGTCATAAAAATTAACAACAACAACATAGCAAAGGCACGGCTTGTGTGTTCGCAGCGGCAATTTGTACACTGAGTGAAACAATAAAGTAGGTTTGAGGACTTCATGATTTAAAAAAAAGTGGTTTATTATAATATAATTATTCTGCTGCTCAATAATTTCTTTCAGTGTAGACCTTTTTTTTGCTCGCACATTTGGGTAGATCGACACAGTTAGGTAGACTTCAGCGAGGCTGCTGCTGCTCACTCTTGCCCGCTCCATCGCGCACAATTTAAAAGCGAGTAACTCGGATCCTTTTCTGATCCGTTTGTGTCAACGATTCACAGCAAGTAACAAATCGTACACTTTACTCGAGCGTAAGCAGGGCAACGGAGAACAATTCAACTCGAATCTACCCGTTACAGCACTCTGATATATGCCTAAGAACCCTTCAAAATAATATTCCAACAATATGTAGAACATATCTAACGCTTTAACGATTGTATACTGTGGGGTATAAATTTTAGCGGGTTTTAGCGATTTCCCGCTAAACTAGCTATTTTTCGAAAAAGTCTTAAAACAAAAGTTTCTGAATTTAAATTTGGAAATAAGTCTACATTCACACATTTAAGCTATTTCAACGCTTTGATACAAACAAACATACTGACTTTTCATCTAATTTTCGGAAGCCGACTAAAATTTTCAATTGTATTATCTTTTGACCCAGCAGTTGAATGTTTTATGATCGAGGTATTATCCGACACGTATTTAAAAAAAGGCTCCAACGGCTAAAATTTTCTGCAATAATCCAAATTTCGCACCTCCAACTTACACCTGATTATCTCATTAACCAAGTGAGTCTTCAAAAGTCTTAGTCTGCACTTTTGTATCTTTCGATCGGTATATAACTCGACCTAATCGGACAGTCATAGCTAAGTTTCCATTATTCCTGTATATCAATACTAGTTATTTTTATAACAAAATATAACAAGTATTGAGGACTGGTCGTTTTCGAATTATTTATGGAAAATAATGCATCGCGAAAGCGAAAAAAAATGAAAGTAATTTTTGACTGCATTTAAAAAAATGTGAACGTCAGCGAAATGTAATTTGGAAGAAAATGCTTTAAAACTTTTAATAAAAGAATATAGTTTTCTATTTAAAGGAATTCATTTGATGTATTACTTTTATTTTATTTAATTACAAGTTTTATTTGTGGTTTGTAATGCGACATCGCGAACTTGATTTCCATTTAGCTTGTGACAAGAATGTTCTCCATCAAATATTACTCTATATATCAAATACCGCTTAAAAACTTGTTTTAAATTAAACATTCAATATATTTCTATGTTTTAAAATGGTTCATTTCACAATCTTACTATCTTACCTAGTATAATCGTTAGAATTCAAACGGTTTTTTTTCAATGTAATCTTAAATTTAATTATGACTAGCGCATTAATTTATAAGCTTTGTCTTGCTCGGAATCAAATAAATAAGTAGCTAGGGGGCTTCGAGCATACCCGACTGTCGGAGACCCCTTACTTACTATGGAAAAAAAAAATAATATTAATCGCTAAATATATTAAATATTGTATCAGGATGTTTAAGACAATAGGAATCCCAATCTGCGAGTCTGATTGTGGTATCTCCAGTAAGAACCAAAATTTAAATACTCAATATAAAATTTCGACCAATCGTTCATATGGCAGCTTTAAAACATAGCACACCCAATTCAACCAAATTTGGTCAGGATGTAGAAAACGATACCAGATGCATATTCTGTTAGATTGGCTGAGATATCTCGAAAAACAAAAAAGTTTTTCTTACTAAATCTTGGTTTTTGACTGACCGTTCCTATGACAGCTACATGATATAGCAGACTGATTTCTACCAAACTTACTCAGAATGTATAGGACCATCCCATATGCATATTCTGTAACCTTGGTTGAGATATATTTTTAATTGTCTTTTTAATTAAGATATTTATAATTTGTGGGCGTGGCCAAAATCTAAGAGAAACTTGATCTGCTTCCAATATAGACGAGCCTACATACCAAGTTTGGAGTCTCTAGCTCTTATAGTCTCTGAGATCTAGGCGCTCTGAGATCTATAGTCTCTGAGATCTCGGCTGTTGATACTGATCAAGAATATATATACTCTATTGGATCCTCCACGCCTCCTTCTGCCTGTTACGCACATTTTTTGTGACAAAGCTAATAGACCCCTGTACTTTTTTTAAGCATGGGGCTTAAGAAAAGCCAAAATATTTGCTTTTGCTTATTACTTTTTTGATTAATTTAAGTTATAGTTAACCTAAAGAATAATAATTACTTTCTCAAGCAGTTACTTTGGTATTTAATAATTTCAATTAGGGTGTTCACGCGATCCTTGCAGCGGTTTACATTGCAAATGTGAAATACGAACCGCGTGAACAGCGTTTTACGTTGCACATCAGAACAGTAGGCTGTTTATACCCTGTGCCCATTGAAGATGGCAGAAGGAATGAACTCCGACCCTATAAGAATATATGTATTCTTGATCAGCATCAACAGCCGAGTCGATTGAGCCATGTACGTCTGTCAGTCCGTCCGTCTGTTTGAGCCAAAGGATCACGGACACTAAAAAACCTAGAGAATTAAAATTTTGTATGTAGGTTCCTGGATACCAGACCACTATATCAAATAGCTACCTTAGGAACGATCAGACGAAAATCAAGTTTCAGTACGAAAAACTTGTATGTTGTTTAAGATATCTCAACTAAACTGACAGAATACATATCTGAGACGGTATCATATATTCTGACAAAATTTGGTTGAAATCAGATCATATAGCTACTTAGTTTGAACTTTGTTAAATCGGTTTACTAGATCATATGTAATACGAACAATTAGTCGAAAATTTAATGCGACACCATCAGACCGTCGGAGTTCCTCACGGCGTGCAAATACGTATGAGGCTATCGGAGCGCCAGGGTATCCTAAAGTCGAGCACACTCGACTGTAGCCGCACCTCCTCGCGAGCGAAGCAATCCGGAGGTAGGCGAGCAAAGGGTGGAGCCCCCTTTGTTTTTTTTTTAAATTTTGATTTGTATAATTACGGTGACTCTGCTTAAGCTTACTGAATTTATAAAGATTCCATTTAATAGCTGTGATTATAGAATAAAGCAACTTATTCGTGAAATTGTAGGTGTTTAGGGACTCCGCAGTCCACATTTAACTCCATTCCTCAGTAACTCCCGAATCTTTGAATTTGACAGGCAGCTGCGTTTTAAGCATAGTACCCAGTAGCTGAAAATCCAGTTTGAAAAGTATCAACTCCATATAAATAGAAAGGGTTGAAAACGCTTTTGTAAGACTGTTTCTAAACCCTTGTACTCAGAACCGAAATGTGGACAACTCAGAAAATTTTCGGGTGTTTTACAACAAGTTTGGGAAACAGCAGGTAGTTTTATTTTGACCTTTCAAAACATCGATTGATTCGGTGTTTCGACTAGTCAAAATCTTTTTGAACATAATATGCGGCAAGCAGCAAATAAATATCCGAATTGAGTTTTTCGAAAACGAAGAGCGAATAAGGCTGACTTAAGAGGTGAAACTGTGGTCTTGTCTTTGTCTTGACCGACAAAAAACACGTTTCAATTAAATTTTCATAAAAAGTGCCTGGGAAAGCTACGTTAATATATAGCCTCTTGATGTTTTTTCTCGCAAATATAGGTACACCCAATATTTGCGCCGTTCGCGTTCCTGCTCTTCTTCTGCCTCTTTCAGAACAGCATAAGGCCATTAATCCCATAATTAGGGTATTAGTCGCTGCCACTTCTTATATCATGTTCATTTGGTCCATTTTCTTACTTTTGTTACTCGTAATTTTATTTATTTGTTTATTGCGCACAACTGACGCAACAGAGTGACCAGTCAACTTTTCAAAGAATTTTGGTGTTATGCTGTCACACTACAGTTTGTAAGCCAAATAACAAAACATTGAACATTTTGAGCGCCCAAAATATTTTCAGCTACTGGGTACTTCGCTTTAACAAAAGACACAGCCAGTGTCGCGTAAGAGTCAAGAACTGCAGCTTCAGCTTCAGCTTAAGCTTTTTACATATTTTTGGCACTAAAATACCCCAAATATACTCAAATATACTAAGCATCAATAAACAATTTCGATATTTTTATCGAGCTTTCCACATCTTTATTTTGTGCAAACATAAAAGACTTCGAATACATAGGGGTGGGGGTCTAGCATTGTTGCAGGAAGTTTTACAGTGCAAGTTGTTGTTGGGATACCCCAATCGGACTTGATGGCTGTGGCGAAAAAAAGACACTCTGACTTCAGCCGGAAAAAGTCGTGTAGTAGGTATCACATGCCCAAGGGCAACGGGCGGTCAGCTACGTCTTCCGTATGCGAATTTCCTTCCACAGAGTCAGCCATGGCTTCAGGGCAAGATCCCTGAAGACGTCACTGCAATTTTATAAACAGGATTCAGGGGCAACTTTTGCTTCAAGAAAAATGTACCAGCAGCAAGTTCAACTAGGGCTGTATCGCTTATTAAATGTTAATTTTAACAATGGACTATGTCAGTTGTCTGTTTGATTTCCAAAAATACATTATTTTCGATTACCGATTGAAATTTGAAAAGTTGTTTTAAATATGTAATTTGATTAAAACAAATTGCAATCATTGTGGTTATCGAGAAACTCAAATGCACTACAAAGTATATCGGCCACACTTTGTATGCGCTTTTAGTCATACTTTGTTGTATATCTGTAATTTTAAAAGAATTCATAAGAAACTTAATATATTAAGTAACATACTTTATTAATTAAACATTTTTAAAATATTGTAAAATTTTGTTTTAATATTTAACATTACCTTCGTGGCGGTAATTGTTATGTACAGTTATTTATCGTTTGTGCCAGCCCAAATTTTGTATTTATTTAATTGTCGGCATAGACGATATATGCATGTATTTGTTTAAATTTAAGAAATATCGATAGTTTCTGGCGGGTAAAGATAAAGATTACGAGGAGGTGGTGACCCTAAGACTTTATCTAGTTTAAGGCAAGATCGCCCGGTTCGCTCTGAGAGTGAGCTATAATAGAGTGGGACGGCGAATACGAGCTGAAGCCCCTCATGCCCTTGGCCTGTACGAGAGAAAACTGGCAGCAACGGTGGTTTGAAATTTGGAAAAGAAGGAATTCGAAATTTTTTCACTGACCACGTTGCTGCCAAAATTTCAGGAGGGAGTTTTGACTGCGGTCAACGGCGGTTGCCCTTTTGCCGGAAATTTTATATTATATTCGGACAATTTTATAGATAAAGTTTTCGCGCCTTGAGCCGCACAAGAAACATAATGTCGTGCCCTGTGCCGCGACAGAAGTTTATTATTTGAAAAACCTTTTCGTGGGTATTTTCCCGGTGTCGTGCCACAAACAAGGTTAAAGAACGACGATTGTGACTGTTCTGCTCTATTCGGCAACTGTGCCGTTAATTTATGTGTGCCAGTATATCTTGTCGTCCCTCACTGGTGCAAGAACATTTTTGCGCCGGGTGCCTTGCGAGACGCCAAAGCGTCTTTTGCGGCTACATCGACGCAGAGCTCGTCATTATCGCCTCATCATTGGAAGCAACCAGGTGCCGTTCGTGAGTCCAGCAGAGACAGACGATAGAAGTCGAGCGGGAACAGCAGTGGAAGACCATTGGCGGTGTTTGCAAAAAGTGAGTCCGTTCCAGGGAGCCTTTTTCTCCGTTTTCTAGAATTTATTAAAATATAGATCAACATAGAAAAGTCAGCTTAATTGACTATATCACTGCGGACGGCAGTCCGCGCTAGTGACGAAAGCATCACGAAGGGTGCGAAAGGCGACTAGCAATATATACAGGAAGGAAAATTTGCTACAACTGTCCAAACAGATCGACTTATATACCGATCGGAAGGTATAGTTTTATCTAACAAAAGTGCATACTAACACTTTTGAAAACTCACCTGGTTCGTGAGATAATCAGGTGAAAGTGGGAGGGGCGAAATTTTCTACGATTCTTATCAAAAATACGCGTTCAAAAGATAATTAAAATTGAAATTTTTAGTGGCCTTCTCAAATGAGATGAAAATTCAGTTTGCCTGTTTGTTTGTTTGTCTGTTTGTCTGTTCGTGTGTTTGTTTGTATCAAAGCGTTGAAATAGCTAAAATGTGTGAATGAGGATCTATTCCCAATCATAAAATTAGAAACTTTTGTTCCACGACTTTTTCGAAAAAAGCTAGTTTAGCGGGAAATCGCTAAAATTTGCTTAACTTAAAACCACCCTACTATCCAAACGATAGAAGCTAAAGATATGTTTCATATATCGTTGAAAAGGTATTTTGAAGATCTTTTGGGCATACCTGTAATATTTTTTTCTGGAGTTCATAGGTAAGAAGCTACAGGTGAATTAAGATTTCATTGGCGACTAAAAAAAAATCTACACTCAAAATCACTATGAAATTATTATATGTTCTAGTCAGCTTATTTCTGCGTTTTTTGACATATAACACATATCTGTGAAAATTCGTGTCGGCAAGATATTACGTATTGCCTGACTATCTAATTCCTTAGCATTGAATTATGGCAGCAGCAGCAATGCAAGCATTGCAAGCATTGAAAATAGTCAAAAAGGGTATAATGGTTTTGTGCAATGTATGTAACAGGCAGAAGGAAGCATCTCCGACCCTATAAAGTATATATATTCTTGATCAGTATCAATAGCAGAGTCGATTGAGCGATGTCCGTCTGTCCGTGTGTTTGAGCCAAAGGAACTCAGAGACTATAAGAGCTGGAGACTCCAAACTTGGTATGTAAGTTCCTGGATAGCGGGCGCAGATCAAGTTTGTTTTAAAATTTTGATCGGACCTCTATATCATATAGCTGCCATAGGAACGATCAGTCCAAATCAAGTTTTAGTATGAAAAACTTTGTTGTTTGTAATATCTTGACGAAACTGACAGGATATACATTTGGGATGGTCCTATACATCCTGATCAAATTTGGTTGAAATCGGACCACTATATCATATAGCTGTCATAGGAACGATCAGCCCAAAATCTTTTTTTTTCTGTTTAAAATATCTCGAACAAACTGACAGGATATACATTTGGGATGGTCCTCAATATCCTGGTTGAAATCGGACCTCTATATCATATAGCTGCCATAGGAACAATCAGTCCAAAATCAAGTTTTAGTATGGAAATGCTAAAAATTTCTGATATCCAATTCTGTGACGAATGATATAAAATTGAATATATAACTTATTCTTAAAAAAAAGTTTGGCATTCGGCACATTGCGCAATAAAGTCCCTATCCTTCTTACCTAATAAAAATAACCTTTTTTGTTATATATTATATATAAGTTATATATTTAATTTAATATCGTTCGTCACAGAATTGGATATCAGAAATTTTGGGGCATGGAAATGTTTTCGTCACTAGAATTTTACCTCGTAAAGAGTTTTTTTTAGAAGTGTATCTTAAAATTAAATATAAATTAAAATAAATAGACATTGATATAAACCTAGACAACTGAAAAGAAAAGAACAAAATATTGAATAAAAAATAAGAAAATATAAAGTCACAAAACATACAGAACAGGAACCATACAAATCGAATCACAATTCGCCATAATTGTACGCTCACGTATACAATTGACTCCAATACATATATATACACATTTATACTACTATAATACATTCATGCCACATACACATATCGCCCCTTATACCACCCAGAGAGCTCTTTAGGCAGGTCAAGGTAGTATTTAAGCGATACACAAATTACACTTTTAAAATAACACCCGTAAATATTAACCGATTATAACACATTCACGAATATATATATATAAATATATCTACTTAACTATTTTTAACACGTCTGTCCGTTTATCTGCCTAATGATAAAACAATGTACATACCTGTTAAGAAAATTTAAGAACGTTATTAATGTTAAGAAACGATGATTATACTCACCTGAATCTTGAAATGTCCGGTTAATTTACTGATGTAGGGGGGGGGGGGGGGGGGGAGAAGGAAGCATGGAGGCCAACACTTGAAGAAGTCGGTCCATCTGGTGACCAACTTAAGGGAGACGGAGTTAAGGTGTTCGTCTCAGGCAGGGCGGATACGCCTGGGTCCGGAATCGGGACCCTGTTTGAACGAGAGGTGGATCAGTGTTTGTTAGTGTTTATGTCGTTGAGTTTACTCACCGAGTTGATGTTTATTCCATGATTTTTTGTTTATGTTGTTGATTTTGCAGTCTTGTTGTGATAGTATTGTTAAGTTCCGTATGTCAACAGCTAATTTGTGTATCGTATGGTTATCGATTGCTATGGACTGCGGGCCAGGGATGGGACTCCACATGAGAACCGATGAGCCAGCCGGCGCGACCCAAAGAGACACAAGCAGTTCATAACATAATCGATAAATACAAAGGGTTGGCCATACTATTACCAATATTGAATACCATTTTTAAGAGATTGCAGCCCTTCTGTTGTGTGCAATTAAAAAGTTTTCACAAATTTAAAGAAAAACATAAAAAAGGTAAGTTTTTACTGTTTATTAATGGCAAATGAAAGGTTATCAATGTAATTGCAATGGTCATAGTAAGCAGAAAAGTACTCAGTGGCTGAAAACATTTTGGGCGCTCAAAATGTTCAATGTTTTGATATCTGGCTTACAAACTGTAGTGTGACAGCATAACACCAAAAATCTCTGAAAAGTTGACTGGTCACACTGTTGCGTCACTGTGCACAACAAACAAATAAATAAAATTGCGAATAACAAAAGTGAGAAAATGGACCAAATGATACGAACATGATACGACAAGTGGCAGCGACTAATACCCTAATTATGGGATTAATGGCTACTTATATGCTGCTTTGAAAGAGGCAGAAGAAGAGCAGGAACGCAAACGGCGCAAATATTGGGTGAACCCATATTTGCGAGAAAGAAACATCAAGGGGCGATATAGTAACGTAGCTTTCCCAGGCACTTTTTATAAAAAATCTATCAACTTTTTTATTTTCAATCAGCCTTATTCGCTCTTCGTTTTTGAAAGGCTCAATTCGGCTCTAATTTTGCTGCTTGTAGTTGGCCGCCTTTTCTATCACTAATTGAATCGATGTTTTGAAAGGTCAAAATAAATCTACCAAACTGTGTTGTAAAACACCCGAAAATTTTATGAGCAGCCCACATTTAGGTACTGAATACAAGGGCTTAGAAATAGCTTTACAAAATAATTTCGAGCCAGTTTGTAACCCTTTTTTTAGACCCCGTACTTAAAAAAAGTACAGGGGTCTTTTAACTTTGTCATAAAAAAAAAGTGAGTAACAGGCAGAAGGAGGCGTGGCAGACCCCATAAAGTATATATAAGTTAACACATAAGATTGCACATAAATACTTTGTATAAGAATCTTGCACAATAATAATATTTGCACATTGACTCCAACCATATTCCGCTGACGCATGAGTTCAGCGCCCCGACCACAATGGTCAGCATCGGTAACCTGATACTTGACTATGCTGCAAGTATCTGCGTTATCGCTTATGCTGAGTCGGCTTGCCGGCTGTAGCTCTGTAGCTCATGCGCCCAACTTTTAGGTTTAGCTTTAATCCAATTTTGTAATACAGTTTCATTTTTGTATTGACGTTTCAAGAATAAACCCACATTACTCCGGCACACTGCCGTAAATAAATTTGTTATATTTCTGATCATTGCTGAGCCACAAGGCCAGTGAGTAGAAAAGGGGGTGAAGTCAAACCCTCCAACGTAATCGTCATAAGAAGACTACAATTACGTAATCAACGCTGGACCTGCCTTCAACGCCTAGTTCATCGCTGGACCAGCACACCTCCCTTAATTGGCGCCCAACATAAAAGATTCCCACATTAGTTAGAGTTAGGCTTACTCTAATCCCCACACTATGTAAGTTTATTTAAAATTGCTTCTTTAAATCGCACATCAAAATTTAAATTAACTGCAAGTGTATGTAATTGTCAATGTGTCGGTAAAAATACAATCGACAAGAAAAAAGCCACACCAAATCAAAGATCTTTCCAAATTTATGTTGTGTATCATATTTATGCGGTTCAACTATTTGATTCTTTTTCTAAAACAAGTTCCAAGCCGTTGCGTGAAAACGCTGCTAAGAATTTGTTTTATGCACATGAGCATATGAGTTGGTTAGACGCGTTAAAAAACATAAAAACCGAGCGAGATAGTGACAGTGACTGGGACACAGAAGACAACAATAGCCAAGTCCCAAACCTAGAGTCCCATATCAGCCAGGTACACAACCAAACGATCTCTAGCCAGGTCCCAAACCTAGAGTCTAATATTAGCCAGACACAGAACCAACTGAACTCCACCATGGACGCAAACCAGGTGCAAGCAATAATAGAATCTGCTGTTAGAGAAGCGTTGGCGCAGCAAGAACAAAGGTTCCAAACTCAGCTTATCGCTATGAGCGCGCGGGTAACTAGCTTGTGCATCGAAACACTACAAGTTGAACCCTACCAAAGAATTTCTGTAAACCCACAGATCAGTTGTGATATTCCATTGGACATAATAAAATCGGTCCCAGAATTTAGCGGCGGGTCAGACGAGTATGTTGCATGGAGGCAATCAGCCGTCGATGCTTACGAGTTGTTTAAACCCTTTGATGGTAGTTGCAAGCATTACCAAGCGGTAACAATTATTAGAAATAAAGTTAGAGGAGCAGCCAAAGCGGTATTAGTATCACACAATACTGTCTTGAATTTTGATGCAATCATAGCTAGACTAGATTGCTCCTATGCTGACAAAACTTCTCTACGACTTCTGAGGCAAGGCCTCGAAATAGTTAGACAAGGTGACTTGACCCTAATGGAATATTACGACGAAGTTGAGAGGAAATTAACTCTTGTTACTAACAAAATCATAATGACACATGAGTCAGTACAAGCAACGCTTCTTAACGATGAGGTCAGGGCTGATGCGCTTCACGCCTTCATCTCAGGACTTAGGAATTCACTTAAGGCCATTGTCTTCCCGGCTCAGCCCAGGGATCTAGCATCCGCTTTAGCGTTGGCTAGAGAAGCAGAAGCTAGCATTGAGCGTAGCATGTTTTCGGCTTCATACGCGAAAGCCGTCGCAGAGAGAGAAGATGCAAGGGAGGACCATAAAAATCGTCCCCACGCAAAACAGGGAAAGCATAATAGGGACGAACGGGGCGGGGAAAGAAACCCCCATTTTGTCAAGAAACAACAAAATAACAGTTACCAAGAGAAAGGCAAGAGAGATGAACAGGAACAACCACCGGAGCCAATGGAAGTTGACTCTTCGTCTAAGTTTAGACACCGTACTAATTTCTCTAAACCTCAAAATACCGCCGAGCAGGCCCAAAAGAGACCAAACTCGTCCGAGAGAATGACAGGACCAAGGCGTCAAAAGCTGCACAATGTTGTTCAGAGTGCCCCCAATGCTGAGGCTCTTATATATGAAAACGCAGCAGATGCTGCTGTAATTGAGATTGAGGAAGACGCTCAGTCGCTAGGGGACGATGACTCACTACATTTTTTAGGGAACGATCCCGACTGCCGTATATCAAACGACAGTTGGGTGGGAGAACTTTAAAAATACTAGTAGATACAGGGGCGGCAAAGAATTACGTTAAGCCCATAAAGGAGCTAAAAAAAGTAATTCAAGTCGAAAGACCCTTAAAAATGCCTTTTAAAAATGTTTGGCCAAACCTCACCATTTTTTATGCTTGACACACTAAGTTTATTTGATGCCATTTTAGGCTTTGACTCGTTAGACAAAGCAGGAGCGGTATTGGACTTAAAAAATAAAGTTATGAAATTCCAAAATAAAACAGAGCAATTGAATTTCCAATACTGTCACAGTGTAAACTTTACAGATGTTAATGATATAGTAGTGCCCATGTCCGTTAAAGAGGAATTCAAAGGCGTGATATTGGAAAGGTCAAAGGCGTTTTCGACCTCTAAAGAGGCATTACCCTTTAATACTTCAGTCATTGCCACGATTCGCACCATAGATAATGAACCAGTCTATACCAAACTATATCCGTACCCAAATGGAGTCTCTGATTTTGTTAACAACGAAATCAAGCAACTACTTGAAGATGGTATCATAAGGCCATCGAAATCCCCATATAACAGCCCAGTATGGGTCGTCGACAAAAAAGGATTCGATAACAGTGGTAATACAAAGAAACGGTTAGTAGTTGACTTTAGGAAGCTAATTGAGCAAACTATAGCCGATCGATACCCGATGCCGAGCATCCCAATGATCCTAGCGAATCTAGGAAAGGCAAAGTTTTTTACAACCCTGGACTTAAAGTCGGGGTACCATCAGATTTACATAGCAGAACAAGACCGTGAAAAAACGTCGTTCTCGGTAAACGGCGGAAAGTATGAGTTTTGCCGCCTACCCTTCGGTTTGAAGAATGCGGGGAGCATTTTTCAAAGAGCCATTGACGACATCCTGAGGGAACATATAGGAAAGATATGTTATGTTTACGTCGCTGACGTAATAATCTTTTCCGAAAACGAAACCGACCATGTAAAACATATTGACACAATTTTGAAATGCTTAAGCGATGCCAATATGAGGGTAGCACAAGAAAAAACGAAGTTTTTTAAAGAAAGCGTCGAAGCGTATGGGCTTTAGGTAAAATGCAAAATTACCTGTATGGGTCAAAAGAAATCAACATCTTTACAGACCACCAACCCCTTACCTTCGCTGTCTCCGACAGAAACACAAATGCGAAAATTAAAAGGTGGAAATCATTCATTGATGAACACAACGCAAAAGTGTTCTATAAGCCCGGAAAAGAAAACTTCGTGGCAGATGCCCTGTCCCGGCAGAATGTAAATAACTTAGAAAATGAAATTCAATCAGACGCTGCGACGATTCACAGCGAACTGTCGTTAACCTACACGGTTGATTCAACAGAAAAGCCGTTAAATTGTTTCAAAAACCAGTTTGTTCTCGAAGAGGCCAAATTTCCCCTAAAAAGAGATATCATACTTTTCGGCAGGAAAATCCGACACGTAATAAGTTTCACTAATAAAAGCAACCTATTCGAAATAATCAAACCACTAGTTAACACCAACTCAGTAAACGCGATTTACTGCGACTTGCCAACGTTAGCCAGTATACAACACGATTTAGTGTTAAATTTTCCGGCAACTAAATTCTGGCATTGTAAGAATTTGGTTGTAGACATTACGGACAAAGGTGAACAAATTGAAATTATCACCACTGAACACAATCGCGCACATAGGGCCGCTCAGGAAAATATAAAACAAATCCTTCGTGATTATTATTTTCCGAAAATGGCGAAGTTGACCAACGAAGTGGTAATAAATTGCAAAACATGTACAATAGCAAAACATGATAGGCACCCAAAGAAACAGATGCTTAAGGAAACGCCAATTCCGTCATGTGCTGGAGAAATGCTCCACATTGACATTTTCTCAACGGACAAAAAATCGTTCTTAACTTGTATTGACAAGTTCTCGAAATTTGCCGTTGTACAACCGCTCGCGTCTCGCACCATAATGGATGTGAAAATGACCATTATTCAACTTCTAAACTTGTTTCCTCAAACGAAAACAATTTATTGCGACAACGAAGCCGCCTTTAATTCAGAGACAATAAGAACGCTTTTAAATAACGGATATAACATAGACATTGTGAATGCACAGCCCCTTCACAGTTGTTCGAATGGGCAAGTAGAGCGCTTTCATGGCACTCTTGCAGACATAGCTAGATCTTTTAAACTTGACAAAATGTCTGATGATACAGTTGAGCTGATTCTGAGGGCAACAGTAGTCTACAACCGATCCGTACATTCGGTCACAGACCAAACCCCGATCGATGTACTTCATGCGGCGTCTAACGAGCTCAGGCAGACAATTAAAAATAAAATCGCAAAAGCCCAACGTGACAACATAGAGAGATCCAACCCAAATAGGCAAAATAGAGTTTTTGAGGTAGGCGAAAAAGTGTTCGTAAAGAACAATAAGAGATTGGGAAATAAGTTAACACCCCTTTGCACAGAGGAGGCGATCCAAGCAGACCTAGGAACGTCTGTTCTTATTAGAGGGAGGGTGGTCCATAAGGACAACCTTAAATAGCATTTACTTACACGAGAAGAAATCGCATAGGCTAAGATTGACAATTAAGCGCACAATGGTTCTGACTCCCTCCTTCTCTATTCTTTCGCAGGTTTAAACTTGCGGCCCTGGTACTGTTAGGGGTAGCACATTGTCGGATTATCGACTACACCCACTCCAACTACATTCCGGTAATAGAAGGGAAAGTGTTGGTATGGGAAGAAAGGGGCTATTTAAGGCATTCAAGCAACTTGACAGAGTTCACTATCATGACAGATGAGACCGCTAAATTAACAGAATTATTCCCTCAATCGCATATGCGAAAGTTATTAGATGTCGACGTAGAACACATTAGAAATTTGTTGTCCGTGGTAAAAGTGCACCATAGAATGGCAAGGAGCCTAGACTTTTTAGGCTCAGCACTAAAGGTAATAGCAAGCACCCCAGATGCTGCCGATTTTGAGAAGGTTAGGTGGTCCGAATCGAAGTTAATTGATGCAAACAATAGGCAAATAGTGATTAATTCAGAAACACAGAAACAAATCAATAAACTCACAGATGCTATAAATGAAATAATTAAAGCAAAGAAGAATGAGCTAGTTGATACACCGCATTTATATGAAACTCTATTAGCGAGAAATAGAATGTTAATAGACCAAATCTCAAACTTGATACTCACAATTACATTAGCTAAGGCTAGCATAATAAATCCCACTATTTTTAATCATGAAGATTTGAAGACAATTTTAAATGAACACCCTGTAGAGATTCCCATAGTAAGCCTAACTGAAGCATCAAAAATTAAAGTCCTACAGTCCGAGAACATGGTTCATATACTCATAGCCTACCCAAGAATTAAGTTCATTTGTACCAAGGTCACCATCTTCCCAGTATCTCATCAACATATCAACTACAACTACAACTACAAGACGACACAGTAGCCGAATGCAAAGACGATGTTCTAGCGGTTAACGAGTGCGTAACAACAACATTCGCATCCGTTTGTAAGGAAATGGCACAAGACACCTGTGCACGAGCACTGCATGCTATCGGCGCTGCCTCCTGCCGCACGCAACCATGCCACCTGAAGCCTATCCTGCAAGTGGATGATGGAATCATAATAATCAACGCGAGCACAGCAAGGGTCAGTACAGACGATGGCCCAGAGATAACCACGAACGGAACACACCTCGTCACCTTCCGTTTCTCCGCAACCATCAATGGCACAAAATATGTGAACCAGCGTGAGATATTAAATAAGGCGCCAGGCATAGCAGGGTCACCACTACTCAACATCGTCAGTCATGACCCAGTTTTGAGTATGCCTCAACTTCATAGGATGAACAATAATAACCTTCGTGTCATCCAAGAACTCAAAGACGAGTTGGCGTCCGCCGACTCATCCAATATGTGGACTATTGTCGGCGTTGCTCTCAGCATCATCCTAAGTGGCTTAATCATCATATGGCATATCACGAAAAGGAAACAGGCTTCGCGAGAGGTACAAAGGGTCATCAACAGCTACAAAGTGTCCGAGGACGGTCATAAACTTGAGGGGGGAGTAGTTAACACATAAGATTGCACATAAATAGTTTGTATAAGAATCTTGCACAATAATAATATTTGCACATTGACTCCAACCATATTCCGCTGACGCATGAGTTCAGCGCCCCGACCACAATGGTCAGCATCGGTAACCTGATACTTGACTATGCTGCAAGTATCTGCGTTATCGCTTATGCTGAGTCGGCTTGCCGGCTGTAGCTCTGTAGCTCATGCGCCCAACTTTTAGGTTTAGCTTTAATCCAATTTTGTAATACAGTTTCAGTTTTGTAGTGACGTTTCAAGAATAAACCCACATTACTCCGGCACACTGCCGTAAATAAATTTGTTATATTTCTGATCATTGCTGAGCCACAAGGCCAGTGAGTAGAAAAGGGGGTGAAGTCAAATCAACGCTGGACCTGCCTTCAACGCCTAGTTCATCGCTGGACCAGCACACCTCCCTTAATTTATATTCTTGATCAGCTTCAAAAGCCGAGTCGATATAGCCATGTCCGTCTGTCCGTCCGTCTGTAATAGATCTGTATAGATCTCAGAGACTATAAGAGCTAAAGATTTCAAACTTGGTATGTAGGTCCGTCTATATTGCAAGCAGATCAAGTTTGTTTTAGATTTTGGCCACGCCCCCTTGAACGCCTTAAAATCAAATAAATCTAAATTATTAGGGCAATTTAAAAGATAGAGCGTTCTAATTGAGCATAGACCAAGCCATTATTACGCCATGTTTGCTGAAAATTTCATTGCAATCGGATAATAAACAGCGAAGATATTAAACAACTAAATTTGCCTATATTTGCTTTACCTTAACAGCAACAATTACAAAACAATTAGACAACAACAACAATTAAGTTTGACTTATAGTCCAGTAATAATGAAACCTACAATAAAAAGTTAATTACAAAATAGCTCAGTGGCGCAGTGTGCTGAGCGTCCGTTTTTTTCTAAAATTTTCTTTTGGGCCATGGGTCGCGGGCTCGATTCCCGTCACGGACAGATATTTATTTTTTTTAATATTTATTATTAATTTTTAATGTTATATTTATTTTGTATTTATATTTTATATATTATTTATTAATATAATATTTATTATTATTTATATTAATGTTATATTTATATAAAATAGAAATATCTTAATTAAAATGACAATTTAAAGGATATCTCAGCCAATCTAACAGAATATGCATATAGGATGGTCCTATACATTCTGACCAAGTTTGGTTGAAATCGGTAAGATATATCATATAGCTGCCATAGGAACAATCAGTCGAAAATCAAGCTTTAGTATGAAAAACTTTTTTGTTTATTTATATATCTCAACCAATTAAACAGAATAAGCATCTGGGGCGATCTTATACATTCTGACCAAGTTTGGTAGAAATAGGTTGACTTTATCATTTAGCTGCCATAGGAACAATCAGTCGAAAATCAAGCTTTAGTATGAAAAACTTTTTTGTTTATTTATATATCTCAACCAATTCAACAGAATATGCATTTGGGGTTATCTTATACATTCTGACCGAGTTTGGTTGAAATCGGATCACTATATCATACAGCTGCCATAGAAACAATCAGTCGAAAACCAAGCTTTAGTATGAAAAGCCTTGTTGTTTTATTTGGTTGAAATCGGTCTACTATAATATAAATCTGCCATAGGAACGATTGGTCGAAAATGTATACTGAGTATCCAAATTTTGGTTGTTTTTGGAGATACCACAATCAGACTCGCAGATTGGGAATTTTCTATTGTTTTATACCTCCTGAAACAATGTTATATATATGTACAGATTTATATTATTTTCTTTAAACCAGGAGTTGCTTTTCCATAGTAAGTACGGGGTCTCCGACAGTCGAGTATGGTCGACTTTAGCACCGCCCACTAGTTTTATATGGAGTTGATACTTTTCAAACATGATATTCAGCTATTCAGGGCGGCGACATTCGCGCAGCGTAAAAGCAGTGCGCTTCAAATGACGGCCAGACTATATTGGCATTATGTAAAATGCGAAAAGAAAATTGGATTTATATACGATTTATATAGCATTATAGCAATAGCAGCAGTAAGAACTACAGCAACAAAATGAGCGATTTTACGACATCATTCGATTTACTCAAATGACATACGCACCAGAGAGCTGCAACGAGTAAACAGTTTTCGCTCAGACTCGAATATCTACTTGTGACCGTTGTGTTTTGTTACTTGTTGTGAATCTTTAACACAAACGGATCAGAAAAGGAGTAACGAATCGTATCACTACTCGAGTCATGACTCGAGTTACTCGTTTTTAAAATGTGCGCGACGGAGCGGGCAGGAGAGAGCAGCAGCAACCTCGCTGAAGTCTACCTAACTGTGTCGATCTACCCAAATGTGCGAGCAAAAAAAAGGTCTACACTGAAAGAAATTATTGAGCAGCAGAATAATTATATTATAATAAACCACATTTTAAAAATCATAAAGTCCTCAAACCTACTTTATGGTTTCACTCAGTGTACAAATTGCCGCGGCGCACACACAAGCCGCGCCTTTGCTATGTTGTTGTTGTTCATTTTTATGACGGTCATAAATGAAAAGGGTCGAAAATGCCTCGACTCGACTCGAGTCGCCTGCCCCGACCCCGACAACCCCCTGCGTGCCTACCGCTGACAAACACACATTGCAATGTTATTCGTTTGTGTGATACGTTTGTGTGATACGTTTGGGTGATACGTTTGGGTGATACGTTTGGGTGATTCGTTTGAGTCATTCATTTGTGTCATGCGTTTGTGTCAGGCGTTTGTGTCAGGCGTTTGTGTCATGCGTTTGTGTGATTCGCGCATGCTCGTATAAATCGAAAGCGGCAGTCTGTCTTTGATTTGTCTCTTTGATTTATTTTATTTATAGGCAAATAAAAAGAGTGACACGAAATTAATTTTATAAAATTAAGATTTATTAATTTATATCAGTATTTGAGTTATTTTAGATATTATATATTTTATTTAATTAATGAATTAAAAGGAACTAAAAATTCGATAAATTAAGCCTATTAAAATAAAATGTAAATTTTTATATTCTAGTACTTAGGTATTAAAATTTTGATAAAATGAGTTTAAAAACAACAAACTATCAATTATAAATTTTTGTCAGTCAGTCAGCGAAGATATAGGTGCAATTGTTACTTTAAATTAAAACATTGCTCAAAATATAAATCAAATATGCTTTACATTGCAATGTGTGTTTGTCAGCGGTAGGCACGCAGGGGGTTGTCGGGGTCGGGGCAGGCGCCGTCGCACACACGTCTCGAGTCGAGTCGAGGCATTTTCGACCCTTTTCATTTATGACCGTCATAAAAATGAACAACAACAACATAGCAAAGGCGCATCTTGTGTGTGCGCCGCGGCAATTTGTACACTGAGTGAAACGATAAAGTAGGTTTGAGGACTTTATGATTTTTAAAATGTGGTTTATTATAATATAATTAGTCTGCTGCTCAATAATTTCTTTCAGTGTAGACCTTATTTTTTCTCGCACATTTGGGTAGATCGACACAGTTAGGTAGACTTCAGCGAGGCTGCTGCTGCTCACTCTTGCCCGCTCCGTCGCGCACAATTTAAAAACGAGTAACTCGCATCATGATGCGAGTAGTGATGCGATTTGTTACTCCTTTTCTGTTTCGTTTGTGTCAACGAATCACAACAAGTAACAAATCGTACACTCTACTCGAGCGTAAGCAGGGCAACGGAGAACAATTCAACTCGAATCTACCCGTTGCAGCACTCTGATACGCACCACAGTGCCTGAAAGGCAAAAGAATGTCAAAGTCCAAGTCGAAGCTAAAGCAGCTTTAAAGTCGAAGGCAATGCAAAATGTAAACTAACAACAGACCAAATATGGAATCCGAAACAAAGCAAATAATTAGGAATAGTCAGCCCAACAATAATTACGTTTTCAAGTATAATAATACATAGACAAGTAATAACGCTCTAGTTAGGGACACGACTGTGAAGTACCCTGTGCACAGGTTCCTGAATGTCTTGACGGGGAATTGCACACTGATACATCCATACAAATAAAATAGCATAAAAACACATACACACACGAACAGACACGCCGCCAGCATAGTAAGTTGCATCGTCAGTGTTTTCTTTTTGCTGAGACTTCATAACGTTGTTTCTCAACAAACAATACCCGATCGTAATAAAAATGTATCCTGCTTGCCAAAACTCAAGGTTTACCTTAAAAATGATTGTTGAAATTCAATATTTGATATGTTGGAGAAGGAGACGTGGAATGCAAATGTTGAAAATGATTCTGTTCTGCGCATGGTATACAAGAATGGTGTACAACAGTTGCTTACGGCACCAATACAAATAACAATGAAGCAGTACCCACCAAGCCAAGCTCGGAGCGCTCAAAATTATGTGTCTGAAAAGAGCCAAGTTTAATAGCGTTTTTGGCGTAAACACATAAATTTGAGGGTTTTCGGAGCACATTCAGAGCTCTCTTAGCACAGGCTCATAAAAAGCACATACAGTGGCGGCAGAAATAATAGGGACAACATTTTTTTGGACTATTTTTTAATATTATACTTATCTTTGCAAGATCTGATGCATTTAAACTCTTAGACTAAGTACCTTATCGCTATTTTTATTTAAATTGATCAAAAATGTAGTCCATATTATAATATAAAAAGAAAAAAAATAAATTTACAAAAATCATGCTGGCAGCAAGAATAGGGACAAGGAACATAAAGTTTTTAAATTTTTTTTTTAACCATTATTTTTAAAAAACTTAAATATTTTGTGGTAGTACCTGTCATTATTAATATTTCAAAACATTTTCGGCGCATGGAGTCCACAGGTTTGGCACAGGTGTTCTGAGAAATTCCATTCCATGCCTCCTCCACCTTTTCCCAAAGCTCCGGCGGATTTTTGGACTGGTAAGACCCTAATGGCTAAACTAAATGCCCGCTTTGGAACTCCCCGGAGGTGCTCTATTGGGTATAAGTCCGGAAACTGTCCAGATCATTCCATGACGCTAGTATTTTTTCGACAAAATCATTCCCTGACCCTCCTCAGAATTTTGTGCCGCCCAAATCTATTACAATATATTAACTAGAGATCCTCCGGACTACGATTCTGCCATTTGCTAAAGGGGAAACATCTTTAAAGTGGCAGTTCCAACAAGATAACGACCCCAATCACACTTCGAGGAGGGTCAGGGAATGATTTTGTCGAAAAAATGCTAGCGTCATGGAATGATCTGGACAGTTTCCGGACTTATATTCAATAGAGCACCTCCGGGGAGTTCCGAAGCGGGCATTTAGTTTAGCCATTAGGGTCTTACCAGTCCAAAAATCCGCCGGAGCTTTGGGAAAAGGTGGAGGAGGCATGGAATGGAATTTCTCAGAACACCTGTGCCAAACCTGTGGACTCCATGCGACGAAAATGTTTTGAAATATTAATAATGAAAGGTACTACCACAAAATATTTAAGTTTTTTAAAAATAATGGTTAAAAAAAAAATTATAAACTTAATGTTCCTTCTCCCTATTCTTGCTGCCAGCATGATTTTCGTAAATTTATGTTTTTTTCTTTTTAAATTATAATATGGACTAAATTTTTTATCAATTTAAATAAAAATAGCGATAAGGTACTTAGTCTAAGAGATTAAATGCATCAAATCTTGCCAAGGTAAGAATAATATTGGAAAAAAGTCAAAAAAATGTTGTCCCTATTATTTCTGCCGCCACTGTATGTCTGAGTATTTTTAGAGTTGAAGTAGACAGGTACTCGTAAATTTTGTTTTGGTTGCTGAAAATAACGGGATGCCGATCAATAACGGGATCATGCCATTTGCAAAACGGCAGACAATTCAATCATTTAGTTGTGCATCAAAGGGCGTGTTTGCTTAAAAATGTTTATTCCGTAATAAGTATCGTTTGAAAAGTGAAATTGGTAAGTAAAATTACAGGATTAAGTACTATACCAAAACAAAATAAACTAATTACGACAAACTTTAAAAAAATATATATGTATGTATATATAGGTTTAAATTTAAGAATGTAAATATGACTACTTTTTACTTTATAGTTTTTTCCTATTTTGTTAATTTTTAAGTCAAATATAAATATGTTATTAAAAAATTAAAATAATTGCGTTTTTTATAAAAAACGTTTACTTTTTGAAAAAAACCTTTCAGGAGGCGATTTAGTAGCCCTTCAAGTGACTGAAAAAATAACTTTTATGTGTCCTTTATGAGGGTTTTATGTGCTTCAGTGGAATGGTGAAAGCACCTATATCTGTGTCAGAAAGGAGTCCGATTAGACTCAGAAATCGTCCACATTAAGTAAGTTCATTTTCATAGAAAAAAACGCTCATTCGGAACTCTTTCTTGTGCTCATTATGACGGTAAATGTTAAAAAGTGTCGGAAAATGCACATATTGTTTGCTGAGCATACGCAATTCGGTGTTATAATTACATAAATTCTAGGAATACATAAACGAAAAACTTTCAACACTCGTTGCGTAAAAGTTCTCATCTAATATCAGGACTTAAAAGCTGTCGCTGAGTGTGTCATATTTACTTCTAAAAAATAACTTTATATTTACTTCTTAAAAATAACTTTTTATTAGGTTAAAGTCTACTGACGAAAACCTTTCCATGCCCCAAAATTTCTGATTTCCAATTTTGTGACGAACTATATTGAATTGACTAACTTATTCTTAAAAAATTGGCATTCGGCACATTGCGCAATAAAGTCATAATCCTTCTTACCTAATAAAAATAAAATTTTTGCGCAGTGCCGAAATCTAAACTTTTTTTTTATAAGTATAAGTGATATATTCATCTCAAAATTGGATATCAGAAATTTTGGGGCATGGAAAAGTTGTCGTCACTAGACTTTTACCTCGTAAAGAGGACTTTTTTTTTAGAAGATTTTTGCAATTGGCTGTATCATGCCTAACCACCGTGAAAAATTTTATAAAGAGAATAAGAACACATTAAATCAAAATGCTTTATAGGAAGACCCTAAAAGTCCAACTTATTTGAATAAATTAAATACCGCCTTCTTGTAAAACAAAAACAAACTGTCTGGCAGCACTGGTTATCCCGAGCTCTGGCTGCTACGACACTTTGTTGCTGCAGTCTTCTATATATTCTAAGTAAAATGTATTTGTGCAGTTAACAATAAAAATATTTAACTAGGGGGCTCCACCCCCTGCTTGTTTCGCTCGCCAACCCCAGATGCTTATTCTGTTAGATTGGTCTATAAACAAAAATGTTTTTTATACTAAAGTTTGATTTTCGACTGATTGTTCCTATGGCAGCTATATGATATAGCAGACCGATTTTAACCAAACTTGGTCAGAATGTATAGGACCATCCCATATGCATAATCTGTTAGATTGGTTGAGATATCCATTAAATTGTCTTTTTAATTATGGCACTGGTAATTTCTGAAGTGGACATGCATGTACTAAGCAAGCAGTGTAAAGTTATATTTAGTTAACAGGTAATATCTTGCCAAAACAAATTTTCACAGATATGTGTTATATATGTGTCAAAAATCGCGGAATTCAATTGACTATATTATATAACATATTTTATAGTGATTTGGGGTGTAGATTTTTTTTTAATCGTCAAAGAATTCTTTTTTTTGTTTGTAGCTTTTTACCTATGTACTACAGAAAAAATTATTGTCCGACAAACCAGGTGAGTTTCCAAAAGTCTAAGTATGTACTTTTGCTAATAAAAACTATACCTTTCGATCGGTATATAACTCGAATTGATCGGACAGTTATAGCAAATTTTTCATTCATCCTGTATTTATTGCTAGTCGCCTTTCGCACCCTTCATGATACTTTCGTCACTGGCGCGGACTGCCGTCCGCAGTGATAGTTAAATTCCGCTCTTTACTCAATAAAAAAGAGATGGATAAGAGAAAAGTTTGACTAATCAAAGCTTTTTATTGAGCGCATGTCAGGAAGAGAGTCGAGACCAATCCCATTCGGGCTCACCCGAGTCGCCTAAGTTCGGATGTGCAGACTTGGGTACCGAACGCTTGCCGAAAGTGAAACTTGAGTTCATGAGTAAAGGGAAAATTTATGAGATTTAATTTGATATTGTCACAATTTATTTGATTGCCAATATATTGCAGCTCATACCATATTTTTCAAACATTTAGATGATTACTCGTGGAGTAGATAAGCATACGGTTTTTGTTGCAATGTGGATGGAGAAAATCAATTTTCGCGTTGTTCTGTAGGGTTAGACAAATTACTTTTCCATTGGGGTTATTTAAATTTATTTCTCGGCTGATGACTTGTGCTCTGTTATACACCTTTCCAGAATGCAGCTTCTCCAAAACAGCTTACCAGTCGCCTGCGTTTTAATGCATTTTAGTTTACATATTTACAGTCAGTATCATTTAAATGCTTGTCACAAACTCTACTATTAGAAGCAAATTCAACAATCGTGTTGTTCGCTTCTGCAACTGCCATTGCTTTCATCGTTTGGCTTAAGAATGACTTTATTCGGATTTTTTTCTCGACACAAATTAAAATATTTCATAAACATGCTATACCCTTTTCTGTTTTTAGACCCCGTACTTAAAAAAAGTACAGGGGTCTATAAACTTTGAAATAAAAAAAAAATGTGCGTAACAGGCAGAAGGAGGCGTGGCAGACCCCATAAAATATATATATTCTTGATCAGCATCAACAGCCGAGTCGATATAGCCTTGTCCGTCTGTAAGAGCGCCTAGATCTCAGAGACTATAAGAGCTAGAGACTTCAAACTTGGTATGTAGGTTCGTCTATATTGCAAGCAGATAATCTTTGTTTTAGATTTTGGCCACGCTCCCTTGAACGCCCTAAAATTAAATAAATCTAAATTATTAGGACAATTTAAAAAGTAGAGCGTTCTTGTTAGGCATATACCAAGCCAATATTATCCGCCATGTTTGCTGAAAATTTCATTGCGATCGGATAATAAACAGCGAAGATATTAAACAACAAAATTTGCCTATATTTGCTTTACCTTAACAGCAACAATTACAAAACAATTAGACAACAACAAAAATGAAGTTTGACTTATAGTCCAGTAATTTTTATTTTATTTATTTGGACGTTGATGTACTAAACGAGCAGTACATTCAAGTGGCCCAAACGACACCAAGCACGGGCTTGTTGACGCGCGGACAAACAGACAAAGACAGTTAAACATAGTACTAACACTAGTTTCAAATAAAAATCCTTAAACATTAAATTAACTACAGTCTAGCTAAATGCGAAATTATTAAAGTGTTAAGAGAAGGAACGGAAGAATTATTTGCTATAATATGGTACAGATTGTTATAATTAGAGCATAGAACTCGGAAAGGGTTATGGATAGCATAGTTAGTACTACAAGTATGAAGAGAAAGAGGAAGAAAATTTCTAGAAGTTCTGATCGGGACAGCAAAACTAACCTGGCTAATTAATTCAGACGAATCAATTTCACCATTAATTAGTTTATGTAGGAAGACTACACCAAGCATTATTCTCCGATCAGAAAGAGAGGGGAGATTTAACAATAGAAGTCTACTTCGGTAAGAAGGCAAGCGAATGTTAGTATTCCAGTTAAGACCCCGGAGGGCGAAGATCAGAAATTGTTTTTGTACCGATTTTATTCTGTCCTGATGAATCCTATATTGGGGATTCCATATACAAGACCCATATTCCAGAATAGGTCGAACAAGTGAAGTATAAAGCAACTTAGTAATATAGGGATCGTCAAATTCTTTCGTCCAACGCTTTATGAAGCCAAAAACGCCAAAGGCTCGATTGGCAACAGAAGCAACATGCTTGTCAAACTTCAGCTTTGGATCCAGAAGAATACCCAAATCAGTAACCGACATTATACGTTCAAGCGGCATACAATTAAGAACATAGTTAAGTAAAAAGGGGGTTCGCCTACTAAACGACATAACTTTACATTTACTACAATTAAGATTTAATAAGTTTACTTTGCACCATGTCTGAAAACTGTCAAGATCAGTTTGCAACCTGACTCCAAGAAGATTGTCAGTGGCCGACATACATAGTTTAACATCATCGGCAAACATCAGAACCCGAAAGTGATTTATTACGGAAGGCAGGTCATTTATAAAGAGAGTAAATAACAAGGGGCCAAGGTGACTTCCTTGTGGTACTCCAGAAAAAACTTGAACAGGTTTGGATACTAAACCATTAAAGTAGACTTTTTGGGTTCTTAAATCTAAATAGCTTGCAATCCAAAGAATTAGGTTATTTGGAAAACCTAAAAGATGGAGTTTACGTAATAAAATATTGTGATTAACGGAGTCGAATGCTTTACTAAAATCAGTGTAAATAACATCAGTTTGCATTTTATTCTGAAAGCCCTGTATAACAAATGAAGTGAATTCTAATAAGTTAGTGGTAGTAGATCTATATTTCACAAACCCATGCTGGCAGGGTGAAACTATAGATCTACAAAGATATTGCAGCTGAGAAGTTATTAATTTCTCAAAAGTTTTAGGAATAGCAGACAACTTAGATATACCTCTATAGTTAGTAACATCAGACTTATTTCCTTTTTTAAGTAAAGGAATAATAAATGATTCTTTCCATATTCTAGGGAAAGAGCATAACTCCACAGAAAGTTTAAATAAGTTATACAGTGGTTTCAAAAGACCGTCAGCACAGTACCGAAGAACACATCCTGGTACTCCGTCCGGTCCCGGTGAAAATTCCAGTTTTACGGCCTTTAGATCATTTAAAAAAGAACTTTCAGTGATTAAAGGTCAAAAAATACAATTAGAGGCATTTACACGATAGGGATAAGGATAAGGCGAACCCGATTGATCAACTTGAACGCTATATGTTGTTTGAAAAAATTCCGCAAATAAATCGGCCATAGCCTGATCAGAATCAGCGGTCTTATTTTCAAAAAACACGGTAGATGGAAGTGTTGATGATCTTTGCTTAGAATTGACAAATGAATAAAACTTTTTAGGATCCCTTTGAAACTGCAATTTGTAACCTCTAAGGTAATCTTCATAGCAGTGGTTATTTAGAACAGAAAAATTGGAACGTGCAATCGGATATCGAGAGAGATCCAAGAAAGAGCCAGTTTTCTTGAATTTCTTATACAATCTTGATTTTCTATTTTTTATATTAGTTTATTCCCTTGTATACCAGACAGGTTTGTTAGATCTGCCTGGAGCACACAACGGAACACATAAATCAAGTAAAGAGTTTAAAGTTGAATAAAAAATGGATATTGCACTGTCCAAGTCCTTGCACTCGTACAGCCGGGACCAGTCAGTCTGTAATAAGAGTTGAGAAAGTCTGGAAAAATCGGTTTTCCGAAATTGACGAACATACTTTTTCGGCCTACCACATGAATTAACCATACGGACTGGTAGATCCATCAACACCTCCAAAGTCGGATGATAGTGGTCCTCCGGAAAAGATATAGGATTAGTACGAGAGACAGATAAAAAAGCGGGATCCAAAACAAAAACAAGATCAAGCATCCTGTTCAATGAATTCGGGATATCATTGATCTGACACAATGACATCCCAGACTCACTATCAAGAAAATCATGTTGGGTCGTGGAAGTCAGAACGCTCGAGTCTGGACAAGAAATCCAATGTGTTCCAGCAATATTGAAATCACCAAGAACAACAAGAAAATCACGATCAGAGAGCATAGATAGAACAGAATGAATAGCAGAAGCATGCAGAGAATAGACTGAGTTGTCTGAAGAAGGAGGGATATATGAACATGTAATATAAATATTAATACCATTAATACTAATTTTGACAGAAGGAGGGATATATGAACATGTAATATAAATATTAATACCATTAATACTAATTTTGACAGCAACAAATTCAATATCAGTGGAGCAGTCGGTTACTACTACTTTCGAAAATAAATCAGCATCAATAGCAATAAGCACACCTCCACCAATACGTGGGGTACGATCCTTTCTATAAATTAAGAATTTGTTAGAGAGAATTTCAGAATTATGAATGTCGGGCCTTAACCATGTTTCAGAAAAGGCAACAACACTAAAATGAAAGGATAGGCTATTAAGATAAAGATTACTAAGTTTGCTACGAAGCCCTCTAACATTCTGATAGCCCAGAGAGAGGCAGGATGTTACTTTTTTGAACTATCAGAACGCAAACGAGCTTGAGATGGTCCAACAGATATAGATGAAGAAGTAGGCAATATAATCGGAATATAATGAAACCTACAATAAAAAGTTAATTACAAAATAGCTCAGTGGCGCAGTGTGTTGAGCGTTCATTTTTTTCTAAAATTTTCATTTGGGCCATGGGTCGCGGGCTCGATTCCCGTCACGGACAGATATTTATTTTTTTTAATATTTATTATTAATGTTTAATGTTATATTTATTATTTATTTATATTTTTTATATTATTTATTAATATAATATTTATTATTATTTATATTAATGTTATATTTACATAAAATAGAAATATATTAATTAAAAAGACAATTTAAAGAATATCTCAACCAATCTAACAGAATATGCATATAGAATGGTCCTATACAATCTGACCATGTTTGGTTGAAATCGGTCTGATATATCATATAGCTACCATAGGAACAATCAGTCAAAAATCAAGCTTTAGTATGAAAAACTTTTTTGTTTATTTATATATCTCAACCAATTCAACAGAATATGCATCTGGGGTGATCTTATACAATCTGACGACGTTTAGTTGAAATCGGTTGACTATATCATATAGCTGCCATAGGAACAATCAGTCGAAAATCAAGCTTTAGTATGAAAAATTTTTTTGTTTATGGAGATAGCTTAACCAATCTAACAGAATATGCATCTGGGGTTATCTTATACATTCTGACCGAGTTTGGTTGTAATCGGTTGACTGTATCATAGTTTGAGATATACCAACCAATCTAACAGAATATGCATATGGAATGATCCTATACATTCTGATCAAATTTGGTTAAAATCTGACCACTATATCATATAACTACCATAAGAACGATCAGTTAAAAATCAAGTTTTAGTATCATATATTCTGACCAAATTTGGTTGAAATCGCACCACTATATCATATAGCCGCTCAGCCCAAAATCAAGTTTTAGTATGAACAACTTTTTTGTTGTTTGAAATATCTCGACCAAACTGACTGGATATGCATTAACGATGGACCCATATATCCTGATAATTTTTGGTTGAAATCGAACCACTATATCATATTGCCGCCAAGGGAACGATCAGCCCAAAATCAAGTTTTAGTATAAAAATCTTTTAGTTGTTTAAAAAATTTTGACCAAACTAAGAGGATATGCATTTGGGATGGACTTATATATCCTCATCAAGTTTAATTGAAATCGGACCACTATACCATATAGCTGTCATAGGAATGATCAGCCCAAAATCAAGTTTTATTATAAAAAACTTTTTTGTTGTTTGAAATATGTCGACTAAACTGACAATATATGCATTTGGGATGGTCCGATACCTCCTGATGAAATTGGGTTGAAATCAGAACACTATATCATATAGCTGTCATAGGAACTGTCAGTCGAAAATTAAGATCTATTATGAAATTCTTCGTTGTTTTTTGAGGTATTCCAACAGAACTCACGAAATGGGAATTTTATATTGTTGTTAACCGTTTGATCGAATTTGGTTTAAATCCGTTTAGCAGCACATATAGATGTAATACGAACAATTAGTCGATAATTTAATGCATCATCAAACCTTCGGCGTGCCTAACGGCTTTCAAATAGGTATGGGCTATCGGAGTTCCAGGGCACAGCCGCACGTCCTCGTGAGCAAAGCGAGCAGGGGGCGGAGCCCCTTTGTTAATATTTATTTTGGGAGTGTTAAAGGAGGCTTGACAACATTCAAAATCAAACTTGATCTCCTAGCAATGCAGAGTAACCTACTATTAAGTTTAGTGTCTCTAGCTCTTATAGTCTCTGAGATATATGTAGGTTTTCAAACAGAAAAACAAGGGGGCTCCGGCTACAGTCGAGTGTGCTCCACTGTAGAATACCCTGTGCTCTGGCTCTCCGATAGGTTATATGTATGTGCGCTACGTTAGGCATGCCGAAGATGTGATGATGCGGCATTAACTTTTTGACTATTTGTTCGTATTACATCTATGTGATCTAGTGAACCGATTTAAACCAATTTACAAATTCTGAATCTGTGAGTTTGGTTGACTTATCTCTAAAAACAACAATAATTTTCGTACTTTATCTTAAAATTCGTTCCTATGGCAGCTATTTGATATCAGATTTCAACCAAACTTGGTCAGGATGTAGAATATCATCCCAAATGCGTATTTTGTTAGTTTGGTTGAGATACCTCAAACAACAAAAAAGTTTATCATACTAAAACTTGATTTTCGACTGATCGTTCCTATGGCAGCTATATGATATAGTGGTCCGATTTCAACCAAATTTTATCAGGATATATAGGACCATCCCAAATGCATATCCTATTAGTTTGGTCGAGGTCTTTCAAACAACAAAAAAGTTTATTTTCGGCTGATCGTTCCTATGACAGCAATATGATATAGTGGTCCGATTGAATAAATTGTATTTAATTTAATCAAAATAGTAAATCGTAAGTCGTAATCGGAATCGTAATCGCTGAAATCGCTGTTGCTCATGCCAAGAGTAGCCATCAACTAAAATTTGCTCAGCTTGTTGAAGTCCGGAAGCACAAAATAATCTCTCCTACTCTTCTTAATCATCGAAATCAGCTGTTAAAGGCTGCTGCATTGCGCTCGGAATTTAAATTTAAATGCAATGCTTTAATATTTGTGATTCTTTTTGCAGGACTTGTTAAGCATATAAATACAATGATAATAAATGAAAACCTATTGAACATATGTGCGAGCTTACTAGCTTATTATTAAACATAATAATTACTATAAATTCAGAGATTTCAGTGTTGTAAAATTATCTGTCGTCTCTCCTGCAGGAGAACGCTTAGCACTCAGCTGTTGCCGAGGTGCAAAATTATAAAGTGGCATTTATACATATCGCTTTTTGCAATGCATACTAATATCTACATAGTACATATATTTTAACACAATCGTAAATATGTATTAACTTAAACCATGTTAATATATTAAAATAGGATAGAAATTGTAGCCAAATGATAACGATAATTTTGCCTATCGCTCGTATTTGCGTTCGCACTCTTCGTACACGTGCTCACTGTTATGTTTTTGCACAAACAAATGTGCATAACCTATCTCACTCGCACTTGCCTATGTCTATGATTTTGATTTATGTGAATTAAAAGCAAATTTGAAATATCTTCTCTATTTAATAGTCAATCGCTTTGAAACTTTCAGGATCATTAAATTGGCTTACTTCTTATCTTCCTGTTTAATTAAGAAGTGTTTTATTAAAGATTGCGTCTGATAAACATATTTTGCGATTGGCAGGCAAAAGAGGCGTGGCATCTAAAATTTAAAACAAACGTGATCTGCGCCCGGTATCCAGCAACCTACATACCAAATTTGAAGTCTGTAGCTTTTATAGTCTCCTTTGACTCAAACAGACGGACAGACAGACGGACATGGCTCAAACGAATCGGCTATCGATGCTGATCAAAAATATATATACTTTATGGGGTCGGAGATGCTTCCTTCTGCCTTTTACATACATTGCACAAAACCATTATTCCACTTTTTACCATTTTCAATGGGCACGGGTATAACAAGCAGACAAACAGCAGGGCAGACGGATATGGCTATATCGACTCGGCTGAAAATGCTGATCAGGAGTATACATATCCATAGATCCACGCCTCCTTCTGTCTGTTACACATTTTTTTTGACAAGGTTAATAGTAGACTCCTGCACTTTTTTTAATCACGGGGTGTTAAAATACATGCTTTGAACAAGTAAACAGTAAAGTATGAAAGTAAAATGTAGTTTGTTTGTTAGTTTGTTTTTTTTACCCATCTTTAAGATATCGGTTATTTCGGTATTGAATATTGTTATTTGTCGAGCACTAATCAACTTTTGCTTTACGACTATTTAAAAAAAAAAACTAGCTTAGCGTGAGAAAGTTGAATCAAATAAAAATTTACACCTCCACAGTTTTCACACCACGTAAGTTAAAGATATTTTCTTATGAACATAGGTAAAATAATAATAATGTGAAATTAAGGTTTTTGAGTATTGAAAAACAAACAGAATACTGGATTTTGATTGGATTTCAGTATGCTGTTAACAATAAAATTTACTTGATTAACCGAAATCGGGCTACCTGCTCCAAAGATAGAAAGATTGAAAGATTCTGATGACGTTATCGATCTGAGCGTAAAATCGTGCTTGTTTGTTTGTTATCCAACTTTAAGATATCGTTTATTCCGATATTGAATATTGTTCATTGCCAAATTCTGATCAACTTTTTTTCTAGGACCTTTAAAAAACAGCTCGTTTGCAAACGCTTGGAGTGAAAACGCTAACCTAGCTAAGAAAAAATGACACCCCACAGTTTCGAAAAAGATATGTTTAATATATCGTTGGGAAGGTATTGAAAAGCTTTTAGGCTTAGCTTAAAAGTTTTTTTCTTGCAAGCTTAGGTAAAACTTGGGGGCTTCGCCCCCTGCTCGCTTCGCTCGCGGTGCTACAGTCGAGCAGACTCGACTGTCAGAGACCCCATACTTACTTTGGAAAAGTAAACACATCTTAAAATAAAATAAATCGCTACCAATATTTAATATAATTTTATACAAAATATACTTTTCGCCTAAATACATTGATGATATATTAGCATTAAAGAAATTATAAATGATTTAATAAAACATCACACAATTTTAAATTCAATGAAGTAAAGGCAAATATACTATTGAGTAAAGCATTAGAGGAAGCGAGTCAGCGATATGGTCATTTCGTAGTCCTCTAAATAATACACAAAAAAAGCATCTAATATTACCATTGCATTGATGTAAATACAGCATTTATATAAAAACTCAGCAAAACATTAATAAATCTTAAAAAAAAAACAAAAAAAAATCTATCCAAGCTGGGATTCAAACCCGCGATCAATGTCCACAAAGTCTGCTAATGAAAAAAAATTTAAAAGATATGCTCACTCTGGAATTTGGTCCTCTTGGCCACGTGAGCCTATTATGTTGATAAATACACATAAGTTACGACTTCAGCGATTAATTGTATTAAAGCTCTGATTTCTGCCAACACCCTTTTAACATTGAATAACATTTAAATATACTACTAATCATCCTAAAATTGATTATACTAAAATTTCATTGTTGTAAATATAACATTAATTTAAAATATCAGTATAACATTAAAAAAAAAATCTGTCCGCGCCGGGATTCGGAACTCATGGTCCAAGCGAACGAAAATTTATAAAATATATCGGACGCTCAACACCCTAAGCCACAGGGACAAATTAAAATGAACTGTTTAATTGTAGATTTGATTATTACTGGACAAAAGTGATTGTTGCTGTTAAGGTAGGGCAAATATGGGAAAATTAAGTTGTTTAATTTCCGATCGCAATGAAATTTTCAGCAAACATTACAAACATATCACCATCAATTAGAACGCTCTATCTTTTAAACTGCCCTAATAATTTAGATTTATTTGATTTTAAGGCGTTCAAGGGGCGTGGCCAAAATCTAAAACAAATTTTGGAGTCTCTAGCTCTTATAGTCTTTAAGATCTAGGCGCTCTTTCAGACGGACGGACAGACGGACATAGCTATATCGACTCGGCTGTTGATACTGATCAAGAATATATACATTTTTTTGGATCTGCCACTCCTCCTTCTGCCTGTTAGCACTTTTTTTTGTGTGACAATGTTAATAGACTCCTGTATTTTTTTTAAGTACCGGGTTCTAATAATACAGGTAAAATTAAAGTTTTAATTTTAAATTTCAAGTTGTAATCAATAAAATTTCGATTTTTGGTAGATGACAAATTATATATCGTATATGGTTATCGTAAATGCTTTTTTCTCTTTGTGCGCGGATGCTGACACGGTGCACTTCTATGCAAAATTGTGCACTGGCACTTCCGCAAAATGATTTTATTGCACTAGTCATTAACAATATATTTAGGTGAGACCATAAAAACGGAGGTAAAGGGCGCGGCACTCAGTTTCTTGATCGGCACACGATTTCTTGCGCGACACAGGCGCGAACTGTACAAAATGTCGTCTGTAAATTTAAATACATTTGGACGTTGATGTACTATACGAGCAGTACACTCAAGTGCCCAGTCGACAACAAGCACAGGCTTGCTGACGCGCGGACAAACAGACAAAGACAGTTAAACATAGTACTAAAACTAGTTTCAAATACAAAAACATTAAACAATCTACAATCTAGCTAAATGCGAAATTATTGAAGCGTAAAGAGAAGGAATGGAAGAAATATTTGCTATAATATGGGACAGATTGTAATAATTAGAGCATAGAACTCGGGAAGGGTTATAGATAGCATAGTTAGTACTACAGGGGTGAAGAGAAAGAGGAAAAAAATTTCTAAAAGTTCTGATCGGGACAGCAAAACTAATTTGGCTAATTAATTCAGATGAATCAATTTCACCATTTATTAGTTTATGTAGAAAGACTACACCAAGCAATATTTTCCGATCAGAAAGAGGGGGGCGATTTAACATTAGAAGTCTACTTCTGTAAGGAGGCAAGCGAATGTTAGTATTCCAGTTAAGACCCCGAAGGGCGAATATCAGAAATTGTTTATTCTATTTTATCCTGATGAATCTTATATTGGGGATTCCATATACTAGACCTATATTCCAGAATAGGTCGAACAAGTGAAGTGTAAAGCAACTTAGTAATATAGGGATCGTCAAATTCTTTAGACCAACGCTTTATGAAGCCCAAAACGCTCGATTGGCAATAGAAGCAACATGCTTGTCAAGCTTCAGCTTTGTATCTAGAAGAATACCCAAATCAGTAACCGACATTATACGTTCAAGCGGTTTACAATTACGAACATAATTAAGTAAAAAGGGGGTTCGCCTACTAAACGACATTACTTTACATTTACTACAATTAAGATTTAATAAGTTTACTTTGCACCATGTCTGAAAACTGTCAAGATCAGTTTGCAACCTGACACCAAGAAGATTGTCAGTGGCTGACATACATAGTTTAACATCATCGGCATACATCAGAACCCGAGAGTGATTTATTACAGAAGGCAGGTCATTTATAAAGAGCGTAAATAATAAGGGGCCAATATGACTTCCTTGCGGTACTCCAGAAAAAACTTGAACAGGTTTGGATACTAAACCATTAAAGTAGACTTTTTGGGTTCTTAAATCTAAATAGCTTGCAATCCAAAGAATTAGGTTATTTGGAAAACCTAAAAGATGGAGTTTACGTAATAAAATATGGTGATTAACGGAGTCGAATGCTTTACTAAAATCAGTGTAAGTAACATCAGTTTGCATTTTATTTTGAAAACCATGTATAACAAATGAAGAAAATTCTAATAAGTTAGTGGTAGTAAATCTATATTTCACAAACCCATGCTGGCAGTTTGAAATTATGGATCTACAAAGATATTGCAGCTGAGAAGTTATTAGTATATCAAAAGTTTTAGGAGTAGCAGACAACTTAGACATACCTCTATAGTTAGTGACATCAGACTTGTTTCCTTTTTTAAGTAAATGATTAATAAATGATTCTTTCCATATTCTAGGGAAAAAGCATAACTCCACAGAAAGTTTAAATAAGTTATACAGTGGTGTCAAAAGACCTTCAGCGCAGTACCTAAGAACACATTCTGGTACTCCGTCCGGTCCCGGTGAAAATTCCAGTTTTACGGCCTTTAGATCATTTAAAAAAGAACTTTCAGTGATTAAAGGTCCAAAAATACAATTAGAGGCATTTACACGATAGGGATAAGGATAAGGCGAACCCGATTGATCAACTTGAACGCTATATGTTGTTTGTTGTTTGATCTGAATCAGCGGTCTTATTTTCAAAAAACACGGTAGATGGAAGTGTTGATGATCTTCGCTTAAAATTGACAAATGAATAAAACTTTTTCGGATCCCTTTGAAACTGCAATTTAAAACCTCTAAGGCAATCTTCATAGCAGTGGTTATTCAGAACAGAAAAATTTGAACGTGCAATCAGATATCTAGAAAGATCCAAGAAAGAGCCAGTTTTCTTGAATATCTTATACAATCGGGATTTCCTATTTTTCATGTTAGTTAATTCCCTTGTATACGAAACAGGTTTGTTAGATCTGCCTGGAGCACACAACGGAACACATAAATCAAGTAAAGAGTTTAAAGTTGAATAACAAATGGATATAGCACTGTCCAAGTCCCTGCACTCTTACAGCCGGGACCAGTCAGTCAGTAAAAAGTGCTGAGAAAATCTGGAAAAATCGGTTTTCCGAAATTGACGAACATACTTTGTCGGCTTACCACATACTCATACTCATACTCATTTTAACAGCCACAAATTCAATATCAGTAGAACAATCGGTTATTACTACTTCCGAAAATAAATCAGCATCAACAGCAATAAGCACACCACCACCAATACTTGGGGTACGATCCATTTTATAAATGGATAATTTTTTAAAAAGAATTTCAGAATTATGAATTTCTGGCCTTAACCATGTTTCAGAAAAGGCAACAACATTAAAATGAAAGGACAGGCTATTTAAATAAAGACTACTTAGTTTGCTACGAAGCCCCCTAACATTCTGATAGCCTAGAGAGAGGGAGGACGTTAGTTTTTTTAACTCTTATAACGCGAACGAGATTGAGGAGGTCTAACAGATAAAGATGAAAAAGTAAGCAATAAAATCGGAGTCTGATTTTTTTTTTTCACAGTGTATTCCTTTACAATTATGTGATCAGGCCAGAAATCTTTACAACAAATTTTGTTAAAATGATTGACCGGAACACTTATTTTAAACGCGGATATCTCCCGAAGATATGAAAAATTGAATTTCTCCACCGTAATTTTGGCATCAGATTTGGCTTGAATAAAAACCAAGACATCTTCAGATGTGGTATCAGGGCACAGAAAAGAAAAAAATTTTTTTTTATGGAACACCTACAAGGGTCTTTTTATCAGCAGCAACTTTAGCAGACGCTACAGCGCTAGTTAATTGACCATTTGGAAAAGCGCTGACAGCCACCGAATCAGAAACTTCTTCGGTGTCAGAAGGAGCAACATCCATTGATAATGCAGCACTATCAGAAGGATCAGCGTCCATTGACAATGCATCTTTATCAACCATACTGACAGTCGTATGAGTAGAAGGGGTGGAAAGATTAATGAGGGCCGGAGCGGATGAAGTGGGTGAAAATGGCGGAACCGAAAGCTCAGTTGGGCCAATAGACAGCCTAAAATTGACCTTTGCGCTTTGGAGACTAATTTAAGAGTTTATGCCCTTAAAATTGGCATCCAAAGCTGAGGAGCTATGGGACAGCTTTTTAACTGTCCGAAAAGATCCCCAAAGCCTCTCTTAGTCGGCCTCATAAATCGCATCATGTCCCTTTCAACGTCCCTACATGATTCATATGTCCACTTTAAGCCCGAATTGGACTGACTTAGGTCGACAATTCGGCCGTTAAGGCCAGCACGCTTTTCATGTGAAATATTATCACCCAGCCAACAGCAAACAAAACCCATCTTTACATTTGCTCGTACATGGCAATTTTTATTATAACAGTCATCCATTTGTAAATAAATAAAAAATAAGATAAAAAAACAATAGGAAAAAATAAAAAAAAATTAAAGGAAAATTGTAAAAATTTGTTGAACAAAAAAAATATGAGACACTCTAGGGTTAATCACTAAAGATGCTGAATTTGTACATACAAAACAAACAGCAACGAAAGACAAACACAGAGAGCAAGAGCGAGCGCGAACCGAAAGCACAACGGAATCTAAGCACAGTGAAAAAATGGAACACCGCATATCTATATGTAAGTACATACGGCGTAGTGCTGAATAAGTTATACATTCAATTAAATATCGTTCGTCACAAAATTGGATATCAGAAATTTTGGGGCAAGGAAATGTTTTCGTCACTAGAATTTTACCACGTAAAGAGGTTTTTTTTAAAAGATATCAGACGTTTTTGAATTTGCCTGTATCAAGCCTAAGTACCATGAAAAAAATTAATTAAGAGAATAAGAACACATTTTGTCAAAATTCCTACAAGTCCAGCGCATTTGAATAAATTAAATACCGCCTTCTTGCAAAATAAAAGCAAACTATCTGGCATCACTGAGGCAAAAGCTGTCAGCTGTGGGCTCTATTGTGCACCGCTTGCACTGCTTGCATTGTTGCTGCTGCCATCATTCAATCCGAAGGAATTTAGATAGTCAGGCAATACGTAATATATTGCCGACACGAATTTTCACAGATATGTGTTATATGTTAAAAAACGCGGAAATAAGCTGACTAGAACATATAATAATTTCATAGTGATTTTGAGTGTAGATTTTTTTTAAATCGCCAATGAAATATTTATTCACCTGTAGCTTCTTACCTGTGTACTCCAGAAAAAAAGATTGGAGGTGATCGCTTAAAAGATCTTTAAAATACCTTTTTTACGATATATAGAACATATCTGTAGCTTCTATCGTTTGGATACTAGGGTGGTCTTAAGTTTAGAAAATTTTAGCGATTTCCCGCTAAACTAGCTTATTTTCGAAAAAGTCGTAGAACAAAAGTTTCTAATTTTATGATTATATCCTCACTCACACATTTTAGCTATTTCAACGCTTTGATACAAACAAACACACAAACAGACAAACTGACTTTTCATCTCATTTTGGGAAGGCTACTAAAAGTATCAAATTTAATTACCTTTTGAGCCACTAAACAGATATTTATGGTTGAGGTGTCACTCGACGCGTATTTATTATAAAAATTGTAGAAAATTAAAAAAACCAAAAGGCTTCAACGGCCCCATTTGCTGCAATCATCTAAATTTCGCCCATCTCACGAACCAGGTAGCTCACCAATAGTCTTAGTATGCACTTTTGTTAGTTAGAGCTATACCTTTCGATAGGTATATAACTCGATTTGATCGGACAGTTATAGAAAATTTTCCATTCTGCCTGTATATATTGCTAGTCGACTTTCGCACCCTTCGTGATGCTGTGATAATTCCGCAATGATAATGTATTACATTACATACATTATATTATAAAAGCATAAACATAGGTGGAATCTTTTCAGCAGTGTATACATACTAATTTAATATTACTAATAACTAATCTATACTATCTTCAAAACTAACAGACAGACCACTGTGGTAACTATAAACTGTCTCAAAAGTTCTGACGCTGATGCTATTTGTAGAGATATTTGAAAAAGCCCAATCAATATGAGTGTCCATATTGGTAGTGGAAGTTTTCAATTCTAATAAGCTCCTAAATCCTTTCCTCTGCAAATTGTTTAATATTTCCCTAGTCGAGCTCTCAAGCGTTTTCAAACATAAATAAAAATCTTCTAATATAATTGTCTTCCCCTTTAAAAATTGATTTTGCCTCAATAGATCCTCTAATTCTGTTTTAAATATTGATAGCGGGTAATTCGGACTTTTATATACAATCAGAAAAGCTATGGATTTGTATCGAAATATGCAATACTTAAAGGCTTGCGTATCAATTCGTATTCAACCGCTGTCTTTAAAATAAATCCTATTAACTATTTCACTTTTGGCATGAACTAAAATACCTGTTGAATTTCGAATAGACTCAAGGCGGACTACAACATTAAACCCTGGAATATCTATATTTTGTGTCGAATGGAAGGCTTCCACGAAACACAGAATAGAAGACAGAAGCATTAGTTTATCTGATCGAATGTCAGCAATATGTAAATTAAGGCTTTGAGTGTTGTGAAAGAAAATGTCTAAGGCGGAACTGTTAAGCAAGTGATCATAATGTGTTCGAAGTTGTTTAACAGTCCGCAAAATCTCTAATTGATTTTTGACCTTATCATTGCTTTGGGGAGGCTTAGGAGAAACAAAATTTCCTATTATAAATAATCCTGAAGCTATAGTTGCCCTACTACAAGCAACATATATGGAAGCACGTTCCATTCTTGAATGTGTGTGGACCACCACTTTGCTATACGTAGCTTCCTGACTTTTGTGAATAGTTATACCTTCTGCAGGTACAACTGGAAACTGCTTACGGTCAATGGTAACTTGCTCATTGTTCCTATAACGAAAACTTCTCACCAGTTTCTGAATAGGGGTCCATAAAGGTTCAGATCGGTGTCCATATTTTGAGCGAGCAATTTCTCCTACAGTTTCCTCTGAAAATTGTATCCATAATTTAGTTGGAGTGTTGGATGTATTAAAATCTATTTCCATCAAAATGCCTGGTGCTCCATTAACTAACCCATCTCCTGTATCTACATTGACCGTCATCATATATTTGGCAGTGGTTTTTAAAAGAAGAGACCTACAAAGACCCTGAGTTTCGGACATTTTAAAACTCCTAGCACCTACTAAAGTATTGTCTCTTTGTGCCGCACTGAAATGGGCGGCTTTATTAAAATCTTCAGCGGTAGAAAAAAACTGTTCCGTTGGAATTAAATTTAATTTTAAGATATTGAAGTTATCCACCTCGATACCACCACCTACTGGTCGTAATTGTCTTAGATCCCCGAAGACGATGACAGAAATATTTCCAAAGGGAGCGGAATTTTTGAAAATTTGTTTCAATCGGGAATCTAAATGTAAAAACATTAATGAGCTGACCATTGAAATTTCATCAATAATAATTAGCTTAAGGTCTATCAACCTTGAATGCAATGTATTTATCAAATCAGTACTTAATGCTCCAAATGAGCATTAGATTGGTTGACTGGAAGATAAAACATGGAATGCAGAGTTGATCCACTGATTCCGAAAGCGGCTTTGCCGGTCGGAGCACACAACAGTATTTTAATGGAAGTAGGTTCGCTTCCTGGCTTTCAATTGCACCAATCGGACAGGGATTGGAAAATTGATAAGAAAAGTCGGCTCTTTCTGACACCATCACCGTCTCCAACAAATTCGTGATACAAAGAATCGTTTTTGGCGTTGTGCAAGACATGTGTCAAATAATTTTTCTGTTTTAAATTTAGGGTGCTGACAATATTAGCTAAGCTTTCTAAGGAAACTAAGGGTGGGGGTGTTCACATTTAAAACATTTATTTGAGGATCTATTTCTGAAAATCCTTAATCTCTAAGGCTATTATTTTCCGAATTTTCTATATTGCCCTGATCTTCCTCGTGGACTGCATTTTCTAGCACACTATCATCTAATATATTATATTTCCTACAAACTGCTTCGCAATCCCCAGTTACTAACTTAACTTGCTCGTCCCTCCATGCAGAATTAAACATAACTAATTCCCTAAAATAGTCGCTTCTGTCCATATTTATGTTAAACCTTCTGTATCTAATGATGCACGTTGTCAGCCTTTTTTTAACAAAGCAACTACCATCGCGAAGAGTAAAACTATTGATTCGGAAGCCCTAGGCTCTTCGTTTTCGTCATCTTGATCTTCTAAGCTTCTTTGGCGAGTATTGTTCCGTTTGCTAAAGCTATAAAAAGCAGCCAAATCGGCTAGACAAAAGCTCTCAAGAGCATCTAGACGTTGAATGTAATGCTCTATAAGTCCCATTTCGAAAATATCTCCACAGTCTTCGGGAAGATTTTGAAGCTGTTCTGTTGATTCTAGCATTCTAACCCGTTTGTCGGGCAATGAAGTATTTATAAATACTGTAGCACTACTGCTGCCGGAAAAATGCATACCTAAACAGCAGTAAACGGCTTCCTGAGCGGAAATCTTAGTGCCAAAAATAAATTTGTTTCCTATGTGTTGTAACTTTTGTTTGATTGTTACATTACCTCGACTACATTCACTAACTGCTTCGCGCATTAGTTTTGAAATACCCCGTTGGGACTTGTTAATATAATTAACAACATAGGAACAGCAAGCATAGGGGTCTAAGTTGAATTGAATATCTATATTTGCTCGCTGCATCAAGTGAAGGAGTTTATTGTAATTATTGAGCTTAATAGCAGAAAGAGATCGCCTCAAAAAAATTTTCGATTTCTTTAAACTCGATCTCAGAGCACTTTTATAGTTCTCATAGGACATATTAAGTTGCTCATGGGACAAAAATCTGTCGAAATCTTCAAAGAGCTGTAGGCATGCTCTTCTATATTTTGAGTGTTCTCTCCGAACGGGATTAACATCTCAGTTTGAGTCATAGGAGGGTATGGAATACCGAATCTACAAATTTGCCTTCCCCGGACTTTTCGTCTGCAAGAATGTCCATAGTTGTGAGTTTGATACTCCAAAAACGGACGAACTTCTGGACAATGAGAATCAGTTGTGATAAACTGATCAACAAAGGACTTGACTGATTCAATGCTAGACTCATCATTTATGTCGAGGTTGGGGGCATCTTTCAGCCAAGAAATGCCTTGTATATGTGGGGAACCTCTTTGCTGAAACTCTACTCGCCAATAATACTTAATGACCCTATGTCTACCGAAAACACCGCCTTCCTTCTTCATTAGTTTTAAGAGCTGCCTATATCGAAATTCGAAATACCTAGCACATGTCACTGGATCTGCTCTAATAAGTCAGGCTTTATTATTAAAATTCAAATTGGATGCAGCTTCTTCAGTTATCTCTTGCTTATCTACATTTTTAGATAGAAAGACTAAAAGCTCCGTCCACCTGGTCTCAGCTGCCGACAATGTTATGAAAAAGGTCGGTAGACCAATTTGCCTAATCATTGCCATAACCTTCTTTTTTTCAGCTTCCCAATGGGCAGGAGAAGTGCGAATACCCTTTAAAACCCTATAGCCTTCGTCATGCATTATTAAATTTTCTATATGATCCTCACTAAGGGCGTTTGCAGCCAAAATTCCATGATTGGTGCTGTGCTTACGTAAGCAAATAGAAGTGTTATTCCTTATATTAATCATTTCTAACTACTTATAGTTTAGAAATAATTTGTCAGTTCTACAACCTCTCCTATCAAAATTTCTAAGCTCTGACCTAACTATGGTTGCAAAACTTTCCTCACACTTTCTCTTAATGCCTGCATATATAGTTGGAAAGGCCAACTCCTCAGAATCACCAACTTCAATCATATCTAAAGGACGCTGTCCCTCTCCAGGAGCAATGACTATTCTTTGCATGGAAATATTTTCAATAGGGACATTTTCTAATAAAGTTTCCTGACCTCCTGGGCTAATAGTTTCCTCCTCTATTCTATTCTGATCATTTAAAGTAGCTTGAGCAGATCTTTGCTCACAGCTATCTAAGAGGGGCTTACAACTTTCTATATATAAGAACTAAGCTTTCTTAATAGTGCTAATAATATATAAGGTCAAAACTTGTTATTTGCAATAGAAATCATGAACTAACTTGTTACCGAAAATAATTTAAAAAAACAAAAAAATTGGGGGGCCAGGGCGGTGACACGCCCACTTTTCCAGAATACTTCTTAGGGTATGTATAGCACAAGAAAAAAAACCGCATCAAAATATCTTGCGTAGTTTACGAGATATTAATTAATGCCACAAATACTGGTCAAATACCCCATAGTGCATTGTAGATCTCAGCAAATAGCATTTTTAATTTTGTGCATTTGCTAAGCATAGTTTGCCTTTTTTTTCCTTTTTACATTTGCTTGTGCGAGGGTTTGTTTGTGTTTTGTTTACACTTTGCACCTCGCTTGCGCAAGTTTTGTTGTTAGTGCTTATCTGCATTTCTCAGTCTCCGCGCTTTCTTAGCCTACACAAGCGTTTGTTTTTGCATTTCGATTTTGTTTGCACCGCGCTCTCACGATCAATTGTTTTTGTTTTTTTGCTCTCTTCGCTTAGAGCTAGATTCGTTGCCACTGCTAAAAAGGAGTGTGGAGTTTTGAATTTGTCTTGCCCTGTATGCATCGACTTGCAATTTGACTTCTCACGTATGTATAATTCTGTGAGAAATAAATTTTTAAAACTTATTAAGGTGGCTAAAGTTCTCTCGAGCGACTTCGACTCTAGTATCGAGTTGCTCAGTCAATTCAAACTTGATTCATCACCTAATTCTGAATCAGATTCTCAATTTTTAACCGTTCCCTCTAATATACCAGTTACCCAGTCTCTTTCGACTCCATTGGCATCTCGGCATCACCTTGACGCTTCACCAGCGTTGTCTATAACGCTCTCCCCGGACATTGCTGGGTTATTTAAATCTCCTGCGCCATCTAAGGAAGAGGCTGCTTCTCAGACAACAGAGTCTGCCCAAATCATCGAGTCTTCGGTGCGGGTAGGATCTGGTCGAAAAGATAAGCCCCCTCGCAATTCAGCCCCTAAAAAAGTAGCAACAGAGAAGTCCCAATCCTCAATGTTGTTGCTCCTCGAAAACAAGCATTTGTATCTAGGCTATCCTCGGACACTACTTGTGATTCCATAGCGGCATACATTGCAAGTAAATCCCCTGCAAATGTCTCTATTTCCAAATTTAATTTTTCTACGCCTCGAGAAATATCCTCTTTTAAAATTAGTGTCCCTCACGACTTTTTTGCCGACATATGTGATCCAAAATTTTGGCCACCACATATGGTTGTGCATGATTTTAAATCGAAAAGGAGATCAGAACCTGTCACCTTACCAGCTGGTATTTCTGGCCCACAAGCTTCAGCCAGTAGTCCCCCTGTCCCGACTCTGTCCTTATACATTGCCAGAATGTTAGAGGAATTTTGTCTAAACTCAAAAATCTATTTTTGAGTAGTTTTTTCTTTTGAATCTGTCATTATTGCATAGTGTCATTATTGAAATAATGACAAATTACTATTTTTATATAGATATGATCGACCAATTCGTCGAGGTGGTGGTGTATTAATCGCCATTAAATCGTCAATTCTGTCTAAACGTATCTCATTTATTGTGCCTACTGATGTTGAAATTGTTGCTGTTGAAGTAACATTTCCAAATCGATCAATTTTCATCACTTGCTCATACATATATACCTCCGACTTCTCATATTGAAGTTTATATGCAGCATATATCTTGCTTAAATCAGGTTTCCCTTCAAGTTAGGGATAATGACACATTTGTTGTGCTAGGAGATTTTAATTTAACATTTCTTGGTCGTTCTTCAGTAGCGCACACTATCTTGTTCCTTCAAATCATCTTGATTTTTTAGATCGTATTTTTGATTATTCACTGTTTCAAATGAATTCAATCAAAAATAATTTAGATAGAATCCTTGATCTGGTATTCGTAAACGACTTAGCAAATTCTGCCGTCTCTAGGTCATTCCCACTATCAGTGCCTGAAGACTTACATCATCCTACTATACAAATTTCAATTTCTATCTCAAATTCTTCTAACTTGCCTCTATTATCTCAGCAATCACCACGTCGTTGTTTTTGCAAAGGAAATTATTCATTGCTCAATGAACTTATTCTCGCAACCGACTGAACATTTATAAAAAATTAAGCTGATATTAATACTGTCCTTAATACTTTTTATGTGACCTTAAATGCACTTTTAGACATGTGTATTCCCAAGTTTATTCCTGCGTCTGGTTCAACAAAGCTCCAATGGTTTACACCTAGAATTTCTTATTTAAAGAATATTAAATCCAAATATTTTAAAAAATTTAAGAAGTCAGGTTCTGGTAGCGACTGGTCCAAATACACAGTAGCCAGATCAAACTTTGCCCTTTTAAACTCAATTTGCTACGAGAACTATCTTGCTCGATGCAAAAGACAGTTTAAGCGTGACCCTAAACAATTAAACTTGATCGTATAGGTTTCCCACCCGCCTTTTTAAGTTGGATTTCCACCTACTTAAAAGGTAGGACGCAAAAAGTGCTTCTTTGGTCATCCATTTCGAGTTCGGTTCAAGTTACTTCTGGTGTACCTCAAGGAAGTCACTTAGGACCTTTATTTTTTACCCTTTTTATTACGAAATACCCAGCATTCTGTCTTATTCTTATATTTTAATGTATGCGGATGATGTTAAGCTTATCTTCTCATACACAGATCCCCTTCTTCAGAATTGTCAGCAAGACGATTTAATCGCTATGCAACTATAGTGCTCGGCCAATCAGTTGCATCTCAATTATTCTAAGTGTATGTTTATGACTTTCAGTCGTAATAGGCCATATTTAGGTTTATACTCCACTGCAACGTATATCTTCGGTAAAAGATCTTGGAGTCCTATTCGATTCCAAATTGAACTTCAATTTGCACATCTCCACCATAGTAAATGAAGCCAAGGGTGTGCTTGGCTTTATTAAACGTTGGTCGAGGAAATTTAATGACTCTTTCATCACTAAACTCCTTTATGTCTCTTTAGTTCGTCCTATCCTAGAATACTGTTCATGCATTTGATGCCCGCAGTTCATATTGACCAGGATCGAATCGAATCCGTTCAAAAACAAATTTTTGTTTTTGCTTTACTTGGCTTAAACTGGGATCCCAACCTTCATTTATTGGCGAGATTGATTCCTGTTCTCTTTTAGAATGCCTCAGTTTTTCTGTACCCCGTAGAGCTACTAGAAACTTTCAGCCTTTATGTTTTCCTACGTGCACAACTAATTACGCTTTGCACAGCTCATTTCGTGTTTTGTGCCCAAACTAAAATAGCCTTTATATTCTCCCTTTCTAGAAATCCCTGACCTTACTAATTATAATACTTGAGTATTTCGACTAATTATTACTACCAATACTTTTTGATCTGATTGGGTTTTTCTGGGTTTTCCCCAATCCTTGCAACAAATGGTAGATCATTTATAATTTTTGAATACCCCCAGATTCTTAATTCTTAATCTTTAACTTAACTTTTTTAATATTTCAGTTAAAATATAAATTTATTTATAAATATTATTAATAAATTTTCATTAAATTGTTTATATTGTTTAAATTTAATTTAATTTTTACCTAAATAAATAAATAAATTAATAACCTAGAGACTTTATTATCATAAAAGGAAGACGGGGAGAAATAAGCCTTTCTTCTAAAGGCGTTAAGCCTTTCAAGCATTTTGGAAGCTCTGGAAAATCTAGGCCATTTGTAATTGAAGCTTAAGGTTTCTTGCCTAATTTAATTTTTGGACCGCAAGTTCTACAAAAAGTGTATACATTATTCTCTGAGGGAAACTCAGATGAAAGATATAGAATATCTGAACTATATTCAGCACTACACTTTTGTTCAATAAGTTGACGAGAAATTTTCATCAATTGATGTGGAAACTACAAGCCTTTGCAGCAAATGCAAAACTGATTGGGTCCTTGCTTGACGATTTTATTAAATGTGGCTAACATTTGATTTAAGCTATTGTTACTACTTTGTGATTCTCTATCTTCTGGAAGGATATTCGCACGCTCTTGCCTGATTCGGGTCGCATTTCTCCTATTCTCATCTACTCTATTTTGACTATTGCTTCTATACTGACTTACTCTTTGGGATAAATTCCTATCGTCGTCAAGGCCCCGCGGTCTTGCTTGTATTCGTAAGCTACGTCTTGCAGGTGTATTATATCCTGGCTCAATAATACGATTACCTCTAGCCCTAGCTTTTTGACTTCTATTCATTTCACTCTCTAAAATTCTTCTATTAAGGTCTCGACGCTGTGAAGCTCGACGTCTTCTGTCTTCCTCCCGTTCTGTGTCCCGAAATACTGGGTGTAGTCTGTGCACTTGGTGTTGTATTGTCTGCTTGCTCCAATTCTCTAACTAAAGGGTCAGATCGTCGAGCAGCGTGCCCTAAACTATCTCATACTCATTCTCTTTCCCGAAATTCAAGGTCTTCTCTGTGATTTGCGTGTTGCACAGTATTGACTGCTTACTGCAGTCTTCTAACTAAAGGATCAGATCGTCGAGCAGCGTGTTCTAAATTGTCTCGAATTCGTTGTCTTTCAAATGTTTGCAAATATTACTGCATACTATTTATTAGTGCACCACTGACTCAAATAAATCACTCGAATTCGAATAATTTGTATTTAATTTAATTAAAATACTAAATCGTAAATCGTAATCGTAATCGCTGCAATCGATGTTGCTCATGCCAAGAGTAGGCACACTAAGCAAATAACCTATAGAGAACTCATCCCATACAAACGAAATGGGACATGCAGAAGTCTTGAGATTGAGTACCCCTGAGAAAATTTCCCCGGGTACGTGATGTAAAGGACTTTATTTTTGCGGCCGCTTCAGTCGACTGGCCGAGTTCGTAGCCCGCACAGCTATGCAAATCAGAAACATGCGCAATATATTCTCAGTAGTTTAATCATAAGAACATCGAAAAATAAATAAATTTAATATGGTTGATGATTAAATAAAAAAATAATTGGTTATTTCAGTTATAAATATTTTATTCAACTAAAAAATTTTATATTAAAAATGTAACATGTACCGGGTATGTGGGTTTGCATACAAAATTTAATGGCACCAAAGAAGAGGCAAAGCAATGTTGCAAATACTCGCATCTCGACATATGCAACCCATACATATGCGCACACTTATTGTAAGATACACACATACAATCATCAGACTTGGCTCTCGGTTATTTCTTTCTCTGTCTGGCTATATCAGGGTTCGCATATGCAAACAGGATGGAAGTTGAATATTCTCATTCTGTATGCTTTTTCGACGCGCGTTACTTTTGTGCCAACAGAATTGCTTCAAGACGACTTTTGGGCAAAGCTTTACCCTTCCACAACCGTGTACCATACTTTTGAAAAAGAACACAGCAAAAATAAACTAATATGTATGGATTGCATGTGTCGAATTGAGAAAATGTTTTAGATTGCTTTGCCTCTTCGTTGACGCCATTAAGCTTTTTGTATGTAGACTATCATACCCTGTACGAGTTAAATTTTTAATAATAAATTTTCTAGGCTATTTAATTATTTATAATTGATAAATCAAATCTGTGCATATGCTTGATCATCATCCTTTACGAAAATATTAAATTTAGTGTGTTTTTATACCCGTGCCCATTGAAAATGGTCAAAAAGGGTATAATGGTTTTGTGCAATATATGTAACAGGCAGAAGGAAGCATCTCCGACCCTATAAAGTATATATATTCTTGATCAGCATCAATAGCCGAGTCGATTGAGCCATGTCCGTCTGTCTGTCCGTCTATCCGAGTGTTTGAGCCAAAGGATCTCAGAGACTATAAAAGCTAGAGACTTCAAATTTGGTATGAAGGTTGCTGGATAGCGGGCGCAGATCAAGTTTGTTTTAAATTTTAGATGCCACGCCTCTTTCGCCTGCCAATCGCAAAAAACGATTATCAGACGCGATCATTAATAAAACACTTCTTAATTAAACAGGAAGATAAGAAGTGAGCCAATTTAATGACCCTGAAAGTTTCAAAGCGATTGACTATTAAATAGAGAAGATATTTTAAATTTGCTTTTAATTCACATAAATCAAAATCATAGACATAGGCAAGTGCGAGCGAGATAGCATATGCACATTTGTTTGTGCAAGAACATAACAGTGAGCACGTGTACGAAGAGTGCGAACGCAAATACAAGCGATAGACAAAATTATCGATATCATTTGGCTACAATTTCTATCCTATTTTAATATATAGTAACATGGTTTAAGTTAATACATATTTACGATTGTGTTAAAATATATGTATGTAGATATTTGTATGCATTGCAAAAAGCGATATGTATAAATGCCACTTTATAATTTTGCACTTCGATAAAAGCTGAGTGTTGTGCGTTCTCCTGCAGGAGAGACGACAGATCATTTTACAGCACTGAAATCACTCAATTAATAATAATTATTATGTTTAATAATAAGCTAGTAAGCTCGCACATACATATATTCAATAAGTTTCATTTATTATCATTGTATTTATATGCTTAACAAATCCTGCAGAAGGAATCACAAATATTAAAGCATTTCATTTAAATTCCGCGCTCAATGCAGCAGCCTTTAACAGCAGATTGAGAAGAGTGGGAGAGATTATTTGGTGTTGCCGGACTTCAACAAGCTGAGCAAATTTTAGTTGATGGCTACCACCACTAAGCAAATAACCTATAGAGAACTCATTCCATACAAACGAATGTGCCATTCGTTATTGCTCGCGGAGCGTCCACTCTCGGCTGGGAAATCTTTTAAGAGTGGATGCATCGACCAAAGGGACTTTATTTTTGTGGCCGCTTCAGTCGACTGGCAGAGCTCGTCATTAGCACAGCCAGCGAAACTGAAAACATGCGCACTATGAAATACCCTCTGCCTTAAAAATTTTTTACCTACATTATTTAACACAAAACAACGGGGCTCCGGCTACAGTCGAGTGTGAAAAAATTCTGAATCTGTGAGTTTGGTTTTCTTATCTCTAAAAACAACAATAATTTTCGAACTTTATCTTAAAATTCGTTCCTATGGCAGCTATTTGATATCAGATTTCAACCAAACTTGGTCAGGATGTAGAATACCATCCCAAATGCGTATTCTGTTAGTTTGGTTGAGATACCTCAAACAACAAAAAGTTTATCATACTAAAACTTGATTTTGGACTGATCGTTCCTATGGCAGCTTTATGATATAGTGGTCAGATTTCAACCAAATTTTAACAGAATATATAGAACCATCCCAAATACATATCCTATTAGTTTGGTCGAGATCTTTCAAACAACAAAAAAGTTTATTTTCGACTGATCGTTCCTATGATAGCAATATGATATAGTGGTCCGATTGAATAAATTGTATTTAATTTAATTAAAATAGTAAAGCGTAATCGTAATCGCGAAAATCGCTGTTCCTCATGCCAAGAGTAGCCATCAACTAAAATTTGCTCAGCTTGTTGAGGTCCGGCAACACCAAATAATCTCTCCCACTCTTCTTATTCATCGATATCAGCTGTTAAAGGCTGCTGCATTGCGCGCGGAATTTTAATTTAAATGCAATGCTTTAATATTTGTGATTTTTTTTGCAGGATTTGTTAGGCATATAAGTACAATGATAATAAACGAAAACCTATTGAATATATGTATGTGCGAGCTTACTAGCTTATTATTAAACATAATAATTATTATTAATTGAGTGATTTCAGTGCTGTAAAATGATCTGTCGTCTCTCCTGCAGGAGAACGCACAACACTCAGCTTTTATCGAAGTGCAAAATTATAAAGTGGCATTTATACATATCGCTTTTTGCAATGCATACAAATATCTACATACATATATTTTAACACAATCGTAAATATGTATTAACTTAAACCATGTTACTATATATTAAAATAGGATAGAAATTGTACCCAAATGATATCGATAATTTTGCCTATCGCTCGTATTTGCGTTCGCACTCTTCGTACACGTGCTCACTGTTTTATTTTTGCACAAAAAAATGTGCATATGGACACTTCTCTAATGTCGAATGCGATATTGGTACGCATTCAAAGTGAAAAAAAATATATGGCACTTTTTTTTTTGACTAAGGGCGATTCTTATAGCTCTTGTTAAGCACTTTAATTGATACTAAGGTTGATTTTGGTCAACTGTTCGTTTTCAAGATAATTTAAAAAAACCGAGTCATTCGCACGCGACTCAAACAGAAGTCAATTTTTCGGCAACTAGTTTTAACACTGTATAGTAGTATATTTTAATGCGGCCAATATTAGAATGTAATGCATTGATTTATCTTAATAATGTTTTTTATTTAATTCAAAAATATTCTGTATTTTTTTTTTTATTAAATTTTATCCATTGTTGCACGCGACATGTCGCATGCGACATTTTGTTCCATCATACTTTTCATGTTTTTTTTAGAATCTTTTAAGTAATTAGACGTGCTTAATATGTTTTTAAATGACTTTAAATATATTTAGTATATTTATTTTAAAACAAATATAATATTAAATGAAAAATTTGCATTGATTTATTAAATTTCATATATTCCCTATAGTAATATGTTAAAACAACATACTTTTATAGACATTAAATTTTTTGGCCTCGGTTGACATCTCTGTGGAATTGCCCATATGCTATTCGCTCGCACTTGCCTATGTCTATGATTTTGATTTATGTGAATTAAAAGCAAATTTGAAATATCTTCTCTATTTAATAGTCAATCGCTTTGAATCTTTCAGGGTCATCAAATTGGCTTACTTCTAATCTTCCTGTTTAATTAAGAAGTGTTTTATTAAAGATCGCGTCTGATAATCGTTTTTTGCGATTCAGGCGAAAGAGGCGTGGGATCTAAAATTTAAAACAAACTTGATCTGCGCCCGGTATCCAGCAACCTACATACAAAATTTGAAGTGTCTAGCTCTTATAGTCTCTGAGATATTTTGACTCAAACAGACGGACATGGCGACTCGGCTGTTGATGCTGATCAAGAATATATATACTTTATAGGGTCGGAGATGCTTCCTTCTGCCTGTTACATACGTTGCACAAAACCATTGTACCCTTTTTGACCATTTTCAATGAGCAATAATTAAACGAAAATTAAAATATATTTGAACGCCACAACCAAGACTCGAACGCACCTCTAACGCACGGGCTGGTATCCCTACCATCAGACCCATGGACCGATTGTGTTGGCGCTGGCAAATGTGTTATATATACATTCAGACAGACAATTTAAATAAACGAAAAACATAAAATTCTGCATGCACCGCCCGGACTCGAAACTCGCGTCTCATGCTTAGCATGCCGCCTACCTATTACTTCGACCACTGTGCCGTCTAGGCAGACGTTGGCTAACTCTATATACATACTTACATTCTGGCAGAGTTAATATAAAATGAATTAAATAATCATTTTAATTATATTTCCTTGCTGCCAATACTGTGCACTAATTTGTAATATCTTCACTAATTGTGGACCAATCGGGTTGAAAGTTGGCGTTCAGTTTCTGGGCATGAAATTATACCTTCCGCCCGTTTCCTACTTTTAACAAACTTAATATATCCGCTCAGGGTATAAAATTACATTCTAAAACTCAAGTTTAAAATTCTTAATATTTTTGTTAAATTAAATCAATTTGCGGAATAAATGGAAACCAACCAGACTGGTTTTTGATTTCACTGAAAAAATACTTATAAAGCACCAATATCAAAATTATTGCGGAGAAGAAATTGAAAATCGTACTTGAATCTAAATTTCTTAGCGAACAATGAAAAAGTACACATACACATTTTCTGGAAAAAACAGGTTGACCAATATTAATAAAAATTGACCAAACAAAGCCTATATTTGCTAACCTCGTAGCGCGATGATGTTAACAATAATGAAAATTTCCCAGACATACAGAAGTGAGTTTCAGCTGGGCTAAATTTTGCTCTTTCAATTTAATTTTATGCAAAGTTGTTTTAGACGTAATAATTGATTTATCTTGCGATTCTTTTACATTTCTAGAACCATAGTTCAGCTTAACAAAGATGCGTCGCTCCTCAATTACGCCTGTGTTTAATTTGAGCACTCAAGAGCCGTTGATTGTCGTTGAAGAGTCTCATGCCGCCGAGGATAGCGAAGATATGGAGGGAGCAACCGGTGGATGCGATTCCAGAGAGACAAAGAGGACAAACAGCGACGACTCCGAGCCGGATTCACCGGTTAATCCTTATCTGTTGTGTCCGTTTCCCGATATGCAGCAACGGCGCAAGCATTCGCTTCCATCACTTCAGATAACCGAGGGTATTACTGCCAGCCAGGTGCGGCGCCTATCTGAGGTAGGCGGCGAGACGGGTGGCCTCAGTCCCAAGGAGGTGGAATTTCTAGCTACTCTATCGCAAAAGGCCAACCCAACCACAGGTGGTCGTCGCCACTCGGTGGTCACTATATCGGCACTTCCCACAACGCTCTTTGGGCGCAGTCGGCGCGAGTCCATTTCCGCTGTTTCGTTCAGGTAAATGACATTTTTGTTTACTTTGTCACTGAGTAAGCCACTTTCGCTTTTAATTGGAAGTTTTGTGCGCCATTACCGACGCACAGTGGCACCGTATGAGTTTTTAGGTTGCAAAAGTCAAATCTTTTGAACCAAATGATATAATCAAATAATTTAAAAAGCTTATGATAAATAACTCTTTATCCAATACAATTAATTTTTGAAAGAGGTTCTGAGCTTTCTAAATGCTTACTTATCGCTATCAAAGTTAAAATTTGTGAAGAAACATATTTTATGGTAGCTAAAAAAAATTTATTTTAGAATTTTTTCATTTTTTTTATGTTTCTTTTATAAAGTTTTCATGTTATAAAGTTCCTACCCAAAAATTAAAAAAAAAAAGCCAGAAATGGTATAAAGGGTAGAAGGAATGATCTCCGACCCTATAAAGGATATATATTCTTGATCAGTATCAACAGTCGAGTCGATTGAGCCATGTCCGTCTGTCTGTTCGAGGATCTTAGAGACTATAAGAGCTAGAGACTTCCAATTTGATATGTAGGTTCCTGGATACCGGGCGCAAATTAAATTTTTTATGTTTTTAAATTTGGATCGGGCCACTATATCATATAGCTACCATAGGAACGATCAGTCGAAAATCAAAATTTAGTACGAAAAACTTTTTTGGTTGTTTGAGATATCTCAACTTAACTGACAGAATACATATCTGGGACGGTATCATACATTCAGACCAAATTTGGTAAAAATCAGACCACTATATCATATAGCTACCATAGGAACGATCAGTCGAAAATTAAGTTGTAGTAAGAAAAACAGTTTTTGTTGTTTGAGATATCTTGACCAAACTGATGCAATATGCATCTGGAATAGTATCATACATCCTGACCAAATTTGGTTGAAATCAGAACACTATATCATAAAGCTACCATAGGAACGATTAATCGAAAATTTTGATTTAGTTTGAACTTTGTTAAATCGGTTCACTAGATCATATGTGGAGATGTAATACGAACAATCAGACCTTCGGTGTGCCTAACGGCGTGCTAATACGTAAGAGGCTATCGGAGCGCCAGGGCACAGGGTATCCTACAGTCAAGCACACTTGATTGTAGTCGCACCTCCTTGTGAGCGAAGCGAGCAGGGGATGGAGCCCCCTAGTTTTTTAATTAATTTTTAATTTTCTTCAAAATATGGATCGTGATTCGTTTGAGATATCTCAACTAGTCTTACAGAATTTGCATTTGGGATGGTCTATACGCTCTGACAATATGTTCTGAAATTTGGTTGAAATCGGAAAACTCTATCATGTAGGTGCCATAGGAACGATCAATCAATTTTTAGTAAGATAAACTTTTTTCTTGGATGAGTTATCTCAACCAATCTTACGGAATATGCATCTAGGATGGTCCTATATATCCTGACCAAATTTGGTCCAAATTTTGGACTACTATATCATATAGCTGCCATAGGAATTAGGTCTAATTATGAAATTTTGATATTATTTACGTGTCAGAATACGATTTGTGCCTACCTGTGGCAACTATAAGTGAACATTGATCTGTGACTGAAAGATTGACTATTTGTACGCCAACATAATTACTCTTTTAGGTGCGTACCTGATATTTTAAATGAGTAATGCATGAAACTCTTGAATGAGTCTCCAAAGCGAAAAAAGGCAATTTTAGGCTGTCTATTGGCCCAAATGAGCTTTTGGTTCCCCCATTTTCACCCACTTCATCCGATCCAGCCCTCATTAACCTTTGCACCCCGTCTACTCATTCGATTGTCAGCAGGGTTGATAAAGATGCTTTATCAATGGATGGTGTTCCTTCTGATAGTGCTGCATTATCAATGGATGTTGTTCCTTCTGACACCGAAAAATTTTCTGTTTCGGTATTTGTCAGCGCTGTTCCACATGACAGCGTTGATACCACTACTGTTCAAAATGGTCAACCAACTAGCGCAGTAGCGTCTGCTAAAGTTACTGCTGCTGCTGATAAAAAGACCCTTGTAGGTGCTCCACCAAAAAAACAAATTTTTGTTTATAGGCTGTCCCCTGATACCACATCTGAGGATGTTTGGCTTTTATTCAAGCCAAATCTGATGCCAAAATTACGGTGGAGACATTCAATTTTTCTTATCTTCGGGAGATATCGTCGTTTTAAATAAATGTTCCGATCAATCATTTTAACAAAATTTTTTGTAAAGATTTCTGGCCTGATCAAATAATTGTAAAGGAATACACTGTGAAAAAGAAAAATCGGACTCCGATTGTATTGCCTACTTCTTCATCTTTATCTGTTAGACTTCTCAACTCGTTCGCGTTCTGACTAACATCCTCCCTCTCTCTGGGCTATCAGAATGTTAGAGGGCTTCGTAGCAAACTTAGTAGTCTTTATCTAAATAGCCTGTCCTTTCATTTTAATGTTGTTGCCTTTTCTGAAACATGGTTAAGGCCCGACATTCATAATTCTGAAATTCTTTCTACCAAATTCTCTATTTATAGAAAGGATCGTACCCCACGTATTGGTGGTGGTGTGCTTATTGCTATTGATTTATTTCGGAAGTAGTAATAACCGATTGTTCTACTGATATTGAATTTGTGGCTGTTAAAATGAGTATTAGTGGCATTAATGGTTATTTTACATGTTCTTATATTCCTCTTTCTGCAGACAACTCAATCTATTCTCTGCATGCTGCTGCTATTCATTCTGTTCTATCTATGCTCTCTGATCGTGATTTTCTTGTTGTTCTTGGTGATTTTAATATTGCCGGAACACATTCGATTTCTTGTCCGGACTCTAACGTTCTGAATTCCACGACCCAACATGATTTTCTGGATAATGTGTTTGGGATGTCATTGTGTCAGATCAATGATATCCCGAATTCATTGAAAAGGATGCTCGATCTTATTTTTGTTTTGGATCCCTCTTTTTTATCTGTCTCTCTTACTAATCCTATCTCTTTTCCTAAAGACCACTATCATCCGGCTTTGGAGGTGTTGATGGACTTACCTGTCCGTAAGGTTAGTTAATGTGGTAGGCCGGCAAAGAATGTTCGTCAATTTCGGAAAACCTATTTTTCCAGATTTTCTCAGCTCTTATTACTGACTGACTGGTCCCGGCTGTACGGGTGCAGGGACTTAAACAGTGCAATATCGATATTTTATTTGACTTTAAACTCTTTACTTGATTTATGTGTTCCGTTGTGTGCTCCAAGCAGATTCAAGAAACCTGTTTGGTATACAAAGGAATTAACTAACAAGAAAAATAGGATATCAAGATTTTATAAAGAATTCCAGAAAACTGGCTCTTTCTTGGATCTTTCTCGATATCTGATTGCATGTTCAAATTTTTCTGTTCTGAATAACCACTGCTATGAACATTACCTTAGAGGTTTTAAATTGCAGTTTCAAAGGATCCGAAAAAGTTTTATTCATTTGTCAATTCTAGGCGAAGATCATCAACACTTCCATCTACCGTGTTTTTTGAAAATAAGACCGCTGACTCTGATCAGGCTATGGCCGATTTATTTGCGGAATTTGTTCAAACAACATATAGCGTTCAGGTTGATCAATCGGGTTCGCATTATCCTTATCCCTATCGTTTAAATACCTCTAATTGTATTTTTGGACCTTTAATCACTGAAAGCATGCTTTTAAATGATTTAAAGGCCGTAAAACCGGAATTTTCACCGGAACTGGACAGAGTACCAGGATGTGTTCTTAGGTACTGCGCTGAAGGTCTTTTGAAACCACTGTATAACTTATTTAAACTTTCTGTGGAGTTATGCTTTTTCCCTAGAATATGGAAAGAATCATTTATTATTCATTTACTTAAAAAAGGAATCAAGTCTGATATCACTAACTATAAAGGTATATCTAAGTTGTCTGCTATTCCTAAAACTTTGAGAAACTGATAACTTCTCAGCTGCAATATCTTTGTAGATCTATAATTTCACCCTGCCATCATGGGTTTGTGAAATATAGATCTTCTACCACTAACTTATTGGAATTTACCTCATTTGTTATACATGGTTTTCAAAATAAAATGCAAACTGATGTTACTTACACTGATTTTAGTAAAGCTTTCGACTCCGATAATCACCATATTTTATTGCGTAAGCTCCATCTTTTAGAATTTCCAAATAACCTTATTCTTTGGATTGCAAGCTCCTTAAATTTAGGAATCCAAAAAGTCTACTTTAATGGTTTTGTATCTAAACCTGTTTTAGTTTTTTCTGGTGTACCTCAAGGAAGTCATATTGGCCCCTTATTATTTACGCTCTTTATAAATGACCTGCCTTCTGTAATAAATCACTCTCGGGTTCTGATGTATGCCGATGATGTTAAACTATGTATGTCGGCCACTGACAATCTTCTTGGTGTCAGGTTGCAAACTGATCTTGACAGTTTTCAGACCTGGTGTAAAGTAAACTTATTAAATCTTAATTGTAGTAAATGTAAAGTAATGTCGTTTAGTAGGCAAACCCCCTTTTTACTTAATTATGTTCTTAATTGTAATCCGCTCGAACGTATAATGTCGGTTACTGATTTGGGTATTCTTCTGGATCCAAAGCTGAAGTTTGGTCGAAAGAATTTGATGATCCCTATATTACTAAGTTGCTTTTTACTTCACTTGTTCGACCTATTCTGGAATATGGGTCTTGTATATGGAATCCCCAATATAAGATTCATCAGGACAAAATAGAATAAACAATTTATAATCTTCGTCCTCCGGGGTCTTAACTGGCCTTCTTACCGAAGTAGACTTCTATTGTTAAATCTCCCCTCTCTGTCTGATCGGAGAATAATGCTTGGTGTAGTCTTTCTTCATAAACTAATTAATGGTGAAATTGATTCGTCTGAATTAATTAGCCAAATTAGTTTTGCTGTCCCGATCAGAACTTTTAAAAATTTTCTTCCTCTTTCTCTTCACTCTTGTAGTACTAACTATGCTATCCATAACCCTTTCCGAGTTCTATGCTCTTATTATAACCGTCCATCTCATATTATATCAAATAATACTTCCATTCCTTCTCTTAACGCTTTAATAATTTCCCACTTAGCTACTTTAATGTTTAATGTTTTTGTATTTGAAACTAGTTTTAGTACTATGTTTAACTGTCTTTGTCTGTTTGTCCGCGCGTCAACAAGCCCGTGCTTGTCCAAATTAAAGAATTAAAAAAAATTTATTTGAACATCCTGTATCTGTACTTGAATATTGGGAGCAGACATTTGCAGATTTTCTCAGGTAAGCAATCGACTGAAAATGCCATTTTTAAACTATTAGATCAAATTAGTTAGTCAAAACATTGGAGAGTGAAAAATGAAATCATATATATTAAACAAACAATAACATAGCAACAAGTTTCCTAAGATACATGCCTTGATGCACGCAATACCATGAAACCATGACAATTTTTTTGTTTTTTAAATCAAAACTTCAAACTTTTGAATTAGGTTAAGAAATAATAAAAAAAGATATTTTGAAAACATGAGAAATATAATAAATTATAATTATTTTTTAATTTTCTATCAAAGTTGAAAAATAGTGAAAATATGGAAAATGGGCAAAAAGCGATTTACCTGGAGAAACACAAAGTAAACAGAAAAATTTTTTGTATTATACACTTAATATATACATCAATTTATAGAAACAACAAATTTATGATTGGTTACCTAGCTTTCGCTGTATTATAGCTGAAAGAGGACCAAATTACCAAAAATTTTATTTTTTTCTGAAACACGGAAAATCTGTTAACTTTGACGGGCTATAAATTTAAAAAAAGGGTAACAAATTTTTAATAGATGAAGGACTAACTAGTGACGAAAACATTTCCATGGCCCAAAATTTCTGATATCCAATTTTGTGACGAATGGAAATAATTGTATATAACACTTATTCTTAAAAAAATTGTTTGGCATTCTTCGAAGCTATTTTTTTTGTCTTCTTCTTAGCTACGGCGCCACTGTGCGACGGAATCGCACGAGCAACGATCGACGCACAGTGGGATTTGCCGATAATCGTTGCAAAAATCATACCTTTTGAACTAATTGATTTGTAAATAAATTAAAATTTAAATAGCCCCAATCAAGGAAATGTTATATTCTTCGACATGTTAAAACTTTTCATTTTAGTCAATAAGGGCAATATAGGCCCAAATTTAAACTTAAAATTGTATATGTATAATTTCTCGACAACCCCGATTCGATTAACTCGCAGAAACAAGCGGTGGAAATTAGGAACACTTTTTATATTCTTCTCTGAAATTAACTTTATTGACAGACACAAAAATAAACCAGATGCCAACAAACAACAAAAAAGTTTTTTATACAGCTATATCATATAGTGGTGCGATCCAAATTTAAAAACAAACTCTTCCTGCGCCCGGTATTCAGGTATACCAAGTTTGAAGACTCTAGCTCTTATAGTCTCTGAGATCGTTGCGTTCAGACACACGGACATTTAGACAGACGGACATGGCTCAACTGTAGAATACCCTGTGCCCTGGCTCTCCGATAGGTCATACGTTAGGCTACGTTAGGCATGCCGAAGGTGTGATGATGCGGCATTAACTTTTTGACTAATTGTTCGTATTACATCTATGTGAGCTAGTGAACCGATTTAAACCAAATTACAAATTCTGAATCTGTGAGTTTGGTTGACTTATCTCTAAAAACAACAATAATTTTCGTACTATATCTTAAAATTCGTTCCTATGGCAGCTATTTGATATCAGATTTCAACCAAACTTGATCAGGATGTAGAATATCATCCCAAATGCGTATTTTGTTAGTTTGGTTGAGATACCTCAAACAACAAAAAATTTTATCATACTAAAACTTGATTTTCGACTGATCGTTCCTATGGCAGCTATATGATATAGTGGTCCGATTTCAACCAAATTTTATCAGGATATATAGGACCATCCAAATGCATATCCTATTAGTTTGGTCGAGGTCTTTTAAACAACAAAAAAGTTTATTTTCGGCTGATCGTTCCTATGACAGCAATATGATATAGTGGTCCGATTGAATAAATTGTATTTAATTTAATCAAAATAGTAAATCGTAAGTCGTAATCGGAATCGTAATCGCTGAAATCGCTGTTGCTCATGCCAAGAGTAGCCATCAACTAAAATTTGCTCAGCTTGTTGAAGTCCGGAAACACAAAATAGTCTCTCCTACTCTTCTTAATCATCGAAATCAGCTGTTAAAGGCTGCTGCATTGCGCTCGGAATTTAAATTTAAATGCAATGCTTTAATATTTGTGATTCTTTTTGCAGGACTTGTTAAGCATATAAATACAATGATAATAAATGAAAGCCTATTGAACATATGTGCGAGCTTACTAGCTTATTATTAAACATAATAATTATTATAAATTCAGAGTCTTCAGTGTTGTATAATGATCTGTTGTCGAGGTGTCGAGGTGCAAAATTATAAAGTGGCATTTATACATATCGCTTTTTGCAATGTATACTAATATCTACATACATATATTTCAACACAATCGTAAACATGTATTAACTTAAACCATGTTAATATATTAAAATAGGATAGAAATTGTAGCCAAATGATATCGATAATTTTGTCTATCGCTTGTATTTGCGTTCGCACTCTTCGTACACGTGCTCACTGTTATGTTCTTGCACAAACAAATGTGCATATGCTATCTCGCTCGCACTTGCCTATGTCTATGATTTTGATTTATGTGAATTAAAAGCAAATTTTAAATATCTTCTCTATTTAATAGTCAATCGCTTTGAAACTTCCAGGGTCATTAAATTGGCTTAAATGCAGCAGCCTTTAACAGCTGAGTTCGATGATTAAGAAGAGTGGGAGAGATTATTTGGTGTTGCCGGACTTCAACAAGCTGAGCAAATTTTAGTTGATGGCTACTCTAGTCATGAGCAACATCGATTTCAGCAATTACGATTACGATTGCGATTTACGATTTACTGTTTTAATTAAATGAAACACAATTTATTCGATCGGACCACTATATCATATTGCTGTCATAGGAACGATCAGTCGAAAATAAACTTTTTTGTTGTTTGAAAGATCTCGACCAAACTAATAGGATATGCATTTGGGATGGTCCTATATATCCTGATAAAGTTTGGTTGAAATCTGACCACTATATCATATAGCTGCCATAGGAACGATCAGTCCAAAATCAAGTTTTAGTATGACAAACTTTTTTGTTGTTTGAGGTATCTCAACCAAACTAACAGAATACGCATTTGGGATAGTATTCTACCTCCTGACCAAGTTTGGTAGAAATCTGACGTATGACCTATCGGAGAGCCAGGGCACAGGGTATTCTACAGTCGAGCACACTCGACTGTAGCCAGAGCCCCCTTGTTGACCATTTTCAATGGGCACGGGTATAAAAACGCTAGCATTATGTGAAGAAGAAGAACTTGACATTAATCTACGCTAGTTGATCCTGAGACTTAAGCAAAACACGGAGTTGCCAGTTGAGGATCTTTTGTTGTTTGCAAACAGCTGACAGGCCTCTAAGAACGTCGAACTGTTTAGAATTTTTCTAGGTATATAGCAGAGAAAGATCCGGCACACAAGTGAAAACGAAGACGAATGCTTGAATTTGGTCAATATAGACGACAATATTGGTAGATTATAAGCAAGAACAAAAACTGAAATCGTTTTGTGGACATAAATTAAATGTTTAGACCCCGTACTTAAAAAAAGTACAGGGGTCTATTAACTTTGTCATAAAAAAAAATGTGCGTAACAGGCAGAATGAGTCGTGGCAGACCCCATAAAGTATATATATTCTTGATCAGCATCAACAGCCGAGTCGATTTAGCCATGTCCGTCTGTCCGTCTGTCTGTCTGTCCGTCTGTCCGTCCGTCTGTAAGAGCGCCTAAATCTCAGAGACTATGTAGGTCCGTCTATATTGCAAGCAGATCAAGTTTGTTTTATATTTTGGCCACGCCCACTTTAACGCCCATAAATTAGAAATATCTTATTTTAAACGACAATTTAAAGGATATCTCAACCAATCTAACAGAATATGCATAAAGGATAGTTCTATAAATTCTGACCAGGTTTGGTTGAAATCGGTCCGCTATATTATATAGCTGCCATAGGAACAATCAGTCGAAAATCAAGCTTTAGTATGAAAAACTTTTTTCTTTATTGAGATATCTCAACCAATTCAACAGAATATGCATCTGGAGTGATTTTATACATACCGACCAAGTTTGGTTTAAATCGGTTTTCTATATAATATAGCTGCTCAAAACATGCTCAAAACTTTTTACACTTATTATTTTATGCAAAAGAACGCCCTAAATTTCATAAATTCGATAAGGTTGATGACCAAAGAAATGCAATTGTTTGTTTTATCATTTATAAATATTAAATTAACATAGAAAATTGGTTTTATAAATGTAACCTGTGTAAGTATTAGACTTTACATACAAAAAATAAATCGCATCAACTAAAAAGCAAAGCATCGCACAATGGGCAATTTGACCAGCTTGTGAGGCCAAAACTAATAACTGAAAAGCGGAGCAAGATAATTTGATGGGGTTATTTTTCTAGTATTATGTATCCAAATTTGTTGTTTTATCATTTAGGAATATTAATTTAACATTGAAAATTGGTTTCATAAATGTAACCTGTATATGGTATGAGACTTTACATACAAAATCTTAATCGCATCAACGAAAAAGCAAAGCATCGCACTATGGGCAATTTGACCAGTTTGTGAGGCCAAAACTAATAACTCAAAAGCGGAGCAAGATAATTTGATTGGGTTATTTATCTAGTATTATGTATCCTCTTAGAAGTATTCTGGAAATTTAGGGTTATTATTATACAAAATAAAACATTCCTCATGGGAATCGGATGAGTGAAGAGTGAACTTTTTTTTTAATGGTTTGAGCTATCTCAACCAATTTTGGTCATATTTGTATTGACTAAATTTGGTTCAAATCAGATTACTATATCATACAGCTGCCATAGGTACGATCATTCGTAAATAAAGTTTTGTTACACATTGTTGCGCACAGTGACACATTGTGTCAATTATTGTAGATTCAAGCAAAAAAAATAATTTTGTTGTTATGGTGTAATCATCGTTTTTTTAAAATAAATTTAAATTTTTTTTCTGCCCTAACTTAATTTAAATATTAATTTAAATTTTGTTCCTTCCACTTACACCTGCTTATCTCACGAACCAGAGGAGTTTCCAAAAGTCTTAGTATGCACCTTTGTTTAATTTGGACGTTGATGTACCAAACGAGCAGTACACTCAAGTGCCCAATCGACACCAAGCACAGGCTTGCTGACGCGCGGACAAATAGACAAAGGCAGTTAAACATAGTACTAAACATAGTTTCAAATACAAAAAACATTAAACGTTAAATTTACTACAATCTTGCTAAATGGGAAATTATTAAAACGTTAAGAGAAGGAATGGACGAATTATTAGATATAATATGAGACTAACTGTTATAATTAGAGCATAGGACTCGAAAAGGGTTATGGATAGCATAGTTAGTACTACAAGAGTGAAGAGGAAGACAATTTCTAAAAGATCTGATCGCTCTCCCGATCAACTAACTTGGCTAATTAATTCAGACGAATTAAATTACCATTAATTAGTTTATGTAGAAAGACTACACCAAGCATTATTCTCCGATCAGAAAGAGAAGGGAGATTCAACAATAGAAGTCTACTTCGGTAAGGTGGCAAGCGAATGTTAAGACCCCGGAGGGCGAAAATTTATTCTGTCCTGATGAATATTATATTGGGGATGCCATATACAAGACCCATATTCCAGAATGGGTCGTACAAGTAAAGTATAAAGTAATTGTGTAATATAGAGAAACGCGCTAAGAGAAGGGGTTTGCCTACTAAACGACATAACTTTACATTTACTACAATTAAGATTTAATAAGTTTACTTTACACCATGACTGAAAACTGTCAAGACCAGTGTGCAACCTGACACCAAGAAGATTGTCAGTGGCCGACATACATAGTTTAACGTCATCGGCATACATCAGAACCCGAGAGTGATTTATTACAGAAGGCAGGTCATTTATAAAAAGCGTAAATAACAAGGGGCCAAGTAGACTTCCTTGTGGCTCTCCAGAAAATACTTGAACAGGTTTAGATACTAAACCGTTAAAGTAAACATTTGGGTTCCTAAATTTAAATAGCTTGCAATCCAAAGAATAAGGTTATTTGGAAAACCTAAAATGTGGAGTATACGCAATAAAATATGGTGATTAACGGAGTCGAATGCTTTACTAAAATCAATATAAATAACATCAGTTTGCATTTTATTTTGAAAACCATGTATAACAACTGAAGTGAATTCCAATAAGCTAGTGATACTAGATCTATATTTCACAAAACCCATGCTGGCAGGGTGAAATTTTAGATCTTCAAAGATATTGCAACTAAGAAGTTATCAGTTTCTCAAAATTTTTAAGAATAGCAGACAACTTAGATATACCTCTATAGTTAGTGACATCAGACTTATTTCCTTTTTTAAGTAAGGGAATAATAAGTGATTCTTTCCATATTCTAGGGAAAGAGCATAACTCAACAGAAAGTTTAAATAAGTTATACAGTGGTTTCAAAAGACCGTCAGCACAGTACCTAAGAACACATCCTGGTACTCCGTCCGGTCCCGGTGAAAATTCCGGTTTTACGGCCTTTAAATCATTTAAAAGCGAGCTTTCAGTGATTAAAGGTCCAAAAATACAATTAGAGGCATTTACACGATAGGGCTAAGGCGAGCCCGATTGATCAACTTGAACGCTATATGTTGTTTGAAAAAACTCCGCAAATAATCGGCCATAGCCTGATCAGAATCAGCGGTCTTATTTTCAAAAGACACGGTAGATGGAAGTGTTGATGATCTTCGCTTTGAATTGAGAAATGAATACAACTTTTTAGGATCCCTTTGAAACTGCAATTTGCAACCCCTAAGGTAATCTTTATAGCAGTGGTTATTCAGAACAACAAAATTTGAACGTGCAATCAGATATCGAGAAAGATCCAAGAAAGAGCCAGTTTTCTTGAACTTCTTATACAATCTTGATTTCCTATTTTTCATGTTAGTTAATTTCCTTGTATACCAAACAGTTTTGTTAGATATGCTTGGAGCACACATCGGAACACATAAATCAAGTAAAAATTGTAAAGTTTAATAAAAAATCGACATTGCACTCTCCAAGTCCTGCACCCGTAAAGCCGGGACCAGTCAGTCAGTAATAAGAGCTGAGAAAGTCTGGAAAATCTGTGTTCCGAAATTGACGAACATTCTTTGTCGGCTTACCACATTAACTAACCATACGGACTGGTAAGTCCATCGACACCTCCAAAGTCGGAAGATAGTGGTCTTCAGGAAAAGATATTGGATTAGTACGAAAGACAGATAAAAAGGAGGGATCCAAAACAAAAATTAGATCAAGCATCCTGTTCAATGAATTTGGGATATCATTGATCTGACACAATGACATCCCAAATACATTATCCAGAAAATCATGTTGGGTCATGGAAGTCAGAACGTTTGAGTCGGGACAAGAAATCCAATTTGTTCCGGCAATATTGAAATCACCAAGAACAACAAGAAAATCACGTCAGAGAGCATAGATAGAACAGTATGAATAGCAGAAACTTGCAGAAAATAGACTGAGTTATCTGAAGAAGGAGGAATATATAAACATGTAATATAAACATGAATGCCACTCATACTCATTTTGACAGCAACAAATTCAATATCAGTATAACAATCGGTTATTACTGCTTTCGAAAATAAATCAGCATCAATAGCAATAAGCGTACCACCACCAATACGTGGGGTACGATCCTTTCTATAAGTAGGGAACTTGTAAGAAAGAATTTCAGAATTATGAATGTCGGGCCTTAACCATGTTTCAGAAAAGAAACAATATTAAAATGAAAGGACAGACTATTTAGATATGGATTACTAAATTTGCTACGAAGCCCTCTAAGATTCTGATAGCCCAGAGAGAGGGAGGATGTTAGTTTTTTGATATCTAACAGATATTGATGAAGAAGTAGGCAATACAATCGGAGTCCGATTTTTCTTTTTCACAGTGTATTCCTTTACAATTATGTGATCAGGCTAGAAATCTTTACAACAAATTTTGTTAAAATGATTGACCGGAACACTTATTTTAAACGACGATATCTCCTGAAGATATGAAAATAGAGGAACTGAACGCTCATTTGGGCCAATAGACAGCCTAAAATTTTCCTTTTTACGCTTTGGAGACTTTTTCAAGAGTTTCATGCCCTTAAAATTGGCATCCGAAGCTGAGAAGCTACCGGACAGTTTTTTAAACTGTCCGAAAAGATCCCCAAAGCCTTTCTTAGTCTGCCTCATAAACATCTCTACATAAAATATTATCACACAGCCAGCAGCAAACAAAACCCATCTTTACGTTTGCTCGTATCTGGCAATTTTTATTTAAGTAAAAATTAGATAAAATAATACAAAATATGAGACACTCTAGGGTTAATCACTAAAGATGCTGAATTTGTACATACAAATCAAACAGCAACGAAAGGCAAACACAAAGAGCAAGAGCGAGCGCGAACCGAAAGCACACCGGAATCTAACCACAGTGAAAAAACGGAACACCGCGACCTACACCAACAACAAAGCCGGAGAGCGCGTTGAGAGCGATGGAAAAAGTGTGGAATGAGCGACGTTAGAGCGCGAAAGACGCGGTGTACAAGCACAAAGTAAAAATACAAAAACAAAAAAACAACAGGCGGCAATGTAAAAGCACAAAAGTTAGCGTTGCAATTTGTTGTTGTATTTAAACACAATATATTAATCTTTTAAATATCCAATTAAGACTGTGGTGAAATACAACCGATGTATCACACAAGACGCTAGCAACTTAGTGCACAAAAATTACAATAAAAAACAGATTTAAACGTGGAAAAATACAGAAATACGAGGCGAAAGAAAAAAACACGTCCGTTGGCTAAAGCGAATGAAGGAATGTTTTTGAAGTAAAATTTAATTTAAAATTTAATAATTTTATTTAATTTAAATTGTTCTCCTCCAACTTACACCTGCTTATCTCACGAGCCAGAGGAGTTTCCAAAAGTCGCAGTATGCACATTTAGTTGGTAAAACTATACCTTTCTATCGGTATATAGCTCGATCTGATCGGACAGTCATATCAAATTTTGCTAGTCGCCCGTCACACCCTTCGTGATGCTTTCGTCACTATCGCAAAAAGCCGTCCGCAGTGATCTGATTGGGGTTTTTTGGGTTTTCCCCAATCCTTGCAATGAATGTTGGATCATTTAATAATTTTTTTAATGCCCCCAGATTTTACTTCAAAACTTAAATTTTTTATCCTTTGAGTTAAAATTTAAATATAATTATCAAATGTTACTTGAATTTTTATATTGCTTCATTTTTAGACCCCGTTCTTAAAAAAAGTACAGGGGTCTATTAACTTTGTCATAAAAAAAAATGTGCGTAACAGGCAGAATGAGGCTTGGCAGACCCCATAAAGTATATATATTCTTGATCAGCATCAACAGCCGAGTCGATTTAGCCATGTCCGTCTGTCCGTCTGTCCGTCTGTCTGTCTGTCCGTCTGATCTCAGAGACTATAAGAGCTAGAGCCTTCAAACTTGGTATGTAGGTCCGTCTATATTGCAAGCAGATCAAGTTTGTTTTATATTTTGGCCACGCCCACTTTAACGCCCACAAATTAGAAATATCTTATTTTAAACGACAATTTAAAGGATATCTCAACCAATCTAACAGAATATGCATAAAGGATAGTTCTATAAATTCTGACCAGGTTTGGTTGAAATCGGTCCGCTATATTATATAGCTGCCATAGGAACAATCAGTCGAAAATCAAGCTTTAGTATGAAAAACTTTTTTGTTTATTGAGATATCTCAACCAATTCAACAGAATATGCATCTGGAGTGATTTTATACATACCGACCAAGTTTTGTTGAAATCGGTCTTCTATATAATATAGCTGCCATAGGAACAATCAGTCGAATATCAAGCTTTAGTGTGCAATTTTTTTTTGTTTATTGAGATATATGAACCAATCTAACAGAATGTGCGTCTGGGGTTATCTTATTCATTCTGACCTAGTTTGGTTGAGATCGGTTTACTATATCATATAGCTACCATAGGAACAATCAGTCGAAAATCAAGCTTTAGTATGAAAAGCTTTTTTGTTTTATTTCGTTGAAATCGGTCTACTTTATTATAAAGCTGCCATAGGAACGATTAGTCAAAAATGTATACTGAGTAGGCAAATTTTTGTTGTTTCTGGAGATACCACAATCAGACTAGCAGATTGGGAGTTTTATATTGTCTTATACTTCCTGATACAATGTTTTATATATGTACAGATTTATATTATTTTCTTTTAATCAGGAGTTGCTTTTCCATAGTAAGTACGGGGTCTCCGTAGCACCGCCCACTAGTTTTACTTTAATTTTGGTGAACTGTACTTAGTTGACATTATACGCTCGATGCGTTCAAGCCCACGGACGAACGGACATGGCTCAAAAGACTCGGCTGTTGATCAAGAGTAAATACATTTTATGGAGTGTGCCACGCTTTCTTCGGCCTGATATATATATATATATCATAAAACCATTATACCCTTTTTTGCCCATTTTAAATAGGCACAGGGTATAAAAATAAAGTTACACCATAGACAAAAATAGTTTTTAGTCATATGGAGCCCCATATGTATAAAAATATTGGGTGTAATCCTCCGTAAAAGGCCAACAATTTCAAAAGCTTGTAAAATTTTAATGGACCCAGACGATGCTAATTATGCTTAAATGTTATTATCCTTCCTTTGCAGCGGAAGTCGTCGTGGGAGCGTAATCGCTGGACCACCGCTAACTGATCATCGCGGCAGTATTCATAACTTGCAGTTGGACATTATGGATGGTATTGTGCAGCAGCGCAAGACTCGTAGTGGCAGTGGAGTTTGGACAGCACCCGTGCTCCAGGAGGCAGATAGCAACGTTCCCGTCCAAACATAAGCGTTCGAAGCGATGATTGAGAAGTACGCGAAAGGAAATTGGCGAGGAACTGGATGAGCATGAGCATGCTTAGCTAACATATTCTTTTCCTTAACTCCACACCCACTCTCGGCTTTTTTGATGCTCTCTTTCCTTATCGAAAATGCAACGGCAGAAGAAAGAAAAATTGAGTGCCCAACATACATATATAGAAACCCGGAGAAGAAGGGGTACCTAGAGTCCATACATAAACCTAAATACTAAAAAAAAAAGAATAGACGGTAACTGCGATTGCAGACCTGCGCTAAACGCTCATATACCTTAAACTACTTCCGAACCGTATTCATTGATAAACCTTACTGGCACATGGAAATTGATTGGGAATCAATCCATTTCATAACGATTTATATCAACTATGAGGACGCTTATGATTCGTATTTTGGTACGCTTATCTATAAAAAAAATTTGTTATTTATATTTACACGAAATTCTAGCATATTAATTTTAATTGTTTAACTCAGCGTTGGGCAACCCAAGATATTTTTTATTTTACTGAGAGCACACTATTCAGATTTGTATTTCTGCTGTAGGGATATTCTGGTTTATTCGCTGTCAGATTTCAGCAATTTAAATCCTTTGTTCATTTTGGATTCATGGTATATTTTTTAATATAAGGTTATAGTATTTCAAATAGTAACAAGATTGCATCTTAAATATGGCTTTGAAACTTAAATTTAAAAAAGCGGACCAGTCGAGTGCAATCGACAGGAAGATACCCTGAGCCTAGGTATCTCTAGAAAGGGCAATAATTTATATACTAATAATTAATTATCGACAATCGTTTATATGTCAGCTATAATACATATATGATATAAATGAGTGTATGTACCAACTTGCACGATATTATTAAATTTTTTTAACACATTAATAGGAAAAAAAAAATATACTTGAACGCCACAACCAAGACTCGAACCAACGACCTCTAACGCACCACCTCGTATCCTTGCAATCAGACCCATGGACCGATTGCGTCGGCGCTGGCAAATATGTTATACATTCAGGCAGAAAATTTAAATAAATGAAAAGCACAAAATTCTGCATGCATTGCCCGGACTCGAACCCGGGACTCATGTCTAGCATGCCGCCCACCTATCACTACGACCACTGTGCTGTCCTGGCAGATGCCGGCTAATTCGATATACATACATGCATACATTCTGGCAGAGTAAATATAAAATGAACTAATTAATAATTTTAATTCTATTTCCTTGCTGCCACAAACTTGTTCATATTTTCATTATTTATGAACCAATCGTGTTGAAAAATGGTGATTAGTTGCTAGGCATGATCCGACACCCGTTGGCATAAAAAAAATGTATAAATTTAACTTATAACCCTAAATTAAAGGTGATGTCAGGTGTTTTCTAATTACGCCCCCACAGTGGGCGTGGCGACTTTTCAACATTAACTCGAGTTGCCTGACTTAATGGGGAGTCTATATTTCAAATTTGGTGGTCCTAGCTCCTGACAGACGGACAAGGATATGTCGACTCGGCTGTTGATGCTGATCAAGAATATATATACTTTATGGTGTCGGAGATGCTTCCTTCTCCCCGTTGCATACTTTTGAACAAACTTAATATACCCGCTGAGGGTATAATATAGCATAATAAATCTACCCTTGAAACACCAGAGGACAGAAAGGGTCAAGCACGTCTCTCAGTATACACAAAAACACACATACGCACTTGCGTGTAAGAGACCCTCAAGGCTATTGCATTTAATGGGTTGTTGCATGTGGTCCACATGTCCACATGCCGAATAAATAATATAACATACGATTTTTTTTTCATATTAAAAAATAACTGTCAATTTGTCTGTTTATATGCATCCTGAAGTTTTTTTCTTGAGTAAAGTGGATAAAGCTGGGCATGTACCCATATTTTTCTTAAAACATTTGTCGAAATAATCTGAATCGGATCACTATATCATATGGCTGCCATAGGAACGATCGGTTGAAAATCAACCATTAGTACAAAAAACCTTGTTTGTTTTTTAAGAAATCGTAACATAATTCACAGATGATGTGTTTTGAATTGCTTTGAATATACTGTAAAATGTTTGTAGTAATCGAACTACCATATCATATAGCTCCCATAAAAAAGATCTATCAAAAATAAACTTTTACTTTAAAAACATCAGTTGTATCTTAACAGATCTCAAAAGTTGTGAATTTGACACGATTTTATATATCCTGGTCGAATTTGGTGAAAATCGGATCACTATATCCTATAGCTGTCATACGAACGATCGGTTGAAATTTATATCAAGCACATTTTTTTGCTATCAGAATTATCTTTATCAGATTCTGATTTGCAAAATAAAACATTAAAAAGTTATAAAACAGGTACAAGTCATAATAAGCTATTACATCATAATATTGAGAGTCAGGCATGGCAAGAACGCATATACTTGCGTTTTAAAGTAAGTGTACCGCTACGCAAAAATAAGCTTAGCAGTTATCGTCTACCAAAGCTCAAAAATAGCCACATTTTAGTTTTTTTTTTTTAACTCTGCTGGCATAAAAATAAAACAAGTTTAAAAGCAAATTATCATTGCATGTTATTTAAATAGAATATATTTTAAAAAAATATAATATCAAAAACATCCAGATCGGTTGTATAGTTTGTCTACAATTCCGTTCGAAAATTGGTGTTTTATAAAAAAAGTTGCAAAAAAAAGGGTTTTTGTTAAATTGGGTCAACTTTAAGAGGTTGTATCACCCACAATTTGTACCCGATTTAAATATTCTTTTAAATTCTAAATCCTTAAAGGGTAATAACTAACCGTCAAGAAATAACAACAACGGCAATAAGGAATTTCAAAACAAAGGGCTTTGAACTAAAGGGATAGTTTTACCCAAAGAAAAAGACCATATCTACAACTTTCAAATCTTTTAATAAATGGTATTGGGACCTTGAATTTATTGAGCACTTTTTATTAAATTTTTGGATTTTTTGTGCAAAAATCAATCCTATTCCTTATTGGCGTTTGCTGACTATTAAATGCATTGGTTCACATGGAGCAATAATTCCGATTCTTCGACTTCGAACATTTTGGGTTGACCTGGCCGTTCCTTATCTTCGAGCTCAAAATCACCACTTTTAAAGCGACCAAATCACCTCCGACAGAGCATGCTCGCCTTAAGCTTTCACTAAGATTTGAAGTCCCTCGGCCTATCTCTATATTAGAGTAACGAAAAACTTCCCGCAATAGCACTATATATTACGAAATTCGATATACAAATAAATGTTATGGTAACCAAAAAGAATTATTTTTAGCCATTTTTGATTTTTTATGTTTCTTCTTTAAAGTTTTTATTTTTTTTAATTGTTGCCCAAAAACAAACAAAAAATTAAGCTCTTTTTTAAATTAATTTTTAATTTTCTTCAAAATATTTATCACAATTCGTTTGAGATATCTTAACCAGTTTGACAGAATATATATCTGGGAAGGTCCTATCTGACAAAATTTGGTTCAAATCGGTTCACTATGTCAAAAAGCTGCCATAAAAACGATCAGTCGAAAATCAAGTTTTAGTACGAAAAACTTTTTTGTTGAATGAGTTATCTCAACCAATCTTACAGAATATGCATCTGGGATGAACCTATATGACCTGACCGAATTTGGTTCAAATCGGAATGCTATATCATATAGCAGCAATAAGAATTAGGTCGGATTATGCAATTTTTATATTATGCACGAGTCCGACCCGAGTCAATGTTGTTCTATAATTGAAAGTTTGACTATTTGTACGCCAACATAATTATCATTGTAGCTAATTTAAATGATTAAAGGCGCTTCACACTAGGGTTTTTTCAGCGCCACTTTTTCACCGACGGTGATTTTTACCATTCAGTGTATTCACATCGGTGTTCACACCAAAATTCCATCGGTTTTTTTTTCCTTAGGGAAGCTGGTCACACTTAACATACTTTTACTCCATGCACACTTTATTTTTTCCGAAAAGCACCAAAAAATGCAATGTGAACGTATTGATTTTAAAGCTTCCGACAGAGGAGCACTTTTTTAGCAACACTTTTAACCGTCGGTTTTTCACCGATGCTCACCGATGAAAATATAACACGCCCTATTCCCATCGGTTTTTTGTGTCGGTCAAATGCCTACTTGATTAAAACATTTTTGTATGAAATTGTTCAGAGTGTGACCAGGCTCCGTGAGAAAAAAAACCGATGGGATTTTAGTCTGAAGCCGACGGTAAAAAAGTGTCGGTTAACAGTGCTCGTCTGGCGGACGCATAATGGAACGATTTGACCAACGCAAAAAACCGATGAAATAGGACGCGTTCTATTTCCATCCGTTAGCGTCGGTTTCTCACCGACACTTTAAAATTTCGCATGATCACACGACACCGACAGCTTTTTAACAAAAAGTGTCGGTTAAAAACCTCTCGTCTGACGGACGCTTTAGTTTATTTGTGAATCCTGTATCTGTACCTGAATATTGGGAGTCGACTTTCGCAGAGGCTCTCAGGTAAGCAATCGAATTGAAATGCCGTTGTCAATTTAATACATGAAACTAATTACACTGTGCAAGTCGAAAAAAAAGACATGACGAAACTCAACGGTCTCCCCCTATTTCGGGTCCTACGAATCGAACTGCATTATTAATTTTTTGAGTTACAATCATGGTTTCATACAAAATTTTTTGCGGAAGTTTTGGGTCAAGTTTGCAGTTTTTAAGGAAATAGGGCACTCTTCTTCGATCTGTAACTTGTAAGGTATTGATTTTTTTGGTAAAATTTCTTTGGCAAAGTTGCTTGAAATAGTTCAGGCTACAAGTTTTAGGAACATACAAACCCGTTAAATGGTCGTTTTGGTGGTCTATTGCGTCAATATGTCAAGAAAATCTAATCTGTAACACAATTTTTTTACATTTTTCGTTCATGTTGTCCTGCAACCGAATTTTCCTATCTGATACTTATACCAAAATTAAGATCATATTATGCTTAATGCTTTACTTAAATTTCGCAACATTATTAAAGCAACAATATTTTGTTTTACATAAGTAATTAGTGTATCTAAAAAGTGTAAACAATGTGTTCTATATATTAAAGTGTAAGATTATATGTATTATTCATAGCTTTCGTTTATTAAATTACAACACATATCAGCAAGCAATGAGTCAAGCTTTTTACCACTGTACCAATGTTCCAATGGAGACGCAAACTGGTGAAACCTTTCTTCATGCTCATCCAACTCTATTGGAACTTCCTGTCCAAAATTATCCTTTTAGTGATGTAAAAATGAATTTTTTAAGACATGTTGACACCTATGTCATCCAAAGATGTCAGCATGTTGTCAACATAAGTCTGCCAATTTTCAGCTCAATTCACTACCAATCAGTTGTTGCTGCCATTGCAGCATCCCATGCAATCTTTTCTTTTGTCTTCAATAAATTTCCAAATTCATCATTCTTCATTAATTTTCTTATGTCTGGTCCGTTGTCTAGAGCTTAAAAATCTAAATACCTTCTTTTGTCTTCACCACGCTTAATCTTGGAAATAGTTTTATTAAACATTTAAAAGCTTCTTCATCGCAATTGATTGCATTGATGAAGTTTTTAACTATCCCCAACTTGATATGAAGGGGTGGCAATTACATTTTTTGGTAGGCATAAGTGAAACATGTATTACGTTAGCAACAATTATATTCATTGCTCATTGCTTGCTGATATGTGTTGTAATTTAATAAACAAAAGCTATGAACACATTTATTATACATTTAAGATACACTAATTACTTATGTAAAACCAAATATTGTTGCTTTATTAATGTTGCGAAATTTAAGTAAAAAATTATTTTTTGGTTATCTGTATATAAATTAAGGGTTAATCTTTTCATTATGATTTCTTTGCTAAATGTATTAAGCATAATATTATCTTGATTTTGGTATAAGTATCAGATAGGAAAATTCGGTTGCAGGACAACATGAACGAAAATTGTAAAAAAAGATAGTGGTACAGATTAGATTTTCTTGACATATTGACGCAATAGACCACTAAAACGACCATTTAACGGGTTTGTTTGTTGCTAAAACTTGTAGCCTGAACTATTTCAAGCAACTTTGCCGAAGAAATTTTACCAAAAAATCAATACCTTACAAGTAAGAGACCGAAGAAGAGTGCCCTATTTCCTTAAAAACGGCAAACTTGACCCAAAACTTCCGCAAAAAAATGTTGTATGAAACCAAGATTGAAACTCAAACAAGGGGGCAACGGCTACAGTCGAGTGTGCTCGACTGTAGAATACCCTGTGCCCTGGCTCTCCGATAGGTCATACGAATGTGCGCTACTGTAGGCATGCCGAAGGTGTGATGATGCGGCATTAACTTTTTACTAATTGTTCGTATTACATCTATGTGATCTAGGGAACCGATTTAAACCAAATTACAAATTCTGAATCTGTGAGTTTGGTTGACTTATCTCTAAAAACAACAATAATTTTCGTACTATATCTTAAAATTCGTTCCTATGGCAGCTATTTGATATCCGATTTCAACCAAACTTGGTCAAGATGTAGAATACCATCCCAAATGCGAATTTGTTAGTTTGGTTGAGATACCTCAAACAACAAAAAAGTGTATCATACTAAAACTTGATTTTCGACTGATCGTTCCTATTTCAGCTATATCACAGAGTGTTCCGATTTTAACCAAGCTTAGTCAGGATGTATGGGACTATCCCATATGCATATTGTCTCAGTTTGGCTGACATATCTCAAGCAACAAAAAAGTTTTTCATACCAAAACTTAATTTTCAACTGATCGTTCCCATGGCAGCTATATGATATAGTAGACCGATTTAAGATATCTCAAGCAACAAAAACGTTTTTCATACCAAAACTTGTTTTTCGACTGATCGTTCCTATGGCAGCTATATTATATTGTGTTCCGACTTTAGCCAAGTTCAGTCAGGATGTATGGGACTATCCCACATGCATATTGTCTCAGTTTGGCTGATATATCTCAAGCAACAAAAAAGTTTTTCATACCAAAACTTCATTTTCGACTGATCGTTCCTATGGCCGCTATATGATATAGTAGACCGATTTTAACCAAGCTTGGTCAGGATGTATGGGACTATCCCACATGCATATTATCTCAGTTTGGCTGACATATCTCAAGCAACAAAAAAGTTTTTCATACCAAAACTTCATTTTCGACTGATCGTTCCTATGGCAGCTTTATAATATAGTGTTCCGATTTTAGCCAAGTTTGGTCAGGATGTATGGGACTAACCCGCTATCCAGGAACCTACATACCAAGTCTCTAGCTTTTATAGTCTCCGAGATCCTCTGACTCATACAGACGGACGGACGGACAGACGGACATGGCTAAGCTGAAAATCTGATTTTATTAAGCGTAGCATTTTTGTTATCGTTGAACAATTTTCTAATAGAGCGATTTATTAAAATTTTCGATTTTTGCATGGTTTTTTCTTCTACGGCGCCACTGTGCGTCGCTCAAAATAATGAAAAAATATAAAATATATTAATATTGTACACAATACACTTAACTACATAGTTGCAGAAGTGTCTAATCATAATTCACATTCTCTATCCAAGTATGAAAAGAGCGTTTTGGAGTGTTTGATCTCTGCATAATCCGTGTTTGGGTTAGTGTTTAGTGACCTGCCAAACTTAAATTGAGTAACCACCGTTTAAGAACGATCAGTTGAACTTAAATTATTGTTATGTGTATAAAACTTAAAAATAATTATAACACAATATCATTAAAAATCCAATCACTGTTGATTCAGTTGTGTACACCAAATCCTCAAATTAAAATGCCCAAACGTTAAGGTAACCATAAATGTTACCTTAAGGAAATATTTCCCATAACTTTTTACCCTCAGGTGTTTGTTTTAATTCCAACTATAAAATAAATGATTTGTTAGAAACTTAAAATTAAAATAACAAAAATAATAAAAACAATAAGCAAAAAAAAAAATTTGAGAAATGTAATGAAATGGAAAACAATTAGCAAGGCATGTCATATCCGAAAGTACATATTAAATAAATTTAAATCTATGTAATATATAAAATATAATATTTTTAAGTGTTTACTATTGTTGAATTAGGGCATAGATATAACGCGATTCGTATATAACATACATACATATAAGCGAGAGTTAAAATGCACCATGTACCTAAGGCGTGCAAATTTTAAAACTTTTTCTAATTTACCTACGTTTACTTTAATTATTAATCATGCTACCAATCAGTGTCAATCAATCTATCGGTCACTATGATCATTAGTCAGTCACATATTAATTTCTTGTAGAGACAACTCGCTTTAAGGACATTGAACTCGGCTTGCTACCTGCCCAGCCCACCAGAACAGCGAACAAGTTAGTTCGAGCTTACATCCGACACATGACATTATTCATTATGTCTTCGTCTCACAGATATTCAAATTTAAAATTATTTTTATTAATTAGTAAGTTTTCATGCAGTTATTGTCCAAAATACAAAATACATAATATCACTTCATATAATATTTGTTAGGCTAATAAAATATTAGTTAAGAAGTTGTTTGCATAATATGTTAAGCTTAGCTTGTACAATATTATTGTTCTTTGGAAAATTTGTGTTTCATTTACCATTTCAAAGTTTGCGCGTATTTGGCACTTCTTCCACAAAGAATAGCTTCAAGTTGTGAAGTCTAAAATTTTAATAAAAGCAGACACATTGAATATTATACTCTACTATAAAAACCACCTTAATTAGTTTGTATGTAAAACTGTGAACCTATGTGTACTTTATATACAATTATTTTTCGAATGCCTCAACTCCTACAGCTTCCCATAATCTGTTGATAAAATGTCGCTGGTCGACGAAAAATTAATAAGACGATCAAATTATTAAATATATTAGTAAAAAATAAATAAAGAAAAGGTCTACACAATTTATAAAGTCGAACTGCAAAAATTAAGGATAATCACAAAGATGAAGCGCTTAATTTGAATGTATAATTAATTATCTTATATCTGTAGAAGAACTTTACATATGTATACATCTAATATATAAATATAAAAAATAAATTAATATTTACAATTATAAACCTATTGTCACAGCGCAAGAGCAATCAATGTTTGAATTTATTAAGTGCTAAAAATGTTATAATTTCAATACTAAATACACATACACAGAGTGCTGCTGTTGCCCTGCTTACGCTCGAGTAGAGTGTACGATTTGTTACTTGTTGTGAATCGTTGACACAAACGAAACAGAAAAGGAGTAACAAATCGCATCACTACTCCATGATGCGAGTTACTCGTTTTTAAATTGTGCGCGACGGAGCGGGCAAGAGTGAGCAGCAGCAGCCTCGCTGAAGTCTACCTAACTGTGTCGATCTACCCAAATGTGCGAGCAAAAAAAAGGTCTACACTAAAAGAAATTATTGAGCAGCAGAATAATTATATTATAATGAACCACATTTTAAAAATCATAAAGTCCTCAAACCTACTTTTTTGTTTCACTCAGTGTACAAATTGCCGCGGCGCACACACAAGCCGAGCCTTTGCTATGTTGTTGTTGTTAATTTTTATGACGGTCATAAATGAAAAGGGTCGAAAATGCCTCGACTCGACCACGCCAACCCCCAGCGTGTTTACCGCTGATAAACACACATTGCAATGTGAAGCATAAAGCTTAGTACTCAAACTTAAACAATTTTTAGCGGCGTAAAATGCTCAATATTTTTCTGTCAACGAGCAGAAAGACAGTGATGCCAATGCAACACGAACAAATAACAAAAAGATGAGTGGCAACACTATACCTCAACTGTAGTTTGTTTTAAATTTGAACATGCAAAGCTGATTTTGGTAAAAAGAGGAGAGAATACGCAATGGAAAATGTAAATTAATGTTAATATAGGAGAAATATGCTATGGCACGCAAGCACAGCTCGTATTGGGTGCACCCATCTTCTAATGTAGATTCTCCATTTTTATTAATACAAAAAAACAGAATTATTTAATTTATGTTCCCAAGAAAGATTTCAGTTTACGTCCTTGCTTATAATCTACCAATATTGTTGTCGTTATAGACCAAATTCATGCATTCGTATTTGTTTTAACTTGTGTGCCGGACATTTCTCTGCTATATACCAAGAAAAACTCTAAACAGTTCGATGTTCTTCAAGGCCTGTCAGCTTTTTTCAAACAGTGCTTGACAACGCCAGTTCCTTATCAGCTAAATATCAAGTTCTTCTTCTCATTACGCCAGCGTTTTTTTATATGGAATTCAGGTTTCTACGAGGCCTTTTTTTAACCGTCAGTACTATGCGTAAGCACTGCGAGCGTGCGTTTGTGTTATTCGTTTGTGTGATTCGTTTGTGTGACTCGAGTCAGATACTTGTCTTGTTACTCCAGTATGTTACTCGTGTTGCGCATGTTGCTTTACTTCCCACTGGTAAATTTTGCTCAGAAAAGTGTACAGAATTCGGGCAGCACGCTCACACTTCTGCGATCAGAGCTTATGTAAAACCCTCATTCGCTTTTATACATGCCTGGCCAGAATTCTCTGTAGGAAATTTACAAAATCGCACGGAAGACTCCGCTACGAACTCAAACGTTTTAGTGAGTTCGTCATAGACTTTGGCTGGACACTGTTCAGAAATAAATTTCTGCTGTAGGGAAATGCTGGTTTGATTTCTGGCTGGTTCTAGTAGGAAATCCAGTTGGAATTACTATTGAATTACCCCACCCATAGGAAATGGAAAATCTACACGGCAGTAGAAATAAAAATGTTACGCATATTTAAATTTAAAAATTGTATTGCATTGCTTTTCTTTCTTTGCAGTGTTAATATATATCTTCTAAAAAAAACCTCTTAACGAAGTAAAATTCTAGTGACGAAAACATTTCCATTCCACAAATTTCTAATATCCAATTTTGTGACGAGCGATATTAAATTGAATACATAACTTATTCTTAAAAAAAGAGCTAAAGCAAATTTTCCATTCTTCCTGTATATATTGCTAGTCGCCTTTCGCACCTTACGGGATGCTTTCGTCACTAGCGCGGACTGCCGTCCTCAGTGATACGTATTAGGCTGTCTAAGTGGCTGTGCACATGAAATCCTACAGGTGAGTACAAGGGGCAGAGCCCCCTTGTTTTTATTAACAGTTGTCTATTTTAATTTAATTTATTGAACAAATGAATATTTTTACCACGAAATGCGGTAAAAAAAAAAGTTTTAAGAATAAGTTATATATTCAATTTAATATCGTTCGTCACAAAACTGGATATCAGAAATTTTGGGGAATGGAAATGTTTTCGTCACTAGAATTATACCTCGTTAAGAGGTTTTTTTTTTAGAAGATATATATTAACACTGCAAAGAAAGAAAAGCAAACAGTAATTAAAAATGTTATATTTTATGTGTTTTTGTATTTTACTTACCTGGCATATTTATGTACATATATTTGTACGAATACATAAAACAATGGCACTGCCGATCTTAAATCTTATTAAAATACGCAATAAACAAATTAAACTTACCTTTTTTAATTATGTTGTTCACACAACACGTGCTGACACAAAACTGCAGCGCAAAAGAAAAGCGGCACGAAATACACATAAAACGAATTGCAACCCATTCAAAATGTAGCCGATCGAATTTTTTTGTGCACTGCAATAACTTCTGTAAAATCGTATAACAACCCTACAAAAGTTAGGACAAAAAAAGAAACAAAGAAAAAACCCAAGCAGCGTTTTGTGCAACTAAACTCTTCATCGAACTCAAACAAACGCGAGAGGTCGTAACTGACTTGGCTGCTTGTATTTCACACAGCTTGGTAAGATTTCTTAGAAGAGTTTTGAACGGCCGAACGCTATCTCGAACTCAAAGAATTGTGTGAGTCCGTGGCTGACTTGGCGGCAGGGAACTTCTACTTTGGAACGAACGATTCTGACCAGAGTTTTGTGCAACCAGACTTGGCTGCAAGGATTTCACGCAATGAGGCGATCGATTCTGATTGCTGAGCGCGCCTCTGACCGCTTATAGCTTCAGGGATGTGCAACTTATTCCTGAAATTTTCTGTAAACCGGCTGTATAGAATTTGGTCAGCACATGCCAGCAATCCCGGCTGAGATTGCAATGTGTGTTTATCAGCGGTAGCCACGCAGGGGGTTGGTGGGGTCGGGGACAGGCGACGTCGCACACACGACTCGAGTCGAGTCGAGACATTTTCGACCCTTTTCATTTATGACCGTCAAAAAAATTAACAATAACAATATAGCAAAGGCGCGGCTTGTGTGTGCGCCGCGGCAATTTGTACACTGAGTGAAACAACAATGTAGGTTTGAGGACTTTATGATTATTAAAATGTGGTTCATTATAATATAATTATTCTGCTGCTCAATAATTTCTTTTAGTGTAGACCGTAGATCGACACAGTTAGGTAGACTTCAGCGATGTTGCTTCTGCTCCCTCTTGCCCGCTCCGTCGCGCACATTTTAAAAACGAGTAACTCGAATCATGATTCGAATAGTTTTACGATTCGTTACTCCTTTTCTATTCCGTTTGTGTCAACGATTCACAACAAGTAATAAATCATAACGGGCACAAGTAGATATTCGAGCCTGAGCGAAAACTGCTTACTCGTTGCAGCTATCTGATACACACGTGAATTATAACAAACATTATGTAAAGCAAAATGTATGCTTGATGAAAGCATTTATTAATTTACTGCTATGATCTGAATATACTAGAGTTACTCATAGATATTTATTTTAGTCCTTAAATGATAGCCAACAAAATAAAAGTATAATCCGACAAAAGAGTGTATATCTTAATACTAAATAAAAACACCAAAACAGAAAGTTTTTTATCTGAGGTGTCACAGAAATACAAGTTTCCCTTGAAAACAAACTCTCGGTGTCGCAAAAATTTATTTTGAGTTCAAATGAAATCCTAATATTTGAGCTAGACATGTCAATAAAAATCATCTCTAAATAAATGTATGTATTTAAATTAGTTATGATTGAAAACAAAATTAATATCTTGCTCTTTGCATTTGTGCAAGTGTTTTGTGTATTGTTGTTTGTTGATATTAAATTAATTTTCTAAGGTGCGTTTTTTCAATGTACATAAGAACCTTAAAGTTAGACAACCTGTTTCAAATAGAGGCAATCTCGTTTTCCAATAACCAAGTAGGCAATATATAACCTCTTATTGGATGCTTCATCTGAAATATTAGCCAGATTTGTCTCCAGTGGACCAAGCAACGGACGTTGCGCGAGAGTTTCGACAAGGTTATACTGGCTATACTGAATCACAATTTTATATATTATAACATTTTTTGTTAAAATACAAATAAATTTTAAGTTCGTGACTATTGCTATAATTATTTTTCCCCTGTAACTGGACTTTGCCCAAAAATCAGATTTTGTGATATGGCGGAAAATAGTCAGATTTGGCGTGAAAAATTCAGATTTAGCGGGAAAAAGCTAAATTTCGTGAAATAGTATAGATTTGGCAAAAAGAACTAATCTGCGAGTTTCGTACTAGAGGTTAATTTCCATCTGATTTTTCTTATTTCAGCTATATGATATAGTAATCGGACTTTGTCCAAATTTGGTCAGGATATAACAGGCACTCCCAAACATACAATCTGTGAGTATGGTTGGTATTCTAAAAAAAACCTCTTTACGAGGTAAAAGTCTAGTGACGAAAACATTTTCATGCCCCAAAATTTCTGATATCCAATTTTGTGACGAACGATATTAAATTGTATAAATAACTTGTTCTAAAAAAACCAGTTTCGCATTCGACACATTGCGCAATAAAGTCCCGATCCTTCTTGCCTAATAAAAATTACTATTTTGCGCAGTGCCGAATGCCAAACTGATTTTTTTTTTTGTATCCGATTGTTCCTATGCCAGCTATATGATATAGTAATCCGACTTCTACCAAATTAGGTCAGGATGTAACAGGCAGTCCCATATATACAATCTGTGAGTTTGGTTTAGATATCTTCAGAAACAAAAAAGTTTTTCATACTAAGCAATTCTGTGACCTTTGACCCCGAATTTGACCCACTTACAGGTCGAATTTCGCAAAACGCCGTCTTATCGCACGCTGGAATTGTCTCATCTATGTTGTCTGAAAATTTCGTTTTAGCGTTCAACCGTTTGGCCCAAACGTTGATTCTCAGTCAGTCAGTCAGTGAGTCAGTCAGCCAGTCAGGACAAAGAATTTTATATAAAAAGATTGAAAAACTGAAAATTCTTATGGAACACATAATTTATGATCCTGTGTGAACTACTACTTTGTTTAACTTTATTGTAAATTTGAAGAAAACGGCCCTAAATAATCTGCATCTTTTTTATAGCCTGTAACAATTGAAAATGGGCAAAAAGGTTTTTTGAAATGTACGTAATAGGCAAAAGAAGTTGTGACAGACCCGGTTAAGTGTATTTTACATATTCTCGATCCGTATCAACAGCCAAGTCGATTACGTCAAATTTCTCTGTTTGAACGCGTCGATCTCAGAGACTAAAGAAGTTAGAGCATTTTGGTATGAAGGTTCCTGGATACTGGGCGCAGATCAAGTAAATTTGGATCGGACCACTATATCTTAGAACTGCCATCAGTTAAAAATCCAGTTTTAGGATCAAATTTTTTTTTTTTTTTCTGTTTAAGATATCTTAACCAATCTGGAATGGTTCTATATATTCTGACCAAATTTGGCTGAAATCGGATCACTACATCATATAGCTGCCATGGGAGCGATTAGTCGAAATTTAAGATTTAGTATGAACATGTTCGTTCTTTCTGGAGATGTTGCAACAAAACTCAGAGATTGGACATTTTTTATTGTCTTAAATATCCTGGTTGAACTTTGGTTGAAATCGATTCACTATATAATATAGCTGCCATTAGAGCAATCAGTACTGTAGATTTCTACAAGGGCATCAAGCCTTCGGAGTGCCTAATAGAGTGGAGATACATATTAGCCTATCGGCATGCCTGGGCACAGGGTATCAGCTGGTGACCCATGGGTAGGAGAGCAATTCGAACAGGGGGCGGAGTCCCCTTGATTATTTTAATTTAATGGTATTTTTTTCAGCATTTGAAGAAAATTTACAACCGGAACGGCCACAACACGGTGGTCACCACTCAAAATAATTGTTACCGCATTTCGTGGTAAAAATATTCATTTGTTCAATAAATTAAATTAAAATAGACAACTGTTAATAAAAACAAGGGGGCTCTGCCCCTTGTACTCACCTGTAGGATTTCATGTGCACAGCCACTTAGACAGCCTAATACGTATCACTGAGGACGGCAGTCCGCGCTAGTGACGAAAGCATCCCGTAAGGTGCGAAAGGCGACTAGCAATATATACAGGAAGAATGGAAAATTTGCTTTAGCTGCCCGATCAGATCAAGTTATACACCGATCAAAAGGAATATTTTAGCTAACAAAAGTGCATACTAACACTTTTGAAAACTTACATGGTTCGTTAGATAATCAGGTGAAAGTGGGAGGGGCGAAATTTAGATGATTACAGCAAATGGGGCGTTGGAGCCTTTTGGTACATTTTTTGGAATTTTCTACGATTCTTATCAAAAATACGCGTCGAATGACACCTCAATCATAAAAATCCGTTCAGTGGTTCAAAAGATAATTAAAATTGAGATTTTTAGTGGCCTTCGTAAAATGAGATGAAAAGTCAGTTTATCTCTTTGTTTATTGAACAACACATTTCTGCGAAAATTCATTTTGGCAAGATTTAATCTGTTAATTAAGATATACCTTTACACTGCTTGCTTCGTTCATACATGTTAACGGCAGAAATTACCAGTTCCATAATTAACTAGTGGGCGGTGCTACAGTCGAGCATACTCGACTGTAGGAGACCCTGTACTTACTATGGAAAACCAACTCCTGATTTAAAGAAAATAAAATAAATCTGTCCATATATAAAACATTGTTTCAGGAGGTATAAGACAATCCCAATCTGCGAGTCTGATTGTGGTATCTCCAGAAACAACAAAAATTTGCATACATTTTCGACCAATCGATTTCAATCAAACAAAAAAGCTTTTCATAATAAAGCTTGATTTTCGACTGATTGTTCCTATGGCAGCTATATGATATAGTGGACCGATTTCAACCAAACTCGGTCAGAATTTATAAGATAACCCCAGATGCATATTGTTTGAGATTGGTTGAGCTATCTCAATAAAAAAAAAAGTTTTTCGTAATAAAGCATGATTTTCGACTGATATCATTTTGTGATCCAATTTTCTAAAGCTTATAGGTAAATGGATACAGGTGAAAAGCTTTTTTATCACACCTTTTGGCGATTTTAGAAAAAACGGCTCTAACGATTATTTTTAATTTTTAATATGTTTTAGTATGAATAATTTCGCGTTTTTTGATGTATGACACATAACGTTTTTTTGGGTGTGTTATGAAGATATTACCTGTTATATAAACTCCTTATAACTTTTATGCCCTATGCTCATTGAAAATGGTCAAATAGGGATTAAGTACGAAAAACTTTTTCGCTGTTAGAGATATCTCAACCAAACTGTCAGAATAAGCATCAGCATCATTAAAATTGGAGCACTATATCATATAGCTGCCATAGGAAGGCTCAGTCGAAAATCAGTTTTAATACGAAAAACTTTTTGTTGTTTGAGATATCTTAACCAATCTGACAAATTAGACATCTGTGGTGGTTCTTTATATAATGACCAAATTTTGTCTACTATATCATATAGCTCCCATAGGAACGATTAATCGAAAATAAGGATTAAGTATGCGTTTTTCTTAAAATATTTTTGGAGATATCTCAACCTAACGTAACCATTGGGAACATTGGGAATTTTCTATTATCTTTAACATGATGATCGCATTAGTTTTTTAATGGTACTGAGACTTGGTATAGACAATTACAAAAATTTCTGATATCTTCTAAGAAAACCTCTTTACAAGGTAAAAGTCTAGTGACGAAAACATTTCCATTTTTCCAAAAAAAAAAAAAATGTTTTGCGACTGCTTTTTTTTTCAGGGCGATATGTGAGCTTTTGAACTCAAAAAATGACAAAAAAAAACGTATTTTCGAACTTATTAAAATTTATTAAATTTAAGTTCGATATTCGTTTTTAGGAGGCAAATGTCTATGAGAAAATAATACTTTGATTTAATTCACAAATTTTCATTTAATTTTTTAAATTAGTGTTATCAATCTTTACATCTCCGCTTCCCTTTAGGATGATGATGATGACGGTGATGCCAACGATTGAAGGTGCTGATGACCCTATGAATTTCCTGACCTTGCCTTTGATATATTTTACGACTTTGACGATAGATGCTTATGATTGATGACGACCCTTGACTTATTTTTTACCTGACGATGGTTTAAAAAAACATCGAAGAAAACATCGATGTTTCTAAATAAAAAACCTTTACAATTGAAACAACAAAATTAGAAATCTGTATTTTCAAAGTCCTTGTTTTTGCTTATAAATAATAAATTGTCTACAATACCTCAGTAAAATAGCTATATGTGCAAATATTCTTTTCGATACTGGTCGCATTAGAATAACCATATATTTATTTTAAGTATACAGTTTTTTTTCGATTATGTTTAATGTTCTTCTGCAATGCTTGAGTTTCGTTCGGAAGCCTTATCTATAGTACCGTTAGTTAAAAAATGTGCGAGAGCTAGTGATCTTCGTAGATGTGCAATTCGTTATAATTGACCGTTTCGTGCAGTGGTGTCAATAAAGTTGTAGTAAATGTTATAAGATTGGACTGTGAGATCGTAATCATAATTAACGTCTTTAATTCGAGCGACATTTTTAAAGAAGAGTATTCAAAAAATCTAAAATGCCTCGTGAAACTGAACTTTCGCAAGAAGAGCAAGTTAAGATAAAAACTATGTATGAGAGTGGGATTAAAGTTGGACAAATTGCTGTCAAAACAAATCGCCATCGTAACATAATCACAAGTTTTTTGAAAAATCCCGAAGGATATTCTGATTGTAAGCGTAGGGGTCCTGTGTCTTTAATTAATGACCTCGTAAAGAGGCACATTAAACTTGCTACCCAGGACTTGATGAGTTGCTCAAAAATTAAAGCTGAACTGGGACTATCAGTTAGTCGACAAAGAGTTCAACAAATTTTGCGAGAGGACTTTCACTTAAAATATGAAAATAAGTGCCTAAGCCACGCCTAACCCAAAGGCATAAAAATGCTCGAATGGACTTCTATGATAAGTACAAATTCTGGGAAGAGGAATTTCATTTCGTAATTTTTAGCGACGAAAAGAAGTTCAACCTGGAGAGATCCCCGCCATCCCCGGCAGACTTGCTTCAAACGCAACCATGAAGGAGGATCCCTCAAGGTATGGGCTGCATTCAGTGCTAAGGGAAAGTCTCAGATGTGTTTTATATCCACTCGAATGAATGCTGAAAAATATGTAAAGCTATTACAATATGAGCTTATATCATTTGCTGAAGAACTTCATGGGAAAACTGGAATTTTCAACAAGACAATGCACCGATACATGTGGCAAAGTACACGAAAGCTTATTTCGAAGCCCACAAAATTCCCCTACTAGACTGGCCAGAATTTATGGGGGATCCTTTCTGCAAGAGTTTTTGGTTCATCGAAACAGTATGACAATTTAAAGCAGCTTAGAGAAGTCATTGTAAAGGAATGGGCTAAAATTGATATGTCATTGCTGCAAAAACTGGCATCATCAATGCCAGGTCGATTGTTATTAGTCCAAAAACAAAAAGGAGGACCCATTTCTTATTAATATAACAAAAAATTAAAAATAAAAAAAAATTTATAAAATAATTTTTTTTTATTATTTTCATAATGTGACCGTTTTGCACATATAGCCATTTTCTATGAAGAAAATGTTTTTTGTAATTCCATAAAAATCGTGATGCGTTTTCTTGAATATGTTTATGCTTTTTCTTATGTTGTTTCTTAATATGTAACTAATAAAAATTAAAAGGAAAGAAAACTAAAATGTGTTTTGAATGTACACCAATTAAACATGTTGCACATATAGCTATTTTACTGAGGTACTAGGACTAAGTCTAGTCTTGCGATCTGAAATTGTTTATCCAGCTTTGCTTAAAACTCTCTCGAATTCGCAAGATGCTTGAGCACATAAAAACTTTTTGAGCACATCTTTTAAGGCTTTGTCTTCAGTACTCATCTGTAAAACAAATTTTACTTTGCATAATGAAAAATTTACTTGGTGCCTGTCCTATGGTTGGTGTTGGTTGCTGTCGTGGAGTTTTTGACATTATTGCTCCTGCTCCAAAACTTTAGCTGCTAGCATTTGTTGTTTTCAAATAACCATCTTTTTTGAAGCGCGGATCAATTAGAGTGGCGATGCGAGAAATTGTACGAGCCTCAATTAACCAATATTTTATAAAATCCCGTACCGATCTTCTTTCCTGTGTTCGTAATTTTGCATAAAATTGATTTATTTGATGGTGAAACGCAGTAATAGTTGGAATGATGAGGGCCACGGAAACTGTCGTGTTAGTAGAATTCAATAAAGTCGCTTCCTCGAAAGAAGACAGCAGTTCTGATAAATCATTTAAAACTTCGAGTTCATCAGCTGAGATCGGTGAAAGGGCATTACGCATATTTATATATTTGTAACATTCTTTTTAACATTGCATATGCACTGTATCAGCTTCTCGTTACTTTTTGTAACAATTTACGCGGCTTTTCAATTCTGTGCTTTTTTTAACTCCTCAGCGCCTATAGAGCATTTAAAAAAAAACGTTACCATTCCCTTGATGTCCACTTTTAGAAAATCCTGAACCAGCAGGTTTATCGAATATGCTACGCAGGGCAAGTGTTTGTAATTCAGAATCTCGCATGCTTTTTTCATAGTTCTGTCATTGTCTGTTGTGACGGTGACCACCTTAGATGAAAGACCCTACTCATCTTACACTGCTCTTATAGAGTCGGCAATATTTTTGGCCGTGTGATTTGTGATGGTTATCAGTTGAGATGTAGATAGCAAATTTAAGCTTTCCGTGACGAAATGGCATGTTATGGATATATAGCCTTCGTTTGCTCAGATGTCCATAGATCTGTAGATAATCAAGATCATATTCGCTGGGAAGAACTACATCACGAAAGTGGGTTTTGCTCGGCACCTCGGTACAAAACCCTCATCACCAACTGACAGGTCTCACGTCTTTAGCTATCATAATTCATGTCATTTTGATCAATTCTCTGGTTCCTTTTAAAATCATTGCTATAGGTAGGCTTATGTTCACAAACAAAATTTCCATGGTTTTTGGCATTTGACTCTTATCAGTATTTAGGCGACTAGGATGCAAGCGCTTAAGGTTGTCAAGAAGGTTTGTTGTGTTTCGAGCTGTCTTTAACCATTTACCAAAGTAGTAACAAATACCATGAGTGTTATTACTGCCCTATTTTCTATTAAATAAATAAATAGAGCAGGTTAGTAAACTGTATGCCAGTGATGGGCGCGTTTATCGAATCGTTATCGGTTGATCACACAGACACGTGCCGACGCATGCCGATTGCGAGACTGGCAACCACGGTGTGAAATACTTTGGAAATATTATGTGTCATAACTATAGGTGTTTGTGGAAAATATATCGCGTGGAGGTGCGGCTACAGTCGAGCACACTCGACTGTAGAATACCCTGTGCCCTGGCACTCCGATAGCCCCATACCTTTTGATGATGCGGCATTCAATTCTAATTGTTCGTATAACATCTATATGCTCTTCTGAACGGATTTAAACCAAATTCGATAATAATGTTAAAGACAACATAAAATTTCCATTTTGTGAGTTCTGTTGGGACACCTCAAAAGACAACAAACAAATTCATACTAAATATTAATTTTCGACTGACCGTTCCTATGGCAGCTATATGATATAGTGGTCTGATTTCAAGCAAATTTATTCAGGTTGTATAAGACCATCCCAAATGCATATCTTGTCAGATTGGTCGAGATATTTCAAACAACAAAAAAGTTTTTCATACTAAAACTTGATTTTGGACTGATCGTTCCTAGTGGTCCGATTTCAACCAAATTTGATCAGGACATATAAAACCATACCAAATGCATATTCTGTCCGATTGGTCGAGATATTTCAAACAACAAAAAAGTGTTTCATACTAAAACTTGATTTTGGAAGGATCGTTATATGAGATATATGATATAGTAGTCCGATTTCAACCAAATTTTATATGGATGTTTGAGACCATCCCAAATGCATATCCTGTCAGATTGGTCGATATATTTCAAACCACAAAAAAGTTTTTCATACTAAAACTTGTTTTTGGGCTGATCGTTCCTATGGCAGCTATATGATATAGTGGTCCGATTTCAACCAAATTTTGTCAGGATATATAGGACTATTCCAAATGCATATATTGTCAGTTTGGTCGAGATATTTCAAACAACAAAAAAGTTTTTCATACTAAAGCTAGATTTTGGACTGATCGTTCCTATGGCAGCTATATGATATAGTGGTCAATTTCAACCAAATTTGATTCGGATGTATAAAACCATCCCAAATGCATATTCTGTCAGTTTGGTAGACTTATTTCAAACAACAAAAACGGTTTCCATACTAAAACTTAATTTTGGTCTGATCGTTCCAATGGCAGCTATATGATATAGTGGTCCGATCGAAATTTTAAAACAAACTTGATCTGCGCCCGCTATCCAGCAACCTACATACCAAATTTGAAGTCTATAGCTTTTATAGTCTCTGAGATCCTTTGACTCAAACAGACGGAAAGACAGACGGACATGGCTCAATCGACTCGGCTATTGATGCTGATCAAGAATATATACACTTTATAGGGTCGGAGATGCTTCATTCTGCCTCTTACATACATTGCACAAAACCATTTTATCTTTTTTGTCCATTTTCAATGGGCACAGGGTATAAAAGTGTTGGCTGTTTTTCAGTGAGTTTTGGCCTTTTTTTTCACATTTTGGCTCAATCTGATTTTTATACCCGTGCCCATTGAAAATGGTCAAAAAGGGTATAATGGTTTTGTGCAATGTATGTAACAGGCAGAAGGAAGCATCTCCGACCCTATGAAGTATATATATTCTTGATCAGCATCAATAGCCGAGTCGATTGAGCCATGTCCGTCTGCCTGTCCGTCTGTCCGAGGGTTTGAGCCAAAGGATCTCAGAGACTATAAAAGCTAGAGACTTTAAATTTGGTATGAAGGTTGCTGGATAGCGGGCGCAGATCAAGTTTGTTTTAAATTTTCGATGCCACGCCTCTTTCGCCTGCCAATCGCAAAAAACGATTATCAGACGCGATCTTTAATAAAACACTTCTTAATTAAACAGGAATATAAGAAGTAAGCCAATTTAACGACCCTGAAAGTTTCAAAGCGATTGACTATTAAATAGAGAAGATATTTCAAATTTGCTTTTAATTCACATAAATCAAAATCATAGACATAGGCAAGTGCGAGCGAGATAGCATATGCACATTTGTTTGTGCAAAAACATAACAGTAAGCACGTGTACGAAGAGTGCGAACGCAAATACGAGCGATAAGCAAAATTATCGATATCATTTAGGTACAATTTCTATCCTATTTTAATATATTAACATGGTTTAAGTTAATACATATTTACGATTGTGTTAAAATATATGTATGTAGATATTAGTATGCATTGCAAAAAGCGGTATGTATAAATGCCACTTTATAATTTTGCACCTCGACAACAGCTGAGTGCTATGCGTTCTCCTGCAGGAGAGACGACAGATCATTTCACAACACTGAAATCTCTGAATTTTTAATAATTATTATGTTTAATAATAAGCTAGTAAGATCGCACATATGTTCAATAGGCTTTCATTTATTATCATTGTATTTATATGCTTAACAAATCCTGCAAAAAGAATCACAAATATTAAAGCATTGCATTTAAATTTAAATTTCGCGCGAATTGCAGCAGCCTTTAACAGCTGAGTTCGATGATTAAGAAGAGTGGGAGAGATTATTTGGTGTTGCCGGACCTCAAAGAGCTGAGCAAATTTTAGTTGATGGCTACTCTTGGCATGAGTAACAGCGATTTCAGCGATTACGATTCCAATTACGATTTACTATTTTAATTAAATTAAATACAATTTATTCAATCGGACCACTATATCATATTGCTGTCATAGGAACGATCAGTCGAAAATAAACTTTTTTGTTGTTTGAAAGACCTCGACTAAACTAATATGATATGCATTTGGGATGGTCTTATATATCCTGATAAAATTTGGTTGAAATCGGACCACTATATCTTATAGCTGCCATAGGAACGATCAGTCGAAAATCAAGTTTTAGTATGATAAACTTTTTTGTTGTTTGAGGTATCTCAACCAAACTAACAGATTACGCATTTGGGATGGTATTCTACATCTTGACCAAGTTTGGTTGAAATCTGATATAAAATAGCTGCCATAGGAACGAATTTTAAGATAAAGTACGAAAACGATTGTTGTTTTTAGAGATAAGTCAACCAAACTCACAGATTCAGAATTTGTAATTTGGTTTAAATCGGTTCACTAGATCACATAGATGTAATACGAACAATTAGTCAAAAAGTTAATGCCGCATCATCACATCTTCGGCATGCCTAACGTAGCGCACATACGTATGACCTATCGGAGAGCCAGGGCACAGGGTATTCTACAGTCGAGCACACTCGACTGTAGCCGGAGCCCCCTTGTTTTAAGTGGCAACCGTACTGGCTACTGCTGCGAGCGCACGACTCGAATCAGTGTTCAACTTGCCTTCAACGAGAGCAGCCCCTGTGTCGCTTGATTTTCCAAGTTGGCTTTGTAGTGCACTCAGAGAAAAAAAAAAAGTTTATGACAACCTGGTGTGTGAAATTGCAGCCTGCAATTTGCACGAATATTACTTAGGACAGACGAGCGGACGGACGATTGGACAATCGGATGGACATTAGATGGACTTGTTGATATCGCAGATTTCGTTATCTATTTGTTATTTACTTGACGACATAATTATAATTTGTTCTGAAATGAAATAAAAGGATAGAATATAAATTAGTAAATTACATTTCAGACATAACTTCATCAATATTTACCTGATACTCACAACATTTGATGCGAATTAAATTTTCCAACTGTTAATCGGACAACCTGTTCCTAATTTTGTTTTTAATGAGCGCTTATGTTGAAAATGCTGCCTCGCAGATATAAGTTGACCCATGCATGGAGCACAACTTATAAATTTCATTTTTAATTTTGGGATAACTTGTGTCGCTCATGATTTTCCAAAATTCAATTCCAGTTTCAATAGGCAAATTTAAATCAGACTGCATTCTTTTCAATTCCTTTATAATATCTGGACTCTGATCTGAAAATTTACATGTCAGTGGATTATTATCTTCTAAAAAAAAAACCTCTTTACGAGATAAAAGTCTAGTGACGAAAACATTTCCATGCCCCAAAATTTCTGATATCCAATATTATGACGAACGATATTAAATTGAATATATAACTTATTCTTAAAAAATAAGTTTGACATTCGGCACTGCGAAAATAAGTTATTTTTATCAGGTAAAAAGGTTCGGGACTTTATTGAGCAATGTGCCGAATGCCAAACTTTTTTTTAAGAATAAGCTATATATTCAATTTACAAGGTATGCCTAAAAGCCCTTTAAAATACCTTTTCAACGATATATAGAACATATCTGTAGCTTCTATCGCTTGGATACTATGGGGGTGTCAATTTTAACGGGTTTTAGCGATTTCCCGCTAAACTAGCGATTTTTCGAAAAAGTCGTAAAACAAACGTTTCTAGTTTTTTGATGGGGATTTTAATGATCGAGGTGTCATTCGACGCGTATTTTTGATTAGAATAATAATAAAATAAAAAATGTTACCAGCAAGCTCCAACGGCCCTATTTGCTGCAATAATCTAAATTTCTCCCCATCTATTTACACCTGCTTATCTCACGAGCCAGGTGAGCTTTCAATAGTCTTAGAATGCACTTTTGTTAGTTAGAGATATACCTTTCGATCAGTATATAACTCGACTCGGACAGTCATAGCAAATTTTCCATTCTTTCTGTGTATATTACTAGTCGCCTTTCGCACCCTTCGGACTGCCGTCCGCAGTGTTGGATTGTTATGATGCTCTCAATTTTAGCAAAGTCGTGAAATCTACTTTTATATCCGTTTATTAAGGATTCAAATACTGAGCGATATTCCGGCAATTTATTGTCATTATTAAATTCATTAAGTATTTCACTAGTTTGTGGCATAGTCGAAAAATCATTAAAATTTAATTGATGTAATACAATTTAGCTAGATCTATCAGAAAGTCAGGATTTTATAAATGAGAAACGCAGTCATTCGATTTGCCATCTTCCTCTAAAAATGTAACAACTTCCCTTCTCAGCCAGCGAACTTCGGTATACATGACCAAATCATTATATTCCGCTTCTATTTTTTTAGGAAGGCGCTAAATATTCTATGGCTTAGCGTATTATGGCCGCCTCTAATTTTATTTATTATTTGGATACAGTTTTTCATAGTTCTTGAAATATTTAATGATTTAGAAAAAAAAGGGCTGTTAGTGCTTAAAGCAGTGAAATGTGGGCACATCAATTTCATTTTTAAGACAATACCCAACGATCCCTTCATTTTTGCCGGTCATCACGTTGGCACCATAAAAATTGTTCCCTTTTACATTTCCATGCATAGCAATAACCGCAAGTATTTCATTTCTTACTGATAAATTTAGGTCAATGGTCTGCACACAAATAATTAGTTGACTTAAATCATTTATATCTGTGCTCTCGTCTAAGCATAAGGAAAAGAACTTACAATTATTCATTCTTTTTACGGTATCATGATATATAAATAATCCAATATCCTCCGTTCGGCGAGATATTGTTCGCCTAGACAATGGAATTGAATTAAACATTTTGGAAAGCTTAGCTTCTTCTTCTTTTCCAAAACATTGCAAAATATCTTTGCCCAAGTCTCTAAAAAAAGATATTATCAATAAATGGTCTGCATTGCTTCGCCAACGCCAAACTAACAACATATTACGTTTTCGAAATTGAACATCGAAATTGTCATCGTTACTGTCATTATCTTTATTGTTGTTGCCATCCATTTCTGATTCAGGAGAATCAGCAATCATTTTTTCGAAATATTTTTTTTTCAGCTTCAATATTAATTTTTCCCTTACATTATTTTTAATCCCTTCGTATCCCTTATGACAACCCAAATAATGAATTTTATTTTAATATAAAATTCATTACTGCGTGCAACCGTTTTGTTGCACACCAAGCATTCTGCTTTGCCAAAAAAATGTTCAGCAAATAAATAATTTTATATTTCAAAAAATTATTTTCTGCCATTTTTGTCAGTGCATAAAATAGTCAATGCGCACAACCAACTCGTTCGATCCGTTGCGCTCGGGTTTTGTGTGTGTATTGTGCCCATCACTGCTGTACGCAGTACTTAATATTACTTAAATAAAGTACATCTATTTGTACTTAATAATTTAACGTTGCGGCAATAGTCAACTAGTGACGAAAACATTTGCATGGCCTAAAATTTCTGATATCCAATTTTGTGATGAATAGTATTAAATTGTATATAAAAACTTATTCTTAAAAAAAAGTTTGGTATTCGGCACTGCCCAAAAAAGTGATTTTTATTAGGTAAGAAGAATAGGGGCCATGCTGCCTTTGTCCTCCACGACTTTAACCAAAACCACTAGCTGGAAAACCTATATCCTATAGCTGCCAGAGGAACAATCGGATGAATGTACTATTTCACGGAATTTAGCATTTTCCCGCCAAATCCTTTCAGTTCTTCTAGCGGAACGAGCTGGGGGTTGGCGAGCGAAGCGAGCAGAGTGCGAAGCCCCCTAGCATTATATTAATTTGTTATTTAGTACAATATTAATAAGCCGGACAACTAATGACCAGCGTTTTAATTTTGCGAGCGAAGCGAGCAGAGGACGGGCCTCCAAGTTATGAATATATTTATTATATTATTATGTGTAATAACACACACACAACATACATATGTACATACATATATTTCTTCTTGGTCGCCGGTTTTTTTTCAAACCTTTTATAGCTGGCGACACACATTATTACTTCACTTTTCATATAAAAATACATACAGATATACATTTTATACACAGTACATTAGTATGTATTTATTATATATATATCGATCCGTTGCGCTCGGGTTTTGTGTGTGTATTGTGCCCATCACTGCTGTACGCAGTACTTAATATTACTTAAATAAAGTACATCTATTTGTACTTAATAATTTAACGTTGCGGCAATAGTCAACTAGTGACGAAAACATTTGCATGCCCTAAAATTTCTGATATCCAATTTTGTGATGAATAGTATTAAATTGTATATAAAAACTTATTCTTAAAAAAAAGTTTGGTATTCGGCACTGCCCAAAAAAGTGATTTTTATTAGGTAAGAAGAATAGGGGCCATGCTGCCTTTGTCCTCCACGACTTTAACCAAAACCACTAGCTGGAAAACCTATATCCTATAGCTGCCAGAGGAACAATCGGATGAATGTACTATTTCACGGAATTTAGCATTTTCCCGCCAAATCCTTTCAATTCTTCTAGCGGAACGAGCTGGGGGTTGGCGAGCGAAGCGAGCAGAGTGCGAAGCCCCCTAGCATTATATTAATTTGTTATTTAGTACAATATTAATAAGCCGGACAACTAATGACCAGCGTTTTAATTTTGCGAGCGAAGCGAGCAGGGGGCGGGCCTCCAAGTTATGAATATATTTATTATATTATTATGTGTAATAACACACACACAACATACATATGTACATACATATATTTCTTCTTGGTCGCCGGTTTTTTTTCAAACCTTTTATAGCTGGCGACACACATTATTACTTCACTTTTCATATAAAAATACATACAGATATACATTTTATACACAGTACATTAGTATGTATTTATTATATAGTATTTACTTACCAAATAAATACTCATAAGCCTCTTCTAGGTTAAACCCCTTAAGTAGCTCCAACATGCGATCTGGGTGTATTTTTTTATTAACTTCACTAATCGCACACGTATTTTAATATTGACTATCGACCAATATCTCACTGATGTGCAAGTGCCAAAATCGTGCGCTTCAATAGTTCACACAAACAGCGCACTGCGCTCAGCGGTGGTGATCAACGGGACTTTTTAAAGAATTTTTTAGCTTAAAACAAGAAATTTGGGCTAATCTTCCTATTTTAATCCTGTTACAGGCTTGATTATAGAGCTTAATCCTGAATACTTTCTTACAAAATTCAAGCTAAAGCAAGCGGAACAGTCGAGTGCACTCGACAGTAAGATACCCTGAGCCTAGTCAAAACGCAGCAAGTTCGATTAAAATATCTCTAGAAAGGGCAATAGTTTGTATTATAATCCTTAATTATCGGACAATCGTTTCTATGTCAGCTATCAAACATATATTATATAAATGAGTATATGTACCAACTTGCACGATATCACTAATTTTATTAGTTCACAAAAAAAAAAAAAAAAACTAAAATTAAAATATATTTGAACGCCACAACCAAGACTCGAACCCACGACCTCTGATGCACGGGCTCGTATCTTCACCACCGTCGATGGGTCCGACCGATTGTATTGACTCTGCCAAATTTGTTATGCATACATTCAAGCAGACAATTTAAAAATACGAAAAACATAAAATTCTAAATGAACCGCCCGGCCTCGAACACGGGTCTCATGTTTAGCATGCCGCCCACCTATCACTTCGACAACTGACTTACTCGATATACATATGTACATTCTGGCAGAGTAAATTAAAAATGAATTAATTAATCGTTTTAATTATATTTCCTTGCTGCCATAAAATTGTTAATATCTTCACTATTTATGAACCAATCCTGTTCAAAGTTGGTGATTAGTTGCAAGGCATGATCCTACACCCGTTGGCATACATTTTTTTTAAAGATTTAACTTATAACCCTAAATTAAAGGTGGTGTCAGTTTTTTTCGAGTTACAAAAATTGGCAAAATTTCAACATAAACTGTTGTTTCCTGATTTAATGGGGAGTCTATATTCCAATTTTGGTGGTCCTAGCCCTTTTCATCACTGAGATCCTTTTGCTTACACGGACAGGCGGACAAGGGTATATCGACTCGGCTGTTGATGCTGATCAAGAATATATATACTTAATAATGTCGGAGATGCTTCCTTCTGCCCGTTACATACTTTTAACAAACTTAATATACCTGCTCAGGGTATCAGCCAATAGGGAGCTGTTTGGTTCCACCTATGAAAAACATTCTCCATTTTCGACCAATTCAGATATCCAAAGTCAAGTGGCTCAGACAACAAAAGCTATCCGATTTGTCGGTAATGTCTCAATACTGGGGAATCTCTGCTCTGGCAAGCTTATAAATATAAAATGACTGATGCTAATTTCATAGCATTTAAAAAAGCGAATATGTGCAGTTAAACAAGCCAAACGGGAGAGCTTTGGGGCTTTCACATCCAACATTACATCTCAGTCCTCAATAAAACAATTCTGGTCTAATATAAAATCGGTTGTTGGAACTCCAAGCCCGCGAATAAAATTCATTAGCTCGAATAATCTTTTAAGAACCTCACCTTTTGATAGGCAAACGAACTTGCGAAGAATTTGTCCGAGTGCTCCAATGACAATAACTTTGATAGTGAAATCATCAAATCCGACAAAAGAAATCATTTCGTGAATACGTGCACTCTCCCAGCAGTCTTACCCTTTCAGCCAGGAACTTGAACTGCGCTACAAAAAGACAAGGGTAAGACACCTGGCCACGTCCGTATTTCATACCCTATGCTTAAGAATCTGCCACCTTCAGGCAAGGCAGTGGTTTTAGGTATATATAACTGCATGTTTGAAGCATGTCAATATCCCGATGCATGGAAATCAGCTCTCGTTGTGCCCATTCCAAAACCGAATAAGCCAACTTCCGAAATTTCCAGTTTCCGACCAATTTCATTACTTTAATGAATGAGTACAATTTTCGAGAAAATGATAGCTCGCAGGCTTTTGTGGTATATTACCAAAAATAAGTGCCTATGTCCACATCAAGTAGGATTCATACTAAAGCACAGCATGATGGATTCTCTCCTGCTTGTGCAGCATTTCTTGTCAGATTCTCTTTCGACGAGAAATCATGTCACCCTTCTGGCGACTAACTTCGAAAAGCATTCGATCGCTTGGGCGTTAATACAGTTCTTCAACAGCTCGCTAATTAGGAGGTGGGTATAAAAGTCTTCAATATTGTGAAGACTTTTATAACTCAGCGCTTATTTAACAACGTGCTCTTCAACTACCATAATTTATATAATTGTATTCCTCAAGGATCGCCTTTAGTATAATCATTACTACATGTAAAGAAATCAACAAAATTGTTTTAAAATATAAACAAATCAGATGATGCTATAATTTACAGTAATATAAAAGATATAGTTAATCTCAACAGAATTCCCATAAATGGGGACTTGGCCCTGGTTCAACCCTTTGCCACAGTAAATGTAAAATCCTGCGTATCTGCAAAAAAAAATCGTTGCACATATACATCCCTTAATTTTAATAATTTCTCCATAGGCCCTTAGAATACTCGGAATTTAATTTGATAAGAAAATTACTATAACAAAGGGTCTCGCCCCCCTGCTCGATTCGCTCGCCTACCCCGGCTGCAGTACAGTCGAGTATGCTCGACTGTAGGATACCCTGTGTTCTGGCACTCCGATAGCCCCATACGTATTTGGGGTTATTAAATTTTCGACTAAATGTTCGTCATACATCTATAGGATCATTTGAACCGAGAGATTTAAACCAAATTCAAAATTCCCAATCTGTGAGTTTGTTTGAACAACAACAAATTTCATTTTAAATCTTAATTTTTGACTGACCGATCCTATGGCAGCTATTTGATATAGTAGTCCGATTTCAACAAAATTTTGTCAGGATGTATGATTTCATATCAGGAGCATATTCTGTCAGTTTAGTTGAGATATCTCAGACAACAAAAAAAGTTTTTCGGAGATGACTCCTTATGCCTGTTACATACATTTCAGAAACCATTATACTCTTTTTGATCATTTTCAATGGGGACAGGGTATACAAATTATTGTTTATATCAGGGAACGTAATGATTATAAGTTTTATGATAAAAATTATGAAATAGCAGATATTTCCTGATTTTGATGAAAAAAATTAAAAGTTCCTCTTATTAATTAATTATAATTTTGTATAATAAAAATAAAAAATAAAACTTAAGTTTAAAATTTGTATTCAAAAATTATAACATAACTCTTATGTGCAGTTTTTAAAATAAAACTTATTTTTCAACTTTTATTATAAGAATTGCAATAAAAAATTTAATTGAAACATCTTTTCACGAAGCTATATTGTTTATGGGTATATATATGTAGTAAAACTCCTTGATGGGATGTTGTTTTTAGTATTTGTTTTATGACAAATTACTTATTTAAAATATAATTGTAGCTCAAATTTAACATATAATAGTAATACAGAAAAATTGTCTTAATGGACGTCTGATGCGTGGCTGACGAGAATATCCTGAATATACTGACTCTAATTCGCTTCGCTGCTCTGTCCAGTTTAATGTTAAGTTTTTCACAGGATAATCGATTACCACTTCGAGCTTGTCGCTGATTTCGATTTCCTACATTCGGCTGTCCTCACGGACCATTCATGCCGGATAGGTCTACCCATGGTTTCATAAATTCAGATACTGATAGAGTCTTGCAAGCTTGACCTATTTTCTCTACTTCAAATCTTCGATGCTGATTTACTTTAACAACTTTTAATGTCCTAGATACTTTCCTTTCAATTTCAAATTGAGTACGCTTAATTGCTACCATGTCATTAAGTTGATACTGTCTTTCCATCTTTTGCTTTGCATCAAATGCGCTCTTATCTTCCTTTTGAATCATTCTAATATTTTCACAAGCTTCTTCACGAATTTTCTCACGCTCATCGTCTAATTCTTTGATAAGTGATTTTTGAATTAATTCTTTTAATTTTGGTTCGTCTGGTATACGCATGTCTAATCCAGTTAATATTTTAAAAGGTGATACATTAGTGCTTCGCGGCTCTACATTATTAATCATCTGCTGAACTTTACTTAAGTGTCTATACCAAGTTCCTGCATCTTATAGAGATAACTTTGACAGCATTGGTACTACAATTTTGTGCATCAGCTCGACCTGGCCATTACCACGTGGAACTCCTGTAGCTATCATCAAATGTTGGATATTTCGGGTCTCACAATATTCGCGGCATTATTTAGAAGTAAAGGCAGCACCTTTGTCAGACACTATTCTTAAAGCGCCCGTCACACGAGGGCTTTTTCAGCGCCACTTTTTAACCGACGGTGAATTTTGCCATTCAGAGTATTCGCATCGGTGTTCAGACCAAAATCCCATCGGTTTTTTGTTCTTAACGAAGCTGGTCCCACTCAACATACTTTTACTCTATGCACACTTTATTTTTTCCGAAAAGCACAAAAGAATACCCAAAAAATGCAATGTGAACGTATTGATGTTAATGGCTCGATTTGACCGTCGCAAAAAACCGATGGAATAGGACGTGTTCTATTTCCATCGGTGAGCGTTGGTTTCTCATCGACGCTTTAAAATTTCGCATGTTCACACGACACCGAAAGCTTTTTAATAACAAGGGGGCTCCGGCTACAGTCGAGTGTGCTCGACTGTAGAATACTCTGTGCCCTGGCTCTCCGATAGGTCATACGTATGTGGGCTACGTTAGGCATGCCGAAGGTGTGAGGATGCGGCATTAACTTTTTGACTAATTGTTCGTATTACATCTATGTGATCTAGTGAACCGATTTAAACCAAATTACAAATTCTGAATCTGTGAGTTTGGTTGACTTATCTCTAAAAACAACAATAATTTTCGTACTATATCTTAAAATTCGTTCCTATGGCAGCTATTTGATATCAGATTTCAACCAAACTTGATCAGGATGTAGAATACCATCCCAAATGCGTATTCTGTTAGTTTGGTTGAGATACCTCAAACATCAAAAAAGTTTATCATACTAAAACTTGATTTAGGACTGATCGTTCCTATGGCAGCTTTATGATATAGTGGTCCGATTTCAACCAAATTTTATCAGGATATATAAGACCATCCCAAATGCATATCCTATTAGTTTGGTCGAGATCTTTCAAACAACAAAAAAGTTTATTTTCGACTGATCGTTCCTATGAGAGCAATATGATTTAGTGGTCCGATTGAATAAATTGTATTTAATTTAATTAAAATAGTAAATCGTAAATCGTAATCGTAATTGCTGAAATCGCTGTTGCTCATGCCAAGAGTAGCCATCAACTAAAATTAGCTCAGCTTGTTGAAGTCCGGCAACACCAAATAATCTCTCCCACTCTTCTTATTCATCGATATCAGCTGTTAAAGGCTACTGCATTGCGCGCGGAATTTAAATTTAAGTGCAATGCTTTAATATTTGTGATTTTTTTTTGCAGGATTTGTTAAGCATATAAATACAATGATAATAAATGAAAACCTATTGAACATATGTGCGAGCTTACTAGCTTATTATTAAACATAATAAATTTTATAAATTCAGAGATTTCAGTGTTGTAAAATGATCTGTCGTCGAGGTGTCGAGGCGCAAAATTATAAAGTGGCATTTATACATATCGCTTTTTGCAATGCATACTAATATCTACATACAAATATTTTAACACAATCGTAAATATGTATTAACTTATCTGTCCAAGCAGATTCAAGAAACCTGTTTGGTATACAAAGGAATTAACTAACAAGAAAAATAGGAAATCAAAATTTTATAAAGAATTCAAGAAAACTGTCTCTTTCTTGGATCTTTCTCGATATCTGATTGCACGTTCAAATTTTTCTGTTCTGAATAACCACTGCTGTGAAGATTACCTTAGAGGTTTTAAATTGCAGTTTCAAAGGGATCCTAAAAAGTTTTATTCATTTGTCAATTCTAAGCGAAGATCATCAACACTTCCATCTACCGTGTTTTTTGAAAATAAGACCGCTGACTCTGATTAGGCTATGACCGATTTATTTCCGGAATTTGTTCAAACAACATATAGCGTTCAGGTTGATCAATCGGGTTCGCATTATCTCTATCGTGTAAATACCTCTAATTGTATTTTTGGACCCTTAAGCACTGAAAGCTCGTTTTTAAATGCTCTAAAGGCCGTTAAACCGGAATTTTCACCCGGACCGGACGGAGTTCCAGGATGTGTTCTTAGGTACTGCGCTGAAGGTCTTTTGAAACCACTGTATAACTTATTCAAACTTTCTGTGGAGTTATGCTCTTTCCCTAGAATATGGAAAGAATCATTTATTATTCCTTTACTTAAAAAAGGAAACAAGTCTGATGTCACTAACTATAGAGGTATATCTAAGTTGTCTGCTATTCCTAAAACTTTTGAGAAACTGATAACTTCTCAGCTGCAATATCTTTGTAGATCTATAATTTCACCCTGACAGCATGGGTTTGTGAAATATAGAAATATAGACCACTAACTTATTAGAATTCACTTCATTTGTTATATATGGTTTTCAGAATAAAATTCAAACTGATGTTATTTACACTGATTTTAGTAAAGCATTCGACTCCATTAATCACCATATTTTATTGAGTAAACTCCATCTTTTGGGTTTTCCAAATAACCTTATTCTTTGGATTGCAAGCTATTTAAATTTAAGAATCCAAAAAGTCTACTTTAATGGTTTAGTATCCAAACCTGTTCAAGTTTTATCTGGAGTACCACAAAGAAGTCATACTGGCCCCTTGTTATTTACTCTCTTTATAAATGACCTGCCTTCCGTAATAAATCACTTTCGGGTTCTGATGTTGGCCGATGATGTTAAACTATGTATGTCGGCCACTGACAATCTTCTTGGCGTCAGGTTGCAAACTGATCTTGACAGTTTTCAGACCTGGTGTAAAGTAAACTTATTAAATCTTAATTGTAGTAAATGTAAAGTAATGTCGTTTAGTAGGCAAACCCCCTTTTTACTTAATTATGTTCTTAATTGTAATCCGCTCAAACGTATAATGTCGGTTACTGATTTGGGTATTCTTCTGGATCCAAAGCTGAAGTTTGACAAGCATGTTGCTTCTATTGCTAATCGTGCCTTTGGCGTTTTGGGTTTCATAAAGCGTTGGTCGAAAGAATTTGATGATCCCTATATTACTAAGTTGCTTTTTACTTCACTTGTTCGACCTATTCTGGAATATGGGTCTTGTATATGGAATCCCCAATATAAGATTCATCAGGACAAAATAGAATAAACAATTTCTAATCTTCGTCCTCCGGGGTCTTAACTGACCTTCTTACCGAAGTAGACTTCTATTGTTAAATCTCCCCTCTCTGTCTGATCGGAGAATAATGCTTGGTGTAGTCTTTCTTCATAAACTAATTAATGGTGAAATTGATTCGTCTGAATTAACTAGCCAAATTAGTTTGCTGTCCCGATTAGAACTTTTAAAAATTTTCTTCCTCTTTCTCTTCACTCTTGTAGTACTAACTATGCTATGCATAACCCTTTCCGAGTTCTATGTTCTTATTATAACCGTCTATCTCATATTATATCAAATAATACTTCCATTCCTTCTCTTAACGCTTTAATAATTTCCCACTTAGCTACTTTAATGCTTAATGTTTTTGTATTTGAAACTAGTTTTAGTACTATGTTTAACTGTCTTTGTCTGTTTGTCCGCGCGTCAACAAGCCCGTACTTGTCCAAATTAAAGAATTAAAGAAAATTTATTTGAACATCCTGTATCTGTACTTGAATATTGGGAGCAGACATTTGCAGATGTTCTCAGGTAAGCAATCGACTGAAAATGCCATTTTTAAACTATTAGATCAAATTAGTTGTTAGTCAAAGCATTGGAGAGTGAAAAATGAAATCATATATATTAAACAAACACTAACATAGCAACAAGTTTCCGAGGATACATGTCTTGATGCACGCAATACCATGAAACCATGACAATTTTTTTGTTTTTTAAATCAAAACTTCAAACTTTTGAATTAGGTTAAGAAATAATAAAAAAAGATATTTTGAAAACATGAGAAATATAATAAATTATAATTATTTTTTAATTTTCTATCAAAGTTGAAACATAGTGAAAATATGGAAAATGGGCAAAAAGCGATTTACCTGGAGAAACACAAAGTAAACAGAAAAATTCTTTGTATTATACACTTAATATATACATCAATTTATAAAAACAACAAATTTACGATTGGTTACCTAGTTTTCGCTGTATTATAGCTGAAAGAGGACCAAATTACCAAAAATTGTATTTTTTTCTGAAACACTGAAAATCTGTCAACTTTGACGGGCTATAAATTTAAAAAAAAGGGTAACAAATTTTTAATAGATGAAGGAGTCCCTAACTAGTGACGAAAACATTTCCATGGCCCAAAATTTCTGATATCCAATTTTGTGACGAATGGAAATAATTGTATATAACACTTATTCTTAAAAAAATTGTTTGGCATTCTTCGAAGCTATTTTTTTTTGTCTTCTTTTTAGCTATTTTCCGGAAAATTCATAGAACATACGTTTCTCGATTTTTTATAGAGAATAGATCCTCATTCAAACTTTTAGCCAATTTCAACGCTTTGATACAAACAGACAAACTAACTTTTCATCTCATTTTGGAAAGGTCATTAAAAATTATCTTTTGAACCACTGAACGAATCATCTAAATTTCACCCCTTCCATTATACCTGATTATCTCACGAACCAGGTCAGTTTCTAAAAGTCTAAGCTTGCACATATGTTAGTTAAAACTATACCTTTCGATCGGTATTCGATCCGATAGGTCAGTCGGCGCATATGAAATTTTAGATTTTTGTAACGTGATTTCGTCTACGGCGCCACTGTGCGACGGAATCGCACGAGCAACGATCGACGCACAGTGGGATTTGCCGATAATCGTTGCAAAAATCATACCTTTTGAACTAATTGATTTGTAAATAAATTTAAATTTAAATAGCCCCAATCAAGGAAATGCTATATTCTTCGCCATGTTAAAACTTTTCCATTTAGTCAATAAGGGCAATATAGGCCCAAATTTAAACTTAAAATTGTATATGAATAATTTCTGGACAAAACCGATTCGATTAACTCGCAGAAACAAGCGGTGGAAATTAGGAACACTTTTATATTCTTCTCTGAAATTAACTTTATTGACAGACACAAAAATAAACCAGATGCCAACAAACAACAAAAAAGTTTTTTATACAGCTATATCATATAGTGGTGCGATCCAAATTTAAAAACAAACTCTTTCTGCGCCCGGTATTCAGGTATACCAAGTTTGAAGTCTCTAGCTCTTATAGTCTCTGAGATCGTTGCGTTCAGACACACGGACATTTAGACAGACGGACATGGCTCAATCGACTCAGCTGTTGATACTGATCAAGAATATATATACTCCATGGGGTCTGCCACGCCTCCTTCTGTTATATACATTTAATGAAACCATAATACCCTTTTTTGCGCATTTTCAATGGGCACAGGGTATAATTGAGGGACTAAGGATTAAAATTAAATATTATAAATCACTACAAATATTAAATATTAACACTAAAGCATAGTACCGACACTTAAAAAAAAGCCTCGAAGAAACCTGAACTCCATATAAAAACAAGGGGGCTCCGGCTACAGTCGAGTGTGCTCGACTGTAGAATACCCTGTGCCCTGGCTCTCCGATAGGTCATACGTATGTGCGCTACGTTAGGCATGCCGAAGATGTGATGATGCGGCATTAACTTTTTGACTAATTGTTCGTATTACATCTATGTGATCTAGTGAACCGATTTAAACCAAATTACAAATTCTGAATCTGTGAGTTTGGTTGACTTATCTCTAAAAACAACAATCGTTTTCGTACTTTATCTTAAAATTCGTTCCTGTGGCAGCTATTTGATATCAGATTTCAACCAAACTTGGTCAAGATTGGTATTCTATATCCCAAATGCGTAATCTGTTAGTTTGGTTGAGGTACCTCAAACAACAAAAAAGTTTATCATACTAAAACTTGATTTTGGACTGATCGTTCCTATGGCAGCTATAAGATATAGTGGTCCGATTTCAACCAAATTTTATCAGGATATCTAGGACCATCCCAAATGCATATCATATTAGTTTAGTCGATGTCTTTCAAACAACAAAAAAGTTTATTTTCGACTGATCGTTCCTATGACAGCAATATGATATAGTGGTCCGATTGAATAAATTGTATTTAATTTAATTAAAATAGTAAATCGTAATCACTGAAATCGATGTTGCTCATGCCAAGAGTAGCCATTATCTAAAATTTGCTCAGCTTGTTGAAGTCCGGCAACACCAAATAATCTCTCCCACTCTTCTTATTCATCGATATCAGCTGTTAAAGGCTGCTGCATTGCGCGCGGAATTTAAATTTAAATGCAATGCTTTAATATTTGTGATATTTTTTGCAGGATTTGTTAAGCATATAAGTACAATGATATTAAATGAAAACCTATTGAACATATGTGCGAGCTTACTAGCTTATTATTAAACATAATAATTATTATAAATTCAGAGATTTCAGTGCTGTAAAATGATATGTCGTCGAGGTGTCGAGGTGCAAAATTATGAAGTGGCATTTATACATACCGCTTTTTGCAATGCATACTAATATCTACATACATATATTTTAACACAATCGTAAATATGTATTAACTTAAACCATGTTAATATATTAAAATAGGATAGAAATTGTAGCCAAATGATATCGATAATTTTGCCTATCGCTCGTATTTGCGTTCGCACTCTTCGTACACGTGCTGTTATGTTATACCCTGTGCCCATTGAAAATGGTCAAAAAGGGTATAATGGTTTTGTGCAATGTATGTCACAGGCAGAAGGAAGCATCTCCGACCCTATAAAGTATATATATTCTTGATCAGCATCAATTGCCGAGTCGATTGAGCCATGTCCGTCTGTCCGGCTGACCGAGTGTTTGAGCCAAAGGATCTCAGAGACTATAAAAGCTAGAGACTTCAAATTTGGTATGAAGGTTGCTGGATAGCGAGCGCAGATCATGACATTAATCTACGCTAGTTGATCCTGAGACTTAAGCAAAACACGGAGTTGCCAGATGAGGATCTTTTGTTGTTTGCAAACAGCTGACAGGCCTCTAAGCACATCGAACTGTTTAGAATTTTTCTAGGTATATAGCAGAGAAAGATCCGGCACACAAGTGAAAACGAAGACGAATGCTTGAATTTGGTCAATATAGACGACAATATTGGAAGATTATCTGCAAGAACAAAAGCTGAAATCGTTTTGTGGACATAAATTAAATTTTTTTTTTTGTATTAATACAAAAGGATAATTTTCATAAGAAGTTCAAAAGAGATGGGTGCACCCAATACGCGCTGTGCTTGTGAGCAGCATATTTCTCCTATATTAACATTAATTTACATTTTCCATTGCCTGTTCTCTCTTTTTACCCAAATCATTACTGCATGTTTAAATTTAAAGCAAACCACAGTTAACGCATAGAGTTACCACTCAACTTTTTGTTATTGTATCGTGTTGCATTGGCAACACGGTCCTTCTGCTCGTCGACAGAAAAACATTGAGAATTTTACGCCGCTAAAAATTTGTTAAGTTTCAGTACTAAGCTATAGCAAATAACCCATAGAGAACTCATCCCATATAATGAAATGTGTCATTCATTTTCAGTGACGGAGACTTTATTTTTGTGACCGCTTCAGTCGACTGGCAGAGCTCGTAGCTTGGGCAGCCAGAGAAACTCAAAACATGCCCACTATGAAGTACCCTCTACCCTCAAAACTTTTTACACTTATTATTTTATGCAAAAGAACGCCCTAAATTTCAAAAATTCGTTAAGGTTGATGACCAAAGAAATGCAATTGTTTGTTTTATCATTTATAAATATTAAATTAACATAGAAAATTTGGTTTTTATAAATGTAACCTGTGTAAGTATTAGACTTTACATACAAAAAATAAATCGCCTCAACTAAAAAGCAAAGCATCGCACAATGGGCAATTTGACCAGCTTGTGAGGCCAAAACTAATAACTGAAAAGCGGAGCAAGATAATTTGATGGGGTTATTTTTCTAGTATTATGTATCCAAATTTGTTGTTTTATAATTTAGGAATATTAATTTAACATTGAAAATTGGTTTTTATAAATGTAACCTGTATATGGTATGAGACTTTACATACAAAATCTTAATCGCATCAACGAAAAAGCAAAGCATCGCACTATGGGCAATTTGACCAGTTTGTGAGGCCAAAACTAATAACTCAAAAGCGGAGCAAGATAATTTGATTGGGTTATTTATCTAGTATTATGTATCCTCTTAGAAGTATTTTGGAAATTTAGGGTTATTATTATACAAAATAAAACATTCCTCATGGGAATCGGATGAGTGAAGAGTGAACTTTTTTTTTAATGGTTTGAGCTATCTCAACCAATTTTGGTCATATTTGTATTGACTAAATTTGGTTCAAATCAGATTACTATATCATACAGCTGCCATAGGAACGATCATTCGTAAATAAAGTTTTGTTACACATTGTTGCGCACAGTGACACATTGGGTCAATTATTGTAGATTCAAGCAAAAAAAAATAATTTTGTTGTTATGGTGTAATCATAGTTTTTTTAAAATAAATTTAAATTTTTTTTCTGCCCTAACTTAATTTAAATATTAATTTAAATTTTGTTCCTTCCACTGACACCTGCTTATCTCACGAACCAGAGGAGTTTCCAAAAGTCTTAGTATGCACCTTTGTTTAATTTGGACGTTGATGTACCAAACGAGCAGTACACTCAAGTGCCCAATCGACACCAAGCACAGGCTTGCTGACGCGCGGACAAACAGACAAAGACAGTTAAACATAGTACTTAACATAGTTTCAAATACAAAAAACATTAAACGTTAAATTTACTACAATCTTGCTAAATGGGAAATTATTAAAACGTTAAGAGAAGGAATGGACGAATTATTAGATATAATATGAGACTAACTGTTATAATTAGAGCATAGGACTCGAAAAGGGTTATGGATAGCATAGTTAGTACTACAAGAGTGAAAAGGAAGACAATTTCTAAAAGATCTGATCGGGAGAGCACAACTAACTTGGCTAGTTAATTCAGACGAATCAATTTTACCATTAATTAGTTTATGTAGAAAGACTACACCAAGCATTATTCTCCGATCAAAAAGAGAAGGGAGATTCAACAATAGAAGTCTACTTCGGTAAGGTGGCAAGCGAATGTTAAGACCCCGGAGGGCGAAGATTTATTCTGTCCTGATGAATATTATATTGGGGATGCCATATACAAGACCCATATTCCAGAATGGGTCGTACAAGTAAAGTATAAAGTAATTGTGTAATATAGAGAAACGCGCTATGAGAAGGGGGTTTGCCTACTAAACGACATAACTTTACATTTACTACAATTAAGATTTAATAAGTTTACTTTACACCATGACTGAAAACTGTCAAGACCAGTTTGCAACCTGCACCAAGAAGATTGTCAGTGGCCGACATACATAGTTTAACGTCATCGGCATACATCAGAACCCGAGAGTGATTTATTACGGAAGGCAGGTCATTTATAAAGAGTGTAAATAGGGGCCAAGTAGACTTCCTTGTGGTTCTCCAGAAAATACTTGAACAAGTTTAGATACTAAACTATTAAAGTAATCTTTTTGGGTTCTTAAATTTAAATAGCTTGCAATCCAAAGAATAAGGTTATTTGGAAAACCTAAAATGTGGAGTATACGCAATAAAATATGGTGATTAACGGAGTCGAATGCTTTACTAAAATCAATATAAATAACATCAGTTTGCATTTTATTTTGAAAACCATGTATAACAACTGAAGTGAATTCCAATAAGCTAGTGATACTAGATCTATATTTCACAAAACCCAGGCTGGCAGGGTGAAATTTTAGATCTTCAAAGATATTGCAACTAAGAAGTTATCAGTTTCTCAAAATTTTTAAGAATAGCAGACAACTTAGATATACCTCTATAGTTAGTGACATCAGACTTATTTCCTTTTTTAAGTAAGGGAATAATAAGTGATTCTTTCCATATTCTAGGGAAAGAGCATAACTCCACAGAAAGTTTAAATAAGTTATACAGTGGTTTCAAAAGACCGTCAGCACAGCACTTAAGAACACATCCTGGTACTCCGTCCGGTCCCGGTGAAAATTCCGGTTTTACGGCCTTTAAATCATTTAAAAGCGAGCTTTCAGTGATTAAAGGTCCAAAAATACAATTAGAGGCATTTACACGATAGGGATAAGGTGAGCCCGATTGATCAACTTGATCGATATATGTTGTTTGAAAAAACTCCGCAAATAATCGGCCATAGCCTGATCAGAATCAGCGGTATTATTTTCAAAAAACACGGTAGATGGAAGTGTTGATGATCTTCGCTTAGAATTGACAAATGAATACAACTTTTTAGGATCCCTTTGAAACTGCAATTTGCAACCCCTAAGGTAGTCTTTATAGCAGTGGTTATTCAGAACAGAAAAATTTGAACGTGCAATCAGATATCGAGAAAGATCCAAGAATGAGCCGGTTTTCTTGAACTTCTTATACAATCTTGATTTCCTATTTTTCATGTTAGCTAATTTCCTTGTATACCAAACAGTTTTGTTAGATATGCTTGGAGCACACATCGGAACACATAAATCAAGTAAAAATTGTAAAGTTTAATAAAAAATCGACTTTGCACTCTCCAAGTCCTGCACCCGTAAAGCCGGGACCAGTCAGTCAGTAATAAGAGCTGAGAAAGTCTGGAAAATCGGTGTTCCGAAATTCACGAACATTCTTTGTCGGCTCACCACATTAACTAACCATACGGACTGGTAAGTCCATCGACACCTCCAAAGTCGGAAGATAGTGGTCTTCAGGAAAAGATATTGGATTAGTACGAAAGACAGATAAAAAGGAGGGATCCAAAACAAAAATTAAATCAAGCATCCTGTTCAATGAATTTGGGATATCATTGATCTGACACAATGACATCCCAAATACATTATCCAGAAAATCATGATGGGTCATGGAAGTCAGAACGTTTGAGTCGGGACAAGAAATCCAATGTGTTCCGGCAATATTGAAATCACCAAGAACAACAAGAAAATCACGTCAGAGAGCATAGATAGAACAGTATGAATAGCAGAAACATGCAGAAAATAGACTGAGTTATCTGAAGAAGGAGGAATATAAAAACATGTAATATAAACATGAATGCCACTCATACTCATTTTGACAGCAACAAATTCAATATCAGTATAACAATCGGTTATTACTGCTTTCGAAAATAAATCAGCATCAATAGCAATAAGCACACCACCACCAATACGTGGGGTACGATCCTTTCTATAAGTAGGGAACTTGTAAGAAAGAATTTCAGAATTATGAATGTCGGGCCTTAACCATGTTTCAGAAGAGACACAATATTAAAATGAAAGGACAGACTATTTAGATATGGATTACTAAATTTGCTGATAGCCCAGAGAGAGGGAGGATGTTAGTTTTTTGATATCTAACAGATATTGATGAAGAAGTAGGCAATACAATCGGAGTCCGATTTTTCTTTTTCACAGTGTATTCCTTTACAATTATGTGATCAGGCCAGAAATCTTTACAAAAATTTTGTTAAAATGATTGACCGGAACACTTATTTTAAACGACGATATCTCCTGAAGATATGAATAAAAGCCAAGTCATCCTCATATATGGTATCAGGGGACAGACTAGAAAAAAATTTGTTTTTTTGGTGGAACATCTACAAGGGTCACTTTATCAGCAGCAACAGTAACATTATCAGACGCTACAGCGCTAGTTAATTGAACATTTGAGACAGTAGTGGTACAGTGCTGACAATCACTGAATCAGAAACTTCTTCGGTGTCAGAAGGAACAACCATTGACAATGCAGCATTATCAGAAGGAACAACATCCATTGACAATGCAACTTTATCAACCCTACTGACAGTCGTATGAGTAGACGGGGTGGAAAGATTAATGAGGGCAGGAGCGGATGCAGTGGGTGAAAATAGAGGAACTGAACGCTCATTTGGGCCAATAGACAGCCTAAAATTTTCCTTTTTACGCTTTGGAGACTTTTTCAAGAGTTTCATGCCCTTAAAATTGGCATCCGAAGCTGAGAAGCTACCGGACAGTTTTTTAAACTGTCCGAAAAGAACCCCAAAGCCTTTCTTAGTCTGCCTCATAAACATCTCTACATAAAATATTATCACACAGCCAGCAGTAAACAAAACCCATCTTTACGTTTGCTCGTATCTGGCAATTTTTATTATAGCAGACGTCCATTATTTAATAAGTAAAAATTAGATAAAATAATACAAAATATGAGACACTCTAGGGTTAATCACTAAAGATGCTGAATTTGTACATACAAATCAAACAGCAACGAAAGGCAAACACAAAGAGCAAGAGCGAGCGCGAACCGAAAGCACACCGGAATCTAACCACAGTGAAAAAACGGAACACCGCGACCTACACCAACAACAAAGCCAGAGAGCGCGTTGAGAGCGATGGAAAAAGTGTGGAATGAGCGACGTTAGAGCGCGAAAGACGCGGTGTACAAGCACAAAGTAAAAATACAAAAACAAAAAAACAACAGGCGGCAATGTAAAAGCACAAAAGTTAGCGTTGCAATTTGTTGTTGTATTTAAACACAATATATTAATCTTTTAAATATCCAATTAAGACTGTGGTGAAATACAACCGATGTATCACACAAGACGCTAGCAACTTAGTGCACAAAAATTACAATAAAAAACAGATTTAAACGTGGAAAAATACAGAAATACGAGGCGAAAGAAAAAAACACGTCCGTTGGCTAAAGCGAATGAAGGAATGTTTTTGAAGTAAAATTTAATTTAAAATTTAATAATTTTATTTAATTTAAATTGTTCTCCTCCAACTTACACCTGCTTATCTCACGAGCCAGAGGAGTTTCCAAAAGTCGCAGTATGCACATTTAGTTGGTAAAACTATACCTTTCTATCGGTATATAGCTCGATCTGATCGGACAGTCATATCAAATTTTGCTAGTCGCCCGTCACACCCTTCGTGATGCTTTCGTCACTATCGCAAAAAGCCGTCCGCAGTGATCTGATTGGGGTTTTTTGGGTTTTCCCCAATCCTTGCAATGAATGTTGGATCATTTAATAATTTTTTTAATACCCCCAGATTTTACTTCAAAACTTAAATTTTTTATCCTTTCAGTTAAAATTTAAATATAATTATCAAATGTTACTTGAATTTTTATATTGCTTCATTTTTAGACCCCGTTCTTAAAAAAAGTACAGGGGTCTATTAACTTTGTCATAAAAAAAAATGTGCGTAACAGGCAGAATGAGGCTTGGCAGACCCCATAAAGTATATATATTCTTGATCAGCATCAACAGCCGAGTCGATTTAGCCATGTCCGTCTGTCTGTCTGTCCGTCTGTCCGTCTGTCCGTCCGTCTGTGAGAGCGCCTAGATCTCAGAGACTATAAGAGCTAGAGCCTTCCAACTTGGTATGTAGGTCCGTCTATATTGCAAGCAGATCAAGTTTGTTTTATATTTTGGCCACGCCCACTTTAACGCCCACAAATTAGAAATATCTTATTTTAAACGACAATTTAAAGGATATCTCAACCAATCTAACAGAATATGCATAAAGGATAGTTCTATAAATTCTGACCAGGTTTGGTTGAAATCGGTCCGCTATATTATATAGCTGCCATAGGAACAATCAGTCGAAAATCAAGCTTTAGTATGAACAACTTTTTTCTTTATTGAGATATCTCAACCAATTCAACAGAATATGCATCTGGAGTGATTTTATACATTCCGACTAAGTTTGGTTGAAATCGGGTTTCTATATAATATAGCTGCCATAGGAACAATCAGTCGAAAATCAAGCTTTAGTATGAAAAACTTTTTTGTTTATTGAGATATCTCAACCAATTCAACAGAATATGCATCTGGAGTGATTTTATACATACCGACCAAGTTTTGTTGAAATCGGTCTTCTATATAATATAGCTGCCATAGGAACAATCAGTCGAATATCAAGCTTTAGTGTGCAATTTTTTTTTGTTTATTGAGATATATGAACCAATCTAACAGAATGTGCGTCTGGGGTTATCTTATTCATTCTGACCTAGTTTGGTTGAGATCGGTTTACTATATCATATAGCTACCATAGGAACAATCAGTCGAAAATCAAGCTTTAGTATGAAAAGCTTTTTTGTTTTATTTCGTTGAAATCGGTCTACTTTATTATAAAGCTGCCATAGGAACGATTAGTCAAAAATGTATACTGAGTAGGCAAATTTTTGTTGTTTCTGGAGATACCACAATCAGACTAGCAGATTGGGAGTTTTCTATTGTCTTATACTTCCTGATACAATGTTTTATATATGTACAGATTTATATTATTTTCTTTTAATCAGGAGTTGCTTTTCCATAGTAAGTACGGGGTCTCCGTAGCACCGCCCACTAGTTTTACTTTAATTTTGGTGAACTGTACTTAGTTGACATTATACGCTCGATGCGTTCAAGCCCACGGACGAACGGACATGGCTCAAAAGACTCGGCTGTTGATCAAGAGTAAATACATTTTATGGAGTGTGCCACGCTTTCTTCGGCCTGATATATATATATATATATATCATAAAACCATTATACCCTTTTTTGGCCATTTTAAATAGGCACAGGGTATAAAAATAAAGTTACACCATAGACAAAAATAGTTTTTAGTCATATGGAGCCCCATATGTATAAAAATATTGGGTGTAATCCTCCGTAAAAGGCCAACAATTTCAAAAGCTTGTAAAATTTTAATGGACCCAGACGATGCTAATTATGCTTAAATGTTATTATCCTTCCTTTGCAGCGGAAGTCGTCGTGGGAGCGTAATCGCTGGACCACCGCTAACTGATCATCGCGGCAGTATTCATAACTTGCAGTTGGACATTATGGATGGTATTGTGCAGCAGCGCAAGACTCGTAGTGGCAGTGGAGTTTGGACAGCACCCGTGCTCCAGGAGGCAGATAGCAACGTTCCCGTCCAAACATAAGCGTTCGAAGCGATGATTGAGAAGTACGCGAAAGGAAATTGGCGAGGAACTGGATGAGCATGAGCATGCTTAGCTAACATATTCTTTTCCTTAACTCCACACCCACTCTCGGCTTTTTTGATGCTCTCTTTCCTTATCGAAAATGCAACGGCAGAAGAAAGAAAAATTGAGTGCCCAACATACATATATAGAAACCCGGAGAAGAAGGGGTACCTAGAGTCCATACATAAACCTAAATACTAAAAAAAAAAGAATAGACGGTAACTGCGATTGCAGACCTGCGCTAAACGCTCATATACCTTAAACTACTTCCGAACCGTATTCATTGATAAACCTTACTGGCACATGGAAATTGATTGGGAATCAATCCATTTCATAACGATTTATATCAACTATGAGGACGCTTATGATTCGTATTTTGGTACGCTTATCTATAAAAAAAATTTGTTATTTATATTTACACGAAATTCTAGCATATTAATTTTAATTGTTTAACTCAGCGTTGGGCAACCCAAGATATTTTTTATTTTACTGAGAGCACACTATTCAGATTTGTATTTCTGCTGTAGGGATATTCTGGTTTATTCGCTGTCAGATTTCAGCAATTTAAATCCTTTGTTCATTTTGGATTCATGGTATATTTTTTAATATAAGGTTATAGTATTTCAAATAGTAACAAGATTGCATCTTAAATATGGCTTTGAAACTTAAATTTAAAAAAGCGGACCAGTCGAGTGCAATCGACAGGAAGATACCCTGAGCCTAGGTATCTCTAGAAAGGGCAATAATTTATATACTATTAATTAATTATCGACAATCGTTTATATGTCAGCTATAATACATATATGATATAAATGAGTGTATGTACCAACTTGCACGATATTATTAAATTTTTTTAACACATTAATAGGAAAAAAAAAATATACTTGAACGCCACAACCAAGACTCGAACCAACGACCTCTAACGCACCACCTCGTATCCTTGCAATCAGACCCATGGACCGATTGCGTCGGCGCTGGCAAATATGTTATACATTCAGGCAGAAAATTTAAATAAATGAAAAGCACAAAATTCTGCATGCATTGCCCGGACTCGAACCCGGGACTCATGTCTAGCATGCCGCCCACCTATCACTACGACCACTGTGCTGTCCTGGCAGATGCCGGCTAATTCGATATACATACATGCATACATTCTGGCAGAGTAAATATAAAATGAACTAATTAATAATTTTAATTCTATTTCCTTGCTGCCACAAACTTGTTCATATTTTCATTATTTATGAACCAATCGTGTTGAAAAATGGTGATTAGTTGCTGGGCATGATCCGACACCCGTTGGCATAAAAAAAATGTATAAATTTAACTTATAACCCTAAATTAAAGGTGATGTCAGGTGTTTTCTAATTACGCCCCCACAGTGGGCGTGGCGACTTTTCAACATTAACTCGAGTTGCCTGACTTAATGGGGAGTCTATATTTCAAATTTGGTGGTCCTAGCTCCTGACAGACGGACAAGGATATGTCGACTCGGCTGTTGATGCTGATCAAGAATATATATACTTTATGGTGTCGGAGATGCTTCCTTCTCCCCGTTGCATACTTTTGAACAAACTTAATATACCCGCTGAGGGTATAATATAGCATAATAAATCTACCCTTGAAACACCAGAGGACAGAAAGGGTCAAGCACGTCTCTCAGTATACACAAAAACACACATACGCACTTGCGTGTAAGAGACCCTCAAGGCTATTGCATTTAATGGGTTGTTGCATGTGGTCCACATGTCCACATGCCGAATAAATAATATAACATACGATTTTTTTTTTCATATTAAAAAATAACTGTCAATTTGTCTGTTTATATGCATCCTGAAGTTTTTTTCTTGAGTAAAGTGGATAAAGCTGGGCATGTACCCATATTTTTCTTAAAACATTTGTCGAAATAATCTGAATCGGATCACTATATCATATGGCTGCCATAGGAACGATCGGTTGAAAATCAACCATTAGTACAAAAAACCTTGTTTGTTTTTTAAGAAATCGTAACATAATTCACAGATGATGTGTTTTGAATTGCTTTGAATATACTGTAAAATGTTTGTAGTAATCGAACTACCATATCATATAGCTCCCATAAAAAAGATCTATCAAAAATAAACTTTTACTTTAAAAACATCAGTTGTATCTTAACAGATCTCAAAAGTTGTGAATTTGACACGATTTTATATATCCTGGTCGAATTTGGTGAAAATCGGATCACTATATCCTATAGCTGTCATACGAACGATCGGTTGAAATTTATATCAAGCACATTTTTTTGCTATCAGAATTATCTTTATCAGATTCTGATTTGCAAAATAAAACATTAAAAAGTTATAAAACAGGTACAAGTCATAATAAGCTATTACATCATAATATTGAGAGTCAGGCATGGCAAGAACGCATATACTTGCGTTTTAAAGTAAGTGTACCGCTACGCAAAAATAAGCTTAGCAGTTATCGTCTACCAAAGCTCAAAAATAGCCACATTTTAGTTTTTTTTTTTAACTCTGCTGGCATAAAAATAAAACAAGTTTAAAAGCAAATTATCATTGCATGTTATTTAAATAGAATATATTTTAAAAAAATATAATATCAAAAACATCCAGATCGGTTGTATAGTTTGTCTACAATTCCGTTCGAAAATTGGTGTTTTATAAAAAAAGTTGCAAAAAAAAGGGTTTTTGTTAAATTGGGTCAACTTTAAGAGGTTGTATCACCCACAATTTGTACCCGATTTAAATATTCTTTTAAATTCTAAATCCTTAAAGGGTAATAACTAACCGTCAAGAAATAACAACAACGGCAATAAGGAATTTCAAAACAAAGGGCTTTGAACTAAAGGGATAGTTTTACCCAAAGAAAAAGACCATATCTACAACTTTCAAATCTTTTAATAAATGGTATTGGGACCTTGAATTTATTGAGCACTTTTTATTAAATTTTTGGATTTTTTGTGCAAAAATCAATCCTATTCCTTATTGGCGTTTGCTGACTATTAAATGCATTGGTTCACATGGAGCAATAATTCCGATTCTTCGACTTCAAACATTTTGGGTTGACCTGGCCGTTCCTTATCTTCGAGCTCAAAATCACCACTTTTAAAGCGACCAAATCACCTCCGACAGAGCATGCTCGCCTTAAGCTTTCACTAAGATTTGAAGTTCCTCGGCCTATCTCTATATTAGAGTAACGAAAAACTTCCCGCAATAGCACTATATATTACGAAATTCGATATACAAATAAATGTTATGGTAACCAAAAAGAATTATTTTTAGCCATTTTTGATTTTTTATGTTTCTTCTTTAAAGTTTTTATTTTTTTTAATTATTGCCCAAAAACAAACAAAAAATTAAGCTCTTTTTTAAATTAATTTTTAATTTTCTTCAAAATATTTATCACAATTCGTTTGAGATATCTTAACCAGTCTGACAGAATATATATCTGGGAAGGTCCTATCTGACAAAATTTGGTTCAAATCGGTTCACTATGTCAAAAAGCTGCCATAAAAACGATCAGTCGAAAATCAAGTTTTAGTACGAAAAACTTTTTTGTTGAATGAGTTATCTCAACCAATCTTACAGAATATGCATCTGGGATGAACCTATATGACCTGACCGAATTTGGTTCAAATCGGAATGCTATATCATATAGCAGCAATAAGAATTAGGTCGGATTATGCAATTTTTATATTATGCACGAGTCCGACCCGAGTCAATGTTGTTCTATAATTGAAAGTTTGACTATTTGTACGCCAACATAATTATCATTGTAGCTAATTTAAATGATTAAAGGCGCTTCACACGAGGGTTTTTTCAGCGCCACTTTTTCACCGACGGTGATTTTTACCATTCAGTGTATTCACATCGGTGTTCACACCAAAATTCCATCGGTTTTTTTTTCCTTAGGGAAGCTGGTCACACTTAACATACTTTTACTCCATGCACACTTTATTTTTTCCGAAAAGCACCAAAAAATGCAATGTGAACGTATTGATGTTAAAGCTTCCGACAGAGGAGCACTTTTTTAGCAACACTTTTAACCGTCGGTTTTTCACCGATGCTCACCGATGAAAATATAACACGCCCTATTCCCATCGGTTTTTTGTGTCGGTCAAATGCCTACTTGATTAAAACATTTTTGTATGAAATTGTTCAGAGTGTGACCAGGCTCCGTGAGAAAAAAAACCGATGGGATTTTAGTCTGAAGCCGACGGTAAAAAAGTGTCGGTTAACAGTGCTCGTCTGGCGGACGCATAATGGAACGATTTGACCAACGCAAAAAACCGATGAAATAGGACGCGTTCTATTTCCATCCGTTAGCGTCGGTTTCTCACCGACACTTTAAAATTTCGCATGATCACACGACACCGACAGCTTTTTAACAAAAAGTGTCGGTTAAAAACCTCTCGTCTGACGGACGCTTTAGTTTATTTGTGAATCCTGTATCTGTACCTGAATATTGGGAGTCGACTTTGGCAGAGGCTCTCAGGTAAGCAATCGAATTGAAATGCCGTTGTCAATTTAATACATGAAACTAATTACACTGTGCAAGTCGAAAAGATCATATTATGCTTAATACATTTCGCAAAGAAACCCTTAATTTATATACAGATAACCAAAATATAATTTTTTACTTAAATTTCGCAACATTATTAAAGCAACAATATTTTGTTTTACATAAGTAATTAGTGTATCTAAAAAGTGTAATAAATGTGTTCTATATATTAAAGTGTAAGATTATATGTATTATTCATAGCTTTCGTTTATTAAATTACAACACATATCAGCAAGCAATGAGTCAAGCTTTTTACCACTGTACCAATGTTCCAATGGAGACGCAAACTGGTGAAACCTTTCTTCATGCTCATCCAACTCTATTGGAACTTCCTGTCCAAAATTATCCTTTTAGTGATGTAAAAATGAATTTTTTAAGACATGTTGACACCTATGTCATCCAAAGATGTCAGCATGTTGTCAACATAAGTCTGCCAATTTTCAGCTCAATTCACTACCAATCAGTTGTTGCTGCCATTGCAGCATCCCATGCAATCTTTTCTTTTGTCTTCAATAAATTTCCAAATTCATCATTCTTCATTAATTTTCTTATGTCTGGTCCGTTGTCTAGAGCTTAAAAATCTAAATACCTTCTTTTGTCTTCACCCCGCTTAATCTTGGAAATAGTTTTATTAAACATTTAAAAGCTTCTTCATCGCGATTGATTGCATTGATGAAGTTTTTAACTATCCCCAACTTGATATGAAGGGGTGGCAATTACATTTTTTGGTAGGCATAAGTGAAACATGTATTACGTTAGCAACAATTATATTCATTGCTCATTGCTTGCTGATATGTGTTGTAATTTAATAAACAAAAGCTATGAACACATTTATTATACATTTAAGATACACTAATTACTTATGTAAAACCAAATATTGTTGCTTTATTAATGTTGCGAAATTTAAGTAAAAAATGATTTTTTGGTTATCTGTATATAAATTAAGGGTTAATCTTTTCATTATGATTTCTTTGCTAAATGTATTAAGCATAATATTATCTTGATTTTGGTATAAGTATCAGATAGGGAAATTCGGTTGCAGGACAACATGAACGAAAATTGTAAAAAAAAATAGTGGTACATATTAGATTTTCTTGACATATTGACGCAAAAGACCACCAAAACGACCATTTAACGGGTTTGTATGTTCCTAAAACTTGTAGCCTGAACTATTTCAAGCAACTTTGCCGAAGAAATTTTACCAAAAAATCAATACCTTACAAGTAAGAGACCGAAGAAGAGTGCCCTATTTCATTAAAAACGGCAAACTTGACCCAAAACTTCCGCAAAAAAATGTTGTATGAAACCATGATTGAAACTCAAACAAGGGGGCAACGACTACAGTCGAGTGTGCTCGACTGTAGAATACCCTGTGCCCTGGCTCTCCGATAGGTCATACGAATGTGCGCTACTGTAGGCTTGCCGAAGGTGTGATGATGCGGCATTAACGTTTTACTAATTGTTCGTATTACATCTATGTGATCTAGTGAACCGATTTAAACCAAATTACAAATTCTGAATCTGTGAGTTTGGTTGACTTATCTCTAAAAACAACAATAATTTTTGTACTATATCTTAAAATTCGTTCCTATGGCAGCTATTTGATATCCGATTTCAACCAAACTTGGTCAAGATGTAGAATACCACCCCAAATGCGAATTTGTTAGTTTGGTTGAGATACCTCAAACAACAAAAAAGTTTATGATACTAAAACTTGATTTTCGACTGGTCGTTCTTATGGCAGCTATATCACAGAGTGTTCCGATTTTAACCAAGCTTAGTCAGGATGTATGGGACTATCCCATATGCATATTGTCTCAGTTTGGCTGACATATCTCAAGCAACAAAAAAGTTTTTCATACCAAAACTTCATTTTCGACTGATCGTTCCTATGGCAGCTATATGATATAGTAGACCGATTTTAGCCAAGTTTGGTCAGGATGTATGGGACCATCCTACATGCATATTGTCTTAGTTTGGCTAAGATATCTCAAGCAACAAAAAAGTTTTTCATACCAAAACTTGATTTTCGACTGATCGTTCCAATGCAGCTATATTATATAGTGTTCCGATTTTAGCCAAGTTTAGTCAGGATGTATGGGACTATCCCACATGCATATTGTCTCAGTTTAGCTGACATATCTCAAGCAACAAAAAAGTTTTTCATACCAAAACTTCATTTTCGACTGATCGTTCCTATGGCAGCTGTATGATATAGTAGACCGATTTTAACCAAGCTTGGTCAGGATGTATTGGATGTATCCTACATGCATGTTGTCTCAGTTTGGCTAAGATATCTAAAGCAACAAAAAAATTTTTCATATCAAAACTTCATTTTCGACTGATCGTATGGCAGCTTTATTATATAGTGTTCCGATTTTAGCCAAGTTTGGTCAGGATGTATGGGACTAACCCACATGCATATTGTCTTAGTTTAGCTGAGATATCTCAAGCAACAAAAAGTTTTTCATACTAAAGCTTGATTTGCGACTGATCTTTCCTATGGCTGCTATATGATATAGTAGCCTGATTTTAATCAAGATTGGTCAGGGTGTATGGGACCACCTCATATGCATATTCTATTAGTTTGATTGAGATATCTTGAACAACAAAAAAGTTTTTCATACTAAAACTTGATTTTTGACTGATCGTTCCTATGGCAGCTATAGTGGTCCGATCGAAATTTTAAAACAAACTTGATCTGCGCCCGCTATCCAGGAACCTACATACCAAGTCTCTAGCTTTTATAGTCTCCGAGATCCTTTGACTCAAACAGACGGACAGACGGACATGGCTCAATCGTCTCGGCTATTGATACTGATCTAGAATATATATATTTTATAGGGTCGGAGATGCTTCCTTCTGCCTGTTACATACATTGCACAAAACCATTATACCCTTTTTGACCATTTTCAATGGGCACGGTTATAAAAAGTAATAATGCAGTTCGATTCGTAGGACCCGAAATAGGGGAAACCGTTGAGTTTGGTCATGTCTTTTGATTTTTTTTGAAAAAAAACTATCACAGTGTTATCAGTCAAAACATTAGAAAGGAAAATATAAGCAAACAATAACGTAGCAACAGGTTTCCAGTGGAAACTTTCCACTGATAAAATGTTTGAAACCATGTAATTTTTTAATTTTTCTCCTCAAGGAAAAAAAGAGGTAAAAACGGGCAGCTGGAACTTTTTGAATTCGGCAAAGGAAAACTCAAAGAGCATATTTTGAAAATATGAAAATATAAATTTTCCATCAAAGTTGAAAAGTAGTGAAAAAATGGAAAGCTAGTAAGTAGAGATTTACCTGGAGAAACACAAAGCAAACAGTAAATTTTTTTATTTACGATTGGTTATTTAGTTTTCGTGATATTATATCTGAAAACGGACCAAATTACCTAAAAATTGTGTTTTTTAAACATTGAAAATCTGTCAACCTTGAAGGGTTATATCTTCTAAGCTGAAAATCTGATTTTATTAAGCGTAGCATTTTTGTTATCGTTGAACAATTTTCTAATAGAGCGATTTATTAAAATTTTCGATTTTTGCATGGTATTTTCTTCTACGGCGCCACTGTGCGTCGCTCAAAATAATGAAAAAATATAAAATATACTAATATTGTACACAATACACTTAACTACATAGTTGCAGAAGTGTCTAATCATAATTCACATTCTCTATCCAAGTATGAAAAGAGCGTTTTGGAGTGTTTGATCTCTGCATAATCCTTGTTTGGGTTAGTGTTTAGTGACCTGCCAAACTTGAATTGAGTAACCACCGTTTAAAACCCAACAGTTGAACTCAAATTATTGTTATGTGTATAAAACTTAAAAATAATTATAACACAATATCATTAAAAATCCAATCAATGTTGATTCAGTTGTGTACACCAAATCCTCAAATTAAAATGCCCAAACGATAAGGTAACCATAAATGTTACCTTAAGGAAATATTTCCCATAACTTTTTACCCTCAGGTTTTTGTTTTAATTCCAACTATAAAATAAATGATTTGTTAAAAACTTAAAATTAAAATAACAAAAATAATAAAAACCATAAGCAAAAAAAAAAATTTGAGAAATGTAATGAAATGGAAAACAATTAGCAAGGCATGTCATATCCGAAAGTACATATTAAATAAATTTAAATCTATGTAATATATAAAATATAATATTTTTAAGTGTTTACTATTGTTGAATTAGGGCATAGATATAACGCGATTCGTATATAACATACATACATATAAACGAGAGTTAAAATGCACCATGTACCTAAGGCGTGCAAATTTTAAAACTTTTTCTAATTTACCTACGTTTACTTTAATTATTAATCATGCTACCAATCAGTGTCAATCAATCTATCGGTCACTATGATCTTTAGTCAGTCACATATTAATTTCTTGTAGAGACAACTCGCTTTAAGGACATTGAACTCGGCTTGCTACCTGCCCAGCCCACCAGAACAGCGAACAAGTTAGTTCGAGCTTACATCCGACACATGACATTATTCATTATGTCTTCGTCTCACAGATATTCAAATTTAAAATTATTTTTATTAATTAGTAAGTTTTCATGCAGTTATTGTCCAAACTACAAAATACATAATATCACTTCATATAATATTTGTTAGGCTAATACAATATTAGTTAAGAAGTTGTTTGCATAATATGTTAAGCTTAGCTTGTACAATATTATTGTTCTTTGGAAAATTTGTGTTTCATTTACCATTTCAAAGTTTGCGCGTATTTGGCACTTCTTCCACAAAGAACAGCTTCAAGTTGTGAAGTCTAAAATTTTAATAAAAGCAGACACATTGAATATTATACTCTACTAATCAAATTATCAAATTATTAAATATATTGGTAAAAAAAATAGATAAAGAAAAGGTCTACACATTTATAAAGTCGAACTGCAAAAATTAAGGATAATCACAAAGATGAAGCGCTTAATTTGAATGTATAATTAATTATCTTATATCTGTAGAAGAACTTTACATATGTATACATCTAATATATAAATATAATAAATAAATTAATATTTACAATTATAAACCTATTGTCACAGCGCAAGAGCAATCAATGTTTGAATTTATTAAGTGCTAAAAATGTTTTAATTTCAATACTAAATACACATACACAGAGTGCTGCTGTTGCCCTGCTTACGCTCGAGTAGAGTGTACGATTTGTTACTTGTTGTGAATCGTTGACACAAACGAAACAGAAAAGGAGTAACAAATCGCATCACTACTCGCATCATGATGCGAGTTACTCGTTTTTAAATTGTGCGCGACGGAGCGGGCAAGAGTGAGCAGCAGCAGCCTCGCTGAAGTCTACCTAACTGTGTCGATCTACCCAAATGTGCGAGCAAAAAAAAGGTCTACACTAAAAGAAATTATTGAGCAGCAGAATAATTATATTATAATGAACCACATTTTAAAAATCATAAAGTCCTCAAACCTACTTTTTTGTTTCACTCAGTGTACAAATTGCCGCGGCGCACACACAAGCCGAACCTTTGCTATGTTGTTGTTGTTAATTTTTATGACGGTCATAAATGAAAAGGGTCGAAAGTGCCTCGACTCGACTACGCCAACCCCCAACGCGTTTACCGCTGATAAACACACATTGCAATGTGAAGCATAAAGCTTAGTACTCAAACTTAAACAATTTTTAGCGGCGTAAAATGCTCAATATTTTTCTGTCAACGAGCAGAAAGACAGTGATGCCAATGCAACACGAACAAATAACAAAAAGATGAGTGGCAACACTATACCTCAACTGTAGTTTGTTTTAAATTTGAACATGCAAAGCTGATTTTGGTAAAAAGAGGAGAGAATACGCAATGGAAAATGTAAATTAATGTTAATATAGGAGAAATATGCTATGGCACGCAAGCACAGCTCGTATTGGGTGCACCCATCTTCTAATGTAGATTCTCCATTTTTATTAATACAAAAAAACAGAATTATTTAATTTATGTTCCCAAGAAAGATTTCAGTTTACGTCCTTGCTTATAATCTACCAATATTGTCGTCGTTATAGACCAAATTCATGCATTCGTATTTGTTTTAACTTGTGTGCCGGACATTTCTCTGCTATATACCAAGAAAAACTCTAAACAGTTCGATGTTCTTCTAGGCCTGTCAGCTTTTTTCAAACAGTGCTTGACAACGCCAGTTCCTTATCAGCTAAATGTCAAGTTCTTCTTCTCAGTACGCCAGCGTTTTTTTATATGGAATTCAGGTTTCTACGAGGCCTTTTTTTAACCGTCAGGACTATGCGTAAGCACTGCGAGCGTGCGTTTGTGTTATTCGTTTGTGTGATTCGTTTGTGTGACTCGAGTCGGATACTTGTCTTGTTACTCCAGTATGTTACTCGTGTTGCGCATGTTGCTTTACTTCCCACTGGTAAATTTTGCTCAGAAAAGTGTACAGAATTCGAGCATACTCGACTGTAGGAGACCCCGTACTTACTATGGAAAACTAACTCCTGGTTTAAAGAAAATAATATAAATCTGTCCATATATAAAACATTGTTTCAGGAGGTATAAGACAATAGAAAATTCCCAATCTGCGAGTCTGATTGTGGTATCTCCAGAAACAACAAAAATTTGCATACATTTTCGACCAATCGATTTCAATCAAACAAAAAAGCTTTTCATAATAAAGCTTGATTTTCGTCTGATTGTTGCTATGGCAGCTATATGATATAGTGGACCGATTTCAACCAAACTCGGTCAGAATGTATAAGATAACCCCAGATGCATATTGTTTGAGATTGGTTGAGCTATCTCAATAAAAAAAAAAGTTTAGACTATTTCAAAAATTTCTGACACTTAAAAAAAACCTCTTTACGAGGTAAAAGTCTAGTGACAAAAACTTTTCCATACCCCAAATTTCTCATATCGAATTTTGTGATCCAATTTTCTAAAGCTTATAGATAAATGGATACAGGTGAAAGTAGCTTTTTTATCACACCTTTTGGCGATTTTAGAAAAAACGGCTCTAACGATTATTTTTAATTTTTAATATGTTTCGCGTTTTTTGATGTATGACACATAACGTTTTTTTGGGTGTGTTATGAAGATATTACCTGTTATATAAACTCCTTATAACTTTTATGCCCTATGCTCATTGAAAATGGTCAAATAGGGATTAAGTACGAAAAACGTTTTCGCTGTTTGAGATATCTCAACCAAACTGTCAGAATAAGCATCAGAGCTGGTTTCATACATCCCGACCAAATTTGGTTGAAATTAGAGCACTATATCATATAGCTGCCATAGGAAGGCTCAGTCGAAAATCAGTTTTAATACGAAAAACTTTTTGTTGTTTGAGATATCTTAACCAATCTGACAAACTAGACATCTGTGGTGGTCCTTTATATAATGACCAAATTTAGTCTACTATATCATATAGCTCCCATAGGAACGATTAATCGAAAATTAGGATTAAGTATGCGTTATTTTAAAAATATTTTTGGAGATATCTCAACCTAACGTAACCATTGGGAACATTGGGAATTTTCTATTATCTTTAACATCATGATCGAATTAGTTTTTTAATGGTACTGAGACTTGGTATAGACAATTACAAAAATTTCTGATATCTTCCAAGAAAACCTCTTTACGAGGTAAAAGTCTAGTGACGAAAACATTTCCATTTTTCCCAAAAAAAAAAAAATGTTGTTTTGCGACTTCTTTTTTTTTCAGGGCGATATGTGAGCTTTCGAACTGAAAAAATGACAAAAAAAAACGTATTTTCGAACTTATTAAAATTTATTAAATTTAAGTTCGATATTCGTTTTTAGGAGGCAAATGTCTATGAGAAAATAATACTTTGATTTAATTCACAAATTTTTATTTAATTTTGTAAATTAGTGTTATCAATCTTTACATCTCCGCTTCCCTTTAGGATGATGATGATGACGGTGATGCCAACGATTGAAGGTGCTGATGACCCTATGAATTTCCTGACCGTGCCTTTGATATATTTTACGACTTTGACGATAGATGCTTATGATTGATGACGACCCTTGACTTATTTTTTACCTGACGATGGTTTAAAAAAACATCGAAGAAAACATCGATGTTTCTAAATAAAAAACTTTTTCAATTGAAACAACAAAATTAGAAATCTGTATTTTCAAAGTCCTTGTTTTTGCTTATAAATAATAAATTGTCTACAATACCTCAGTAAAATAGCTATATGTGCAATTATTCTTTTCGATACTGGACGCATTAGAATAACCGTATATTTATTTTAAGTATACAGTTTTTTTTCGATTATGTTTAATGTTCTTCTGCAATGCTTGAGTTTCGTTCGGAAGCCTTTTCTATAGTACCGTTAGTTAAAAAATGTGCGAGAGCTAGCGATCTTCGTAGAAAATGGGTAAATGTGCAATTCGATATAATTGACCGTTTCGTGCAGTGGTGTCAATAAAGTTGTAGTAAATGTTATAAGATTGGACTGTGAGATCGTAATCATAATTAACGTCTTTAATTCGAGCGACATTTTTAAAGAAGAGTATTCAAAAAATCTAAAATACCTCGTGAAACTGAACTTTCGCAAGAAGAGCAAGTTAAGATAAAAACTATGTATGAGAGTGGGATTAAAGTTGGACAAATTGCTGTCAAAACAAATCGCCATCGTAACATAATCACAAATTTTTTGAAAAATCCCGAAGGATATTCTGATTGTAAGCGTAGGGGTCCCGTGTCTTTAATTAATGACCGCGTAAAGAGGCACATTAAACTTGCTACCCAGGACTTGATGAGTTGCTCAAAAATTAAAGCTGAACTGGGACTATCAGTTAGTCGACAAAGAGTTCAACAAATTTTGCGAGAGGACTTTCACTTAAAATATGAAAATAAGTGCCTAAGCCACGCCTAACCCAAAGGCATAAAAATGCTCGAATGGACTTCTATGATAAGTACAAATTCTGGGAAGAGGAATTTCATTTCGTAATTTTTAGCGACGAAAAGAAGTTCAACCTGGAGAGATCCCCGCCATCCCCGGCAGACTTGCTTCAAACGCAACCATGAAGGAGGATCCCTCATGGTATGGGCTGCATTCAGTGCTAAGGGAAAAGTCTCAGATGTGTTTTATATCCTTTCGAATGAATGCTGAAAAATATGTAAAGCTATTACAATATGAGCTTATATCATTTGCTGAAGAACTTCATGGGAAAACTGGAATTTTCAACAAGACAATGCACCGATACATGTGGCAAAGTACACGAAAGCTTATTTCGAAGCCCACAAAATTCCCCTACTAGACTGGCCAGAATTTATGGGGGATCCTTTCTGCAAGAGTTTTTGGTTCATCGAAACAGTATGACAATTTAAAGCAGCGTAGAGAAGCCATTGTAAAGGAATGGGCTAAAATTGATATGTCATTGCTGCAAAAACTGGCATCATCAGTGCCAGGTCGATTGTTATTAGTCCAAAAACAAAAAGGAGGACCCATTTCTTATTAATATAAAAAAAAATTAAAAATAAAAAAAAATTTATAAAATAATTTTTTTTTATTATTTTCATAATGTGACCGTTTTGCACATATAGCCATTTTCTATGAAGAAAATGTTTTTTGTAATTCCATAAAAATCGTGATGCGTTTTCTTGAATATGTTTATGCTTTTTCTTATGTTGTTTCTTAATATGTAACTAATAAAAATTAAAAGGAAAGAAAACTAAAATGTGTTTTGAATGTACACCAATTAAACATGTTGCACATATAGCTATTTTACTGAGGTACTAGGACTAAATCTAGTCTTGCGATCTGAAATTGTTTATCCAGCTTTGCTTAAAACTCTCTCGAATTCGCAAGATGCTTGAGCACATAAAAACTTTTTGAGCACATCTTTTAAGGCTTTGTCTTCAGTACTCATCTGTAAAACAAATTTTACTTTGCATAATGAAAAATTTACTTGGTGCCTGTCCTATGGTTGGTGTTGGTTGCTGTCGTGGAGTTTTTGACATTATTGCCCCTGCTCCAAAACTTTTGCTGCTAGATCAGCATTTGTTATTTTCAAATAACCATCTTTTTTGAAGCGCGGATCAATTAGAGTGGCGATGCGAGAAATTGTACGAGACTCAAAGTTGGCCAATCTTTCAATTAACCAATATTTTATAAAATCCCGTACCGATCTTCTTTCCCGTGCTCGTAATTTTGCATAAAATTGATTTATTTGATGGTGAAACGCAGTAATAGTTGGAATGATGAGGGCCACGGAAACTGTCGTGTTAGTAGAATTCAATAAAGTCGCTTCCTCGAAAGAAGACAGCAGTTCTGATAAATCATTTAAAACTTCGAGTTCATCAGCTGAGATCGGTGAAAGGGCATTACGCATATTTATATATTTGTAACATTCTTTTTAACATTGCATATGCACTGTATCAGCTTCTCGTTACTTTTTTGTAACAATTTACGCGGCTTTTCAATTCTGTGCTTTTTTTAACTCCTCAGCGCCTATAGAGCATTTAAAAAAAAACGTTACCATTCCCTTGATGTCCACTTTTAGAAAATCCTGAACCAGCAGGTTTATCGAATATGCTACGCAGGGCAAGTGTTTGTAATTCAGAATCTCGCATGCTTTTTTCATAGTTCTTGTCATTGTCTGTTGTGACGGTGACCACCTTAGATGAAAGACCCTACTCATCTTACACTGCTCTTATAGAGTCGGCAAATATTTTTGGCCGTGTGATTTGTGATGGTTATCAGTTGAGATGTAGATAGCAAATTTAAGCTTTCCGTGACGAAATGGCATGTTATGGATATATAGCCTTCGTTTGCTCAGATGTCCATAGATCTGTAGATAATGACTGACCGTTCCTATGGCAGCTATATGATATAGTGGTCTGATTTCAAGCAAATTTATTCAGGTTGTATAAGACCATCCCAAATGTATATCCTGTCAGTTTGGTCAAGATATTTCATACTAAAACTTGTTTTTGGGCTGATCGTTCCTATGGCAGCTATATGATATAGTGGTCCGATTTCAACCAAATTTTATCAGGATATATAGGACTACTCCAAATGCATACATTGTCAGTTTGGTCGAGATATTTCAAACAACAAAAAAGTTTTTCATACTAAAGCTTGATTTTGGACTGATCGTTCCTATGGCAGCTATATGATATAGTGGTCAATTTCAACCAAATTTGATTCGGATGTATAAAACCATCCCAAATGCATATTCTGTCAGTTTGGTCGACTTATTTCAAACAACAAAAACGTTTTCCATACTAAAACTTGATTTTGGTCTGATCGTTCCAATGGCAGCTATATGATATAGTGGTCCGATCCAAATTTTAAAACAAACTTGATCTGCGCCCGCTATCCAGCAACCTACATACCAAATTTGAAGTCTATAGCTTTTATAGTCTCTGAGATCCTTTGACTCAAACAGACGGACAGACAGACGGACATGGCTCAATCGCCTCGGCTATTGATGCTGATCAAGAATATATATACTTTATAGGGTCGGAGATGCTTCATTCTGCCTCTTACATACATTGCACAAAACCATTTTATCCTTTTTGTCCATTTTCAATGGGCACAGGGTATAAAAGTGTTGGCTGTTTTTCAGTGAGTTTTGGCCTTTTTTTTCACATTTTGGCTCAATCTGATTTTTTATACCCGTGCCCATTGAAAATGGTCAAAAAGGGTATAATGGTTTTGTGCAAT